>CM010620.1:26853534-27167677 GCA_003430845.1 Xanthoceras sorbifolium | reverse complement strand
AACAAGACGGTATAACTAATTGATTATTGGATTATTTTGTTGTGATTAATAGGGGATTGGCTGTTGAAGATCCAAGTGCTCCACACGGCCTAAAGCTAACAATTGAAGACTACCCATTTGCAAACGATGGTCTCATTCTATGGGATGCCATAAAACAATGGGTGAGTGACTATGTCAATCACTACTACCCTGACCCAAGCCTTGTGAAGTCAGACAAAGAGCTCCAAGAATGGTGGTCCGAAATCCGAAACGTCGGACACGGTGACAAGAAGGATGAACCATGGTGGCCTGACCTGAAAACCCCAGAAGACCTAATTGAGATCATCACAACTATTGTCTGGATAGCCTCTGGCCACCATGCAGCTGTGAACTTTGGTCAGTACACATATGCAGGTTATTTCCCTAATCGGCCCACAGTTGCAAGAACCAACATGCCTGATGAAGACCCTTCTGAGGAACAATGGAAATTCTTCATGGAAAAACCTGAAGTTGCACTTCTGAGTTGTTTCCCTTCACAAATGCAAGCCACCAAAATCATGACTGTTTTGGATGTGTTATCGAGCCATTCGCCAGATGAAGAGTATCTAGGGGAGGTGTTGGAGCCATCCTGGGCTGAAGATCCAATGATAAAGGCTGCATTCGAGAAGTTTAGTGGTAAATTAAAAGAGATTGAAGGGATTATTGATCAGAGGAATGCAGACCCGCATTTGATAAACAGAAATGGAGCTTGGGGTTGTGCCTTATGAGCTCTTGAAGCCTACTTCTGAACCTGGTGTCACTGGAATGGGAGTTCCATACAGCATCTCCATTTAGACATATAATATATGTTGGTGCATGCCCTAATTTAACGTTATTGTTAACATAGATCAATCAGGTATGCTTAATTGTAAACAATAAACATGCATGAACACTAGAACATGAATGTGGGTAAGGTTTTGTTTATTAATGTGATGCACTCAGTTGCTGCCCATTTAGATATCTATGTGTAAGTCCCTTATTAATTGAGAAAACACATGTAAAAGGATGATTTCATGTGCCAAAATGTAAGAGAAAAACAGAGGAGACAGCAGTCCCTTATTAATTAAATTTGTAGCCACCATGCAGTCGTGAACTTTGGTGACCTTTCGATCAATGAAGAGTTAAAATTCTCCGTGGACAAACCTGAAGTTACACTCCCAATAGACACGTAGAGTGATGCTACACTGCTTAAAATATTTATTAAAATTCATACCTAAATGATATGGTATGTGAGTTGTAATTAACAGATCACTCACCACATCATCTCATGTCTACACGGTGTTAACAATTCACATGTCATATCATTTGAGCACGAATTTAGAAAAATATTTTTGACAATCTAGTATTACTTTTGATAAATGAAAAGAAATGAACGGGATTTGAATAACAGAAATGGAGCTAGGATTATGCATTATCAACCCTTGAATCCTTCTTCTCAACCTAGTGTGAATAGGAAGGGATTTTCGTGCTGAGTATTTATGATTAGGATACATTGCACTGGGTGCATGAAAGATTCAAACTTTACCATAGATAGATAGCCCACCTCCAATCTCAAAGGATAATGAGTCATGAGGGTAAATTTTAACAGTTAATAAGTGCCAACGTTGTCCGTTGTCCAAAAATAAAAATGCAAATATATTATATATTTATATCAATTTAATAATTATAGTAATTATATCATCGAGGATACAATAAAAGAGTTTAATGTAGAGCTACCTAGTTCAAAAGATACTTATTTAATTTTAAAATGTTTTAGATTTGAATTGTGTATATGAAACATTAAAAAAAAAAACAAAAAGATAATTAATTATCACTGAAAATTGTTAATTAAATAGGGATGGATTAAAATTAGGGATATAATCATTCTCCACCCTGTAGTTTGAGGTATTCTTCATTTTTTACCCTCTAATTTTATTTTTTTCTGTTTTACCCCTTCTACTAAATTTTATTAATTTTTAATAGAAAAGACTATTTTACCATTAACTTTTTAAATAAATAATACTTAAATATTTTCATATATAAAAAATTAAAATATATAAAAATAATTTAATAAAAAGATGGATTTAATAAATTTAATAAAAAAATATTAAAAATTAAAAACACATTATAAAAATTAAATAAAACTAAAAATAAATTTTTTATTAAAAATTTTTTTAGATCTGGTGGATATACAACCGTCCATCTTCAAAAGACGGAAGGTGGATATACAATTGTCCATCTTTAAAAAAAATGTGGTGTGGAAGAGAGAAAGAGAGAGAGAAAGATAGAGGAAAGATGTGAGAGTGGAAGAAGATGAGGAGAGAGAGGAGAGAGAGAGAGAGAAGAAGAAGAATATGAAGAGATAGAGGAGAGAGGAGGGAGAAAAATATTTTATATTTTATCTTAAATAAAATTAAGTTAATTACACTCAACTTCCCTGAGGCTTGGCTAATTACATTCGGAATCAAAGTTTGCATTAATGGACACTAACCTCCCCTCACGTTAACGTTGACCGTCAAAATAACCGTTGACTTTTTTTAAATTTTTAAATGACCAAAATACCCCTTCAATTTATATTTTCAATTTTTTACTATTCATTAAAAAAAAATTAATGGTGAGATTCAGATTGGATTTCCACCGTCCATCAACAATGATGAACGGTGGAGATCCAAACAAAGAAAAAAAAAATTTGAATGTGTTCATCGTCGAACCCTCTAGGTTCGTGGAACCCAGAGGGTTCGAAGACCCAGAAGGGTTCGAAGAACGAACCCTTCTGGGTTAGATGAATTTCGAACCCAGAAGGGTTCGAATTGAACCCTCTGGGTTCGTGGAACCCAGAGGGTTCGAAGATCGAACCCTTCTGGGTTCGATCTCGAACCCAGAAGGGTTTGTTCTTCGAACCCTTCTGAGTTTGAGATTCATCGAACCCAGAAGGGTTCGTTCTTCAAACCCAGAGAGTTCGATTCGAACCCTTCTGGGTTCGAGATTCATCGAACCCAGAAGGGTTCGTTCTTCGAACCCTTCTGGGTTCGAGATCGAACCCAGAGGGTTTGTTCTTCGAACCCTTCTGGGTTCGATCTCGAACCCAGAAGGGTTTGATCTTCGAACCCTCTGGGTTCCACGAACCCAGAGGGTTCGATTCGAACCTCTGGGTTCGAGATCGAACCCAGAAGGGTTCGATAACACATTCAAAAAGATTTTTTTTTTTTCTTGGTGGTGGATCTCCACCGTTCATCATTGTTGATGGACGGTAGAGATCCAATCTGGATCTCACCATTAATTTTTTTTAATAAATAGTAAAAAATTGATAATATAAATTGACAGGGGTATTTTGATCATTTAAAAAATTTGAAAAAAGTCAACGGTTATTTTGACGGTCAACGTTAACGTGAGGGGAGGTTAGTGTCAATTAATGCAAACTTTGATTCCGAGTGTAATTAGCCAAATCTCAGGGAGGTTGAGTGTAATTAACTCAATAAAATTTTATTTAATTTAAAAATATTTTCGATTTTTATTATGTTATAATTACCTTTATATCTTTCAAAATTTAATAGTTAAATTTAAAAGTTAAATAGAAATTTAACAAGAGGAAAAATTTTAGATATTTTTATAAACTAAAGGAATAAAAAAAATAAAATTAAAGGATAAAAAATAAAAAATACCGACAAAATGATTATATCCCTTCAAATTATTGCCCGAAATGAGACAAACAAAAGCATCACCAACATATAAACAATTGAAGCAAGTAGTTAAACAGAAGCTTAATTTAATATATATTATCAATTATCTTCCTAATTAATAATTGAACAAATTGTTTAATAATAAAAATATTAAATTAAAATTATTGATGGGATTTATAAAACAAAGCCTCTCCAATCTGGCTGTCTCTGCCTTAAAAACAAGTGGGGATAGAAATTATATTGAAGCTTAATTTAATATATATTTTATATTATCTTTTCAATAAGTAAAAAAATAAAATAAAATTACAATAAAGTACCATGATTAAATTTAAAAAAATTTGATATTAACAATAAAAGAATTTTCAAAAATCAAATAATAACAACAGAAAAATTAAATAGCGGATAATGAGAGTATAATTTTTTTTAGAAAAAAGGTGAAATAATAGTATAAAATTTGTAAATATAATATAATAACAACAATAAATTTTTAAAAAAATTCTGATAACAATAAAAATTTAAAAATATTTTATAACCTCTGTTTTATAGCAGATGGGTCTTTAACCCACAAAAAGATATATAGAAATGGTGAGAAAGTGTGTATATATATATATATATATATATATATATATATATATATATATTGTTAGGAATTTCGCAGCGGAAGAATAATTATGACGACAAAATAGAGAAATAAATAGAATAGTGAAGACACAAAATTTACGTGGTTCGGCTTAAAGCCTACATCCACGGGCGAAGACGATCAAAGGAAATTTACTAAAATGGAGATATTACAAGACAAGAGAATTTCTCGCAAAACCCAAAACCCCAATACACCCAATAAATACTCTCACAAGATCTCAAGCTCACTTTCTCTCAATAATTCTCTCTCTTGAGAATTCTCTCAAATAGCTTGGATGGTTTACAAATGAAGAGAAGGGAGGTATTTATAGGAAAAATTTAGTTACTGTTCACGCGTATACGGTACTGTTCACGCGGTACTGTTGACGTCACTGCTTACGTATACATACTGTTGACGTCACTGCTTACGTCACTGTTCACGCGTATTCGGTGCACACTGTTCACGTTTTACTGTAGCACATAATATTTCTATTGGGTCAGCCCAATAATTTGCAAATGGACTTGGGCTTAGCAAATGGGCTTGGACAAATTCAAGACATATTAACAAATCTCCACCTTGGCTTGAAAATTGCTAGCTGAAGAATTTCTTCAATCATCTTCTCCAAAAATGCCCCTAAGGCAATCACTTTTGATAAATACCAACTAAGTCCAAGTAATGCCTGAACTTGCTTACTGAAAGAGACTTTGTCAACATGTCAGCTGGATTGTCTGCAGTACCAATTTTCTTAACAGAAATATCACCTTGAGAAATAATATCACGAACAAAGTGGTACTTCACATCAATGTGTTTCGTCCTTTCATGAAACATTTGATCTTTAGTTAAATGAATAGCACTTTGGCTATCACAATGGACGACAATCACTTTATGATCCAAACTGAGCTCACCAAACAAGCCTCTCATCCAAATGGCTTCTTTTATAGCCTCGACAACTGCCATGTACTCTGCCTCTGTAGTGGATAATGCTACTGTAGACTGTAACGTAGCTTTCCAACTGATAGCAGTATTACCAAGAGTAAATACATAGCCAGTAATGGATCTCTGTCTGTTGAGATCACCTGCATAATCTGAATCAACATAACCAACCAAATGTCCCTTACTCCTTCCAAATTTCAAACAAGAATCAGTAGTACCCCGTAGATACCTCATAATCCATTTAACTGCTTGCCAGTATTCTTTACCGGGATTAGACATATATCTACTAACAACACTGACTGCATGTGCAATATCAGGACGAGTACATACCATAGCATACATGAGACTACCAACAGCACTAGAGTAGGGAACATGTGACATGTACTCAATATCATTATCTGACTGTGGTGGCATAGCAGTAGAAAGTCTAAAATGAGCAGCAAGTGGAGTACTTACAGGTTTAGCGTTTTTCATACCAAAACGCTCCAAAACCTTTTCAATAAAACTCTTCTGAGTAAGGTAAAGTTTTCCTGCAGCTTTGTCTCTTCGAATCTCCATACCAAGAATTTTCTTGGCTGCTCCCAAATCTTTCATTTCAAATTCACTACTCAATTCTGATTTTAATTTGTTTAGCTCAAACATATCCTTAGCTGCAATCAGCATATCATCAACATAAAGCAGCAGATACACAAATGAGCCATCTTTAAGTTTTCTGAAATACACACAGCTATCATACTGGCTTCTAGAATAGCCGTGGCCAACCATAAAAGAATCAAACCGCTTGTACCACTGTCGAGGAGATTGTTTCAGACCATACAATGATTTCTTCAACAAACAAACATGGTCTTTCTTCCCTTCAATCTCAAAACCCTCAGGCTGTTGCATATAAATTGTCTCCTCAAGCTCTCCATGTAAGAAGGCAGTCTTAACATCCAGTTGTTCCAACTCCAAATTATGCATAGCAACCAAAGCAAGTAAGACACGAATAGAGCTATGTTTAACAACAGGTGAGAATACATCATTAAAGTCAACTCCATGTACCTGACTATAGCCCTTTGCAACCAACCGTGCCTTGTACTTCGCATCTTCAACACCTGGAATGCCTTTTTTCCTTTTAAAGACCCACTTGCATCCAACAATTTTCTTGTCTTTAGGTGGTTTAACTAAATCCCAAGTTCTATTCTTGTGAAGAGACTCCACCTCTTCCTGCATTGCCACTAACCACTTAGCAGAATTATCACAAGAGATAGCCTCTGAATATGTTGAAGGTTCACCAACTGTATTTGTGTCTTCTGCCACAGCTAGTGCAAATGAGACATAGTCTGCTAGTCTCTGAGGCCTCCTCTTCTTTCTTGGTGGCTTATGTCTAGCAATAGAGTCTTCTTCTTCACTTTGTGGTGTTTCCTCTTCTTCAATAGAAGTAGGCATCTGAACTCGATTTTGTAGAGATAGTTCATTCTCCACCTCAAACTCCACCTGCTTAGAAGAACTTGCAGCATCTGTATTAGAGGAAACAGAAATATCCTTTCTAGTAGAAGTCTCCTTTACGGGATGCAACATAGCAGATTCATCAAATACAACATCTCTGCTAATTATCACTTTTGGAGACTTTGAATCAGGATACCATAATTTATATCCTTTCACACCAGAAGGATAACCAATAAATATGCACATTTTAGATCGTGGCTTTAATTTGCCATCATTAACGTGTGCATAAGCAGGACATCCAAATACCTTTAGGTCAGAATATTCAGCCGGTTTACCAGACCATAACTCCTCCGGAGTCTTTATGCCAATTGCTGTGGATGGAGAACGATTCACCAAATGACAGGCTGTAGAAGCTGCTTCTGCCCAGAAGTCTTTAGATAGGCCAGAATTTGATAACATGCAACGAACTTTCTCTAAGAGCGTTCTGTTCATACGCTCTGCTACACCATTCTGCTGTGGTATGCCTCTGACTGTAAGGTGATGCACAATGCCTTCATTTTTGCAGAATTCATTAAAATCACCTTGACAAAACTCTAGACCGTTGTCTGTCCTGAGTCGCTTTATTTTTCTTCCAGTCTGTTTCTCTACTAAGGCCTTCCATTGCTTGAAGGTGGCAAACACATCATTTTTATGCTTCAGAAAATATACCCATACCTTTCTAGAATAATCATCAATGAAGGTAAGCATATATCGAGCACCACCTTTTGATGGGACACGTGCAGGCCCCCAAAGATCTGAATGAATGTAATCCAAAGTACCTTTAGTTCTATGAATTGCAGTACTGAAACTGACTCTTTTCTGTTTGCCAAAAATGCAATGCTCACAGAAGTCTAGCTTTGATGTACTCTGACCGCAGAGAAGACCTCTTCTGCTTAACTCTGATAGACTTCTTTCACTCATATGTCCCAGCCTCATATGCCATAATCTGGTGACATCTGAGTCAGACAAGGAAGATGTGGACACGGCTGCTGCACCTGTAACTATAGAGCCTTTCATAATGTACAGTTTGCCTATCTTCTCAGCCTTCATCACAATTAAAGAACCTTTAGCAACCTTCAAAACTCCATCTCCGCCAGTGAATTTATAGCCATTTGAATCCAGAGTACTTAAAGAGATAAGATTTCTCTTCAAGTCTGGAATATGTCGGACATCTGTCAAAGTTCTGACTACTCCATCATGCATCTTGATTTTGACTGTGCCCATTCCAGCAATTTTACAAGCATGGTTGTTACCCATCAATACAACTCCACTTTGCACCGATTTATATGTAGAGAAATAATCTCTATTGGGGCACATATGGAATGAGCAAGCTGTATCCAGAATCCATTCATTTTTGGCTTTGGCTTCATCAGCACATACTAAGAGCAGATCACATTGCTCTTGATTTTGAACAATACTGGCTTCAACGGGTTCGTCTCTCTTCTGATCTTTGTTTTGCTGCTTGTTCTTTAGCTTGAAGCATTCTGACTTGATATGCCCATTTTTCTTACAGTAATTACAAGTTAAATTTCTGCGTCTAGACTTTGATCTAGACCTTGATCTTTGATTGCTAGAAGAACTTTTATCTGGAGTCCTTCCTCTAACGAGTAGACCTTCTGCTGGGCTGTCATTTCTACTTGTTCCAAGCTCCTTATCAATAAGCTCCTTTGAAAATAAAGCTGCTTTAACATCCTCTAACTTTAGAGTTTGCCGACTGTAAATTAAAGTATCTCTAAAGTGCTTGTAGGATGGAGGTAGTGAGCGAAGCAACATAAGAGCTTGATCTTCATCATCATAAGAAATCTCCATGTTTTGTAAATCCATAAGGATAGTGGAGAATTCATCAATATGAGATTTGATAGATGCACCTTCGGCCATGCTGAGTGTGTATAGACGGTGCTTTGCTACCAACTTGGTGGTAAGATTCTTTGTAACGTACAAAGATTCAAGCTTGTCCCATAAATCTTTGGCGGTCTTCTCTTGCATGATTTCTCGCAAAACTTCATTTGACAAGCATAACTGAATGGAAGCAAGGGCCTTATCATCCATCTCCTGCTTCTTCGCCTCATCCATAGTACTAGGTAATTTATCTTTACCTAGTAGTGCTTGATGCAAACCATTATGAATCAGGATTGCACGCATCTTGACTTGCCACATGGTGAAACTCATGTTGCGATCAAATTTCTCAATATCAAATTTTGTCGTCGTCATGATGTCAACACCTCTGGTCAACGCCAGTCAACACCTCTGGTTAATAATCTGGAATAGTGTATGTAGTAGTGAACAGCACACCAGGTAAGTTCCCAGGAAAGAGAGGTGGGTCACAACGGGCACACTTAAATACCAAGTCTTTCCTTAGCCAGAACCTTGCCTAGACATGTACTTTCCACACCACCACACTTATATCCAGTAACCACAAAACCAGTAAATTCAAGAACAATTCTTTTCTGATGTGGAAGATCAGGCAATGCTGCAACCACAGAGCATACTAAGAATTTCCTTGAGAATCTCACGCCTTAGCAGCTTCGAACACAACCGGAAGCTCTGATACCAGTTTGTTAGGAATTTCGCAGCGGAAGAATAATTATGACGACAAAATAGAGAAATAAATAGAATAGTGAAGACACAAAATTTACGTGGTTCGGCTTAAAGCCTACATCCACGGGCGAAGACGATCAAAGGAAATTTACTAAAATGGAGATATTACAAGACAAGAGAATTTCTCGCAAAACCCAAAACCCCAATACACCCAATAAATACTCTCACAAGATCTCAAGCTCACTTTCTCTCAAATAATTCTCTCTCTTGTGAATTCTCTCAAATAGCTTGGATGGTTTACAAATGAAGAGAAGGGAGGTATTTATAGGAAAAATTTAGTTACTGTTCACAGTTACTGTTCACGCGTATACGGTACTGTTCACGCGATACTGTTCACGTCACTGCTTACGTATACATACTGTTGACGTCACTGCTTACGTCACTGTTCACGCGTATTCGGTGCACACTGTTCACGTTTTACTGTAGCACATAATATTTCTATTGGGTCAGCCCAATAATTTGCAAATGGACTTGGGCTTAGCAAATGGGCTTGGACAAATTCAAGACATATTAACATATATATATATATTTTATAGTAGATAGTTTTATAATTCAAAACACTAGTTATCCATCCTCTTACATTCTTTAATGAGATCGAATCAGATTTCCTGTGTAGATTTGTTTTTCTTTTTTTGATTGAGTTTCCAGATCTCAAATAGAGATTTTTTTTTTCAACTATTTTATACTCTTTTATTCATTTTTTTTTATATAAAATAATTATCTTACCCTTTTAACTATTAACCCTTTAAGGTAAGGATATTGATTTTTAATTTCGATAAAAGTTTAGTATATCATTTATATAAAATTTAAGATATTTTATTACAATTTGTCAAAAAAAAAAAAACGATGAAGGAGAAGAAAAGATAGAATTACATATGAGCCAAGTGTCGCTTGGGCAACAGTCCATAGCACTACATTAGTACATTTGTTCCTTTTATTTACGTTATTGCAATTATCTTTTCCATTTAAATATTTTTCACAGTAAGTTGATTTTTTTTTTCTTTAAAAAATTAGAGTTGTTTTCTCAAACTAAAGATAAAAAATCAATTTTATAAAAATTTTTAGTTAACATATTAAATTAATTATATTAAATATAAGCTCATTTTTAATTTGTTCATTGCATTTTTTTTTATCAAAATAAAAAAAATTAAAAATTGACTACACAATAAGAAAAGAATCAAATGAAAAATCTTTTAATATTATAACCCATAAGTTTAGTGTTGGTGGAAAAATACGTAACGATGAAAATATTTTATTTTATTAAAAAATTTGATCAACAAATTAAAAATGAACTTTTGTTGATATGAATAATTTTGTAATATATTGACAAAAAATTTATAAATTAATTAATTTTTCAATGTTTAATTTTATTAAACAATTCTAACTTTAAGAAAAAAAATTAATGTGAGAAGTATGTATGGAAAAACCGTAGCAATATTATAAATAAAGAAAAAAATATATAATTTTATTTAAGTTAGGGCCCGTGGCTGATATAGAACCACTTTATAAGGACCGTGGCCCAACCAACTGTGCCCAACACAGCTCGTTTGTATAATTAAAGGTATATAAAAGAGGTAATTATACCTAGATCCCTTGAGATTTTATCAACTATAAGTACAGTCAACTTTATCGTTTATTGATAATGACCTTCCCTGCTGTTAGTCAAATTCTATTATATTTAATGGTTGACCAGGTTTAATAGTTAAAAAAACCAAAATACCCCTAAAATAATATTTAAAATTATTAAATAAAAAAGAAAAATAAGTTTAGATCTTTACCGTCCATTTCATCTGAGATGGACGGTGGAGATTTTTTCTTTTTTAAAAAAAGAAAATTATTAAAAAAAATTAAAATTCAGATCTTCATCGTCCATATTTAAATGGATAGTGGAGATCTGAAATTTATTTATTTATTTTATAAAAAAAAAAAAAAAAAGTGGGAGGAAGAGAGATGGAGATCCATGAGTTCGTCTTCGTTGACGAACCCAAAAATATTTTTTATAATTTAAAATATTTTGATGTACGGTGAAGATCTAATTTGGATTTTTTTTTTATAATTATTATTTTTAAAAAATATTTTTTAAATAAATTCTAACCGTCTATCATCTCAAAGATGGAGAGATGAGATTTTTTTAAAAATTTAAAATTTTTATTTTTTTATTTTTTATTTAATAAAATAAAATTTAAAAAGAGTGAAAAATAAAAATATCTTTATACATGTTAAGTTGATTAAAATTGACTAATGACAATCTTTATTAATAAATTTAAAAATTAACTTAATCTGAAATTAAATAAATCTTAAAAAACGATAAAAGTTATTTACACTAAATAAAATTTAAGCATGTGATCAATGATTAGACATTTTTGAAAAATGTTTTGTGATTTCGAGAAATAAATATTTGACCTTGTGAGATTCGAAGCATGTATGCTCGCATTATTAAAGATATTAATGAAGATAAGAATTGAGACATTTACGATGATAAGGCTCAATCATTAATAGTTGTTTTTTTCTTTTTACAAACAAATGAAAATTACAGTCACATCACATATTGTGTGTACTGTAGATTTGGTAGTGTGCATTTATTAATTTGATTATTCATGATTTAATTTTTTTTTAAATACAGTACAAAATATATTAATTTTTTAATTCAATATATCAATTAACAATTATATATACATTAAAGATGATCACTTGGACCAAAGTACACTTACCATTGTAAATGGAGTCTCACAAGCTTATTCATATCAATAGGGTTTAGATCTTGTTACGTAAATATTATCCTACTATTTGCGTATAAAAACTCCATCATTACGGGCAAACTTCTCTCGTATTGTGAGTTGATTAACTTATCGTATATTAAAATTAGGGTAAATATTAAAAAAAAATAAAAATAAAGAAGCCATTTCACAATTTAAATTTCTTTGAAAATTTCTTGTAATTAAAATGACATACATACCCTTACTGATTTTCATAATTACCAAAAAAAAAAACAATTATTATATTAATATGTGGGTTTAAATAAAAGTATGGAGAGTCAGAGATGTTCACTAACCGTGTGAAAAGCATGTAATAGGGCATGGGGTGAAGAAATATTATATAATAAAAGTGTTGAATTCAACGAATCACAAATTTTTCTTCTCCAATAATCATCTAAAATCTTTGATATTGGGGCCTATTCCGCAATATTTGACTCTCGTGACCATATTGATGAGAGTCTACATGGCAATTGGGTGGTTTGGCTCGATTAATGGTTAAAGGTGCATGACATCTCTCGTGCTCGTGGAGACACAGGCATTTGTTAAAGGTGCATTACATATTTATCGAATATGAAAAAGAAAATTTAAGTTATTTAGAGGCATTTGTGTATTGAAGTTTATAAATTTTATACGTATAGATGTATAGATAGATAGATAGATAGATAGGTTTGATTATTTAACTTACAAAAAATAAATTTTAACTATTTACCAACAGTTAATGAGTTTTACACATCAATAAATAAATAATGTGGGAACACCTCTTCCGCATAATAAAAATTACTTTCCAAATTATATTTATAATAGTTAATTTTGTTAGATCCTATTAGATCTCTAATTCTATTAATATTAAAAAATAAAAAAGAGTGCCAACTTTGCAATATATATATATATATATATTCAATAAATATATATATATATTCAATAAATATTAGATTTATAATTTATTTAATACAATAACTGTGTCATGAATTATTCCAATAATATTTTCACATGTTCCGAGTCATACAATTCCCAACAAAAGCCTCACCGACATATAAACAAGTGGAACTATTAATTTTCTTAATAATTATATTTGATAATTAAATCCATTCATGTTTTTTTTATAAAAAAAAAATTAATAATCGAATAACTTGTTTAATAAAAAGATTAAATTAAAATTATTGCACGGATTTGTAAAAACAGTGCCTCTCCAACCTGGTTGTCTCCGCCTTATAAACTAGTGGTGATAGAAACTATATTGAAGCTTAATTTAATATATATTTTATATTATCTTTTCAACAAGTGAAAAAATAATACAACTCAGTGGATAGTACATCTTTCTTTAACCTTAATAGTGAAGGTTTAATTTTCATCATACATATTTACCAGCATGTGTGGATGATTTTCTTCTCTTATTATGAGGGTAGATATTTACCGTTACGAGAGTAAATATCCGAACTGCACATTTAATTATTAATTTCGGCAGGTCCCAACAGTTATTAATTATGTAATTATACCCCTTTAAAAAGAAGTAAAAATATAAGGCAAATTACGATAAAGTACCATGACTTTAGGTGTAATTGTAGATAAAATAAACTTTTGTTAAAATTACATATCAATACTTTTGATCTAACCGCTAACTATAAAAATTAATAGTTGACCAGTGAAATACTATGAAATATCCGAAATTGCTATTAAATTTGCATAATTGTGATATTTTTATAAATATATATATATACATATATATATATATATACATATATATATATAATAAATAGTTTTACTACTCAAAAGACTAATTTATTAAATTATGACATATATTGGTATATGTACCGCTCTCTTACCTTTCTCAAGGAGATCAAACCAGATTTCATATATATATATATATATATATATAAATAATAGATAGTTTTACTACTCAAAAGACTAATTTATTAAATTATGACATATATTGGTATATGTACCGCTCTCTTACTTTTCTCAAGGAGATCAAACCAGATTTCTTATGGAGATTAGTTTTTTTGTTGAGTTTCTAGATCTCCAATACAAATATAATTTTTTTATTTTTTATTCTTTTATTCATTTAATATTTTCGTGTAAAATGATCGTCCTGTCATTCTAACATGAAATTAATGGGAGAGAAGCTTATGAATGATCAACGAAATCACGAAGCAGTGGTTCACTTATAATGACAAAGAGCAGCTGTGCACAAAGGTGAAGTAAAAAAATTATATTTGGGAGGCCAAAATATTAAAATACAATATCTAGGGAGCCATAATAAAAAATTTTTAAAATTAAATAATAAATATATTTTTTAATTTTTTTTGGGGGGAATGGGGCATTGCACTCGCCGGCCCTCCCCTAAATTCACATATGGCCGTGCATGTATGCTATGCAAGGATCCAATATATATATATTTTTTAAAGTTGATGCTTGAAGGGTCAGAAGACTATCGGTACCAATCGAGATTAAATCATACAAGCACAACCCAGACCACTACTCCCAGTAACGGGAGGGGTCTAGTTCCATACGGGGGAAATGTCTATCTATACAATTGCGGTGTTATAGGCAATGGTGAAAAATAATTATTTACAAATCTACACCACCAGCAGTTACAGCCACAACCTATCACTCTGAAATAACATGTCATTATTCAGTTGTTAGTCCTGATAAATTTAATTATAATCATTGTAAAAGTTAGTTATGATTTGAAGAGAAATGAAGTTAGTTTTGGTAGTTAAGTTGACATGGCAATATCAGTCGGAAACTAGTTTTTGACGGCGGTAATTACCCTCATAGAGTCTAGAAATTAGTTAGAAAACGGTTTAGAGAAGAAAAACAGCTTGTATATAAATTGGATGAATCACACCTTGAAAGTGTGAGTTTGAGAAATGAAAAATCAATTTTCTCTTCGTAGCTCTAAGAGCTATCATTAATGGCGTCTTCACAAAAGTAAAGCTTCTCTCAACATTTCATCAACTACTAGTGTTTTCTTTTTGACATTTTTGTCATTTTCACAATTAAAAGTTAAGCCTAACGATTAATCCTTAAACCAAGGATATTGATCAGTAATTTTAACACAAGGTTAGTCTATCGACATTTATATAGAAAGTAGGATACCTCGTTGTAATTTGCCAAAAAAAAATTGAATTACAGAACAGTTGTAGATAAGCTTAATATAATAATTAAAAGAAAAATAAATAAATATATATATATATATATATATATATATATATATATATATATATATATTCAAGCATGTGATGCATGCATCAGTTCACGTATGAGATTGTCTTTTATCAAACCATTTGAATAAAGTTTATAAAATATGCATACACACATCAGTTGTGGGCCATAAATACACACATATCGAGAAAATGATTATTTTACCACGTGATATTCGGAGCATGTATGTCCCTAAAATACTAAAATGAAGATAAGGATTGAGACATTAATGAGGTAGACATTAATGAAGTTATGGCAAAATCATTAATTAATAAAAAACTAAAATCAGATTTTATATTGTGTTACTGTCCATACTTCTTTTTTAAATTTACAATAATTGTACATAGAGGTAATTATACCGATTTTTTTTAGAGTGAATTGCACTTAAGTACCCTGACTTATAACGTAATTGCACGTTTAATGTCAGTTTTACTATAATTGTACTCGAGTACCCTGTAATCCGTTGACCGCCGTTAGGATAATGGTTGACCAAACGGATTCAGGGGTAAATTGGTCTTTTTCATTTAAATTTATTTTTAAAAAATTTAAAAAATCATCCAACCAATAAGAACATGCCTCGTCATATTAAAAATATTTTTAAAAAAATTAAAAAAACTCAACATCAAAAAAAAAATTAAAAAAAAATTCTGATCTGGGTTCGAACGCGAACCCATATCTGATTTTTTAATTTTTTTTTTCCTTTGCAGGGGCAGTTTCATTATTTTACCTGAATCCGTTTGGTCAACAGTTACTCTAACGGCGGTCAACGGATTACAGGGTACTCGAGTGCAATTATAGCAAAACTGATATTAAACGTGCAATTACGTTATAAGTCAGGGTATTTGAGTGCAATTCACCCTTTTTTATGAGGTTTTATCAACTATAAACAAAGTTAGCTTTATTGTTTATTGACAACGATCTCCCCTGATATTAGCCAAATTCCGTCAGAGTTAACGATTGATTAAGTTTAACCGTTAAAAGATCAAAATACTCCTACACTAATATTTAAAATTATTAATATCATTATATAAAAAAATAAGTTTAGATCTCCACCGTCCATCTCATTTGAGATGGACCATGGAGATCCAATCTAAATATTATTTTTTAAAAGTATTTTTTAAATAAATTTTAACCGTTTATCATCTTAAAGATGGAGGGATTAGATTTTTTCTCAATTTTTATTTAATAAAATAAAATTTAAAAAGTATAAAAAGATGAAAATATCCCTGTACATGTTAAGTTTTATTAAAGTTGACTAATGGTAGGGGAGTTCTTTGTCAATAAACGATAAATTTAACTCTGCTTATAGTTGGCAAAAACTCAAGGGAGGTTGATATAATTAGCTTTTGTTCATATCTATGTGTATAAAAAAAATATTGAAAATAATTTTTATTTTTATAATAAAGCTTAGGATTAGCAAGAATAATTTCACAAGGATAATAATCTTATCTATAAATTAAATAATAATGTTAAGTAATTTAATTTATATAAAATATAGTAAATAATATATACATTTTAATTCCAATGTCGTTAATGAATCAATGTTAGATAAGAAGGTAACTCAGTTATTTGATATTTTAAAAAGGCAAAGAAAGTAAAATAATATATATATATATATACATATATATATTCTAAAAATTAAAATAAAAAACAAAATTTTCAAAAAAATTAAAATAAAAGGCCATCAGGATCCGGTGTTAGATTTTTTTTATAATACGTAGTATATTTATTAATAATAAAAAAAATAAACATGCACATCCACTTATACTAAAGTGGTTAGTGCACCTCTCTTCCACTCCCACCATGTGCATGTATGGGTAGTTTTCTCCCCTTATTGTGAGAGCAGTATTCTCCCACTATGAAAGTAATTTTTACTTGCTAATGTTTTTTTGATTTTGAAATATGAGGATTAACTTGCGACCTTGAAAATAGCGACAAGTAGAATGATGAACCAAATTTATGCTCAAAATACTTGTTTAAATTCATGTCCAAATAATATGACATGTAAATTGTCAACACCACATTAAATTATTAAATGATGTAGTATTGACCACTCACATGCCACTTGGACGTAAATTTAGACAAATTAATATTACTCTAAATTAATATGATTATGTAACATTGGAAACATCAGAGTCAAATAAAAACAACTACGCAATATTTCTCAGAAATGTATAACCTTAGAAATTTTTTTTAATCTAATAAGACATATCTCTTGATCAATGAAAACAATCTAATATTTTTCAAACATAATTTCTCTTGTTCACAGTTCACGTGCGATGTCTCCCTCTCGAATAATAAGCACATTAAAATCACGTTGCAAATTTTCAGTGCTCTCCCTCTAGATTTTTTTCCCCTATATAAGGAGAGGCCTACTCTCAAGTCTCAACCATCCCTCCTTCTTCTTCTTCTTACAATGTTGAAACCACAACTTAATCAGCAGAGTCATTCAACCAAAGCCCTATTCCCATTGGAGAAGCCATTTCTCCATGGAAATGGAGGCCAATCTTTTCTTCTTCAAGTCCAATCAAGGCCCTCCTCGAACAAATCAACCAAAGTTCGAGTTGGGTTCTCTCCAAGTAACAACATCAAGGCAATAGCAAGTCCTTTTTCCACCAAGAAATCTCTCAGTGTCAAGGCAGTTATCACTGTTAAAAGAACTATTGGTAGTATCCTCTCTGATGTAACCGTAGACTTGGATGACATCAAAGATTTGCTCGGCAGATCACTCCTTTTGGAGCTTGTTAGTGCCGAGCTTGATCCTAGTAAGTATTCAAAAATTATAAAATGTATATATTCGTCATTTTACATACATTTTTTTATTTTATTTTAATGAATTATCTTTTAATATGCATCCTTAAAATACGAACTAATATAATTTATTTTTTTTAAAATGTAACACCTTTACGGGATAAAGAACTACCGGTACTAACTGAAATTAAATCGTACACATACTAATATAATTCTTATTAATCTCAGATACGGGATTGGAGAAAACAACCATTAAAGATCATGCAAACAGATCCGTCTTCGAGAGGGATGGCACGGACATTTCCTACAAAGCGGACTTCAAGGTTCCGCTAGATTTCGGAGAACTGGGTGCCATTTATGTAGGGAATGAGCACAACGAGGAGATGTTTGTAAAGGATGTGGTGATTGAAGGGTTCCCTAATGGTCCTATCACAATAAACTGCGACTCCTGGGTTCAATCCAAGAACAAAGAGAAGCGAGTCTTCTTTACTTACAAGGTCAGTTATGAGCATCTCTCTCGTGGTTTGCACGCGTTTATTAATTATGTATTAAACTAGTTACAATGAGATAAAAGTTATACAAATAAAATAAATACTTTAAAATTATTGGACGTCACGCTGAGATTGTGATCGTGATATATAAAAAGGGAAAGTTATATTTTAATAGAATAAAAAACAATGGGTTTTCTTATTAATAGTTTGGATCATTATCCAAGAGTACCCATAAAATACCAAAAATTCATATTTTAACTCAAGCAAGAGTGTCCTTTTTTTGGATCAGTCATACTTGCCATCTAACACACCAAAAGGATTGGAGAGGCTTAGAGGTGAAGAACTGGTGAAATTGCGAGGAAGTGGACAGGGAGAGCGCAAACTTGGTGAACGTATATATGATTATGATGTGTATAATGACTTTGGAGACCCGGATAAAAACAAAGATCTGGCCCGGCCTGTGCTTGGCGGCAATGAACATCCTTACCCTAGACGTTGCAGAACTGGCCGTCGCCGTTGTAAGACAGGTAAATATTAATTAAAATATAGATAGATTCAAATGGTTTTGAAATACTTAAAGTTCATATCATAGTCTTCCAAAGTTTACTGAAATTTATAAATTCTCTATCACATTCTATTCATGCACAATATATTAATGTCATTTTCACATGATCAAAATCATGTATCAGTACATGTTTGAAGAAGAATTATATATATGTCAGTATGTCACTAATCATTATATTTTTGTTTTCATGTTTTATTTTCAGACAATAAAAAATTATATATAATGTATATATGATAATTAACGACTTGTATCAATGGTTGCAGATCCAGCCTCAGAGAAAAGGGATGCCCTATTATTCTATGTGCCCAGAGATGAATCATTTTCTGGGATCAAAACACTAAATTTTGGAGCCAAGGCAATTTACTCAGCGTTGCATTCATTGATACCTACCTTAGAAAGTGCAATTATGGACTCTGATAGAGGGTTTCCGTACTTTACAGAAATTGATTCACTCTTCAATGAAGGAGTTAACTTGCCTGAAAAGAGTAAAAAATCGTTGCTAAATGCTCTTCCTAGATTGGTCAAGACTGTTAAAGACAAAGCTGAAAATATTTTGCGATTCGAGACCCCCGAGGCCATGGACAGTAAAAACCCGAACTTTCGGTTATATATGATTATCTTAATTCTTAATATGATTAGCATATATATGATCATCTGACGTCTTGATCTAATGATCTTGCAGGGGACAAATTCTTTTGGTTAAGGGATGATGAATTTGCTCGACAGACTCTAGCTGGCCTCAATCCATACAGCTTACAGTTGGTCACGGTACGTATGATCTACCACTATTTATATATGTACTTTTACTAGGATCATCTGACCGTAAATTTACATATCTTTGATGAGGACAGGGGCGGATGTTTTGAGGGCTGGTTAGGCCACGGCCCCACCCAAAAAAATATTTTTTAAAATTTTTAAATATATATATATAAATACGATTTTGAAATTTTCTTATCTTTACCCCTTAATTATTATATTTTATTATTTTAACCCTAAGTATAATTTTTCTGCTCCGTCTATAGATAAGAATGCATTTAATTATACTTACGTCAATTAGAATAACAATTTTTAAGATCTGTACAAAAAATTGTAGGAATGGCCGTTGAAAAGCACACTTGATCCTAAAATCTATGGATCACCAGAATCATTAATCACCAAAGAAATCCTCGAACAAGAAATTAGAGGCTTCATGACCGTTGAAGAGGTATACCGTCAAAACCCTTAAAACTCTTATTGACAAGAAATATTTGATTTATTTGTTACACTAAACCTCTAAAATTATTGGTTTTGTGCAGGCTATAAAACAAAAGAAGTTGTTCATGCTAGATTACCATGACCTATTTCTACCTTACGTGAAAAGGATAAGAGAGCTCAAAGGCACAGTCCTGTACGGATCTCGAACTGTATTCTTCCTGAACCCAGATGGCACTTTGAGACCACTAGCAATCGAGCTGACTCGGCCACCAATTGATGGAAAGCCAGAGTGGAAACGAGTGTACACACCCACTTGGCACTCCACCGAGTGCTGGCTTTGGAGGCATGCCAAAGCTCATGTTCTTGCTACTGACTCTACCTATCACCAGCTCGTCAGTCACTGGTATGCACTATCTCTCGATTTTAATGTCACATTGATACATTATCATCTATAGCTCGATCAGCTTTCTAATTGAGCAGGTTGTTTAATTCCATTGATTAACATGGCTGTACCTATATTTTCCTTGCAGGTTGAGAACTCATTGCTGCGCAGAGCCTTACATAATCGCCACCAATCGGCAACTTAGCGCAATGCATCCGATCTACAGGTTGCTCACTCCTCATTTCCGGTACACAATGGAGATCAATGCTCTAGCTCGACAGGTTCTGGTCAATGCTGGTGGAATTATTGAAAGTACATTCTCTTCTAGCAAGCACTCAACAGAGTTCAGCTCTTATGCCTATGACAAGCAGTGGCGGTTCGACCATGAGGGACTTCCCAAAGACCTCATTAGCAGGTATAACACGTTCATTAGCGAGAATGAAAATTATGAAAATGCGTCTAATACTAATGTTTAGATAAGTAGAAGAAGCGTTTTGTGAATTTTTCAAATATATTGTAATTGATTGCTTTTTGTTGTTTGGCTAACCAGGGGATTGGCTGTTGAAGATCCAAGTGCTCCACATGGCTTAAAACTAACAATTGAAGACCACCCTTTTGCAAGCGATGGTCTAGTACTATGGGACTCCATAAAACAGTGGGTTACAGACTATGTCAACCACTACTACCCCAACCCAAGCCTTGTAGAGTCAGACGAAGAGCTCCAAGCATGGTGGTCCGAAATCCGGAACGTCGGACACGGTGATAAGAAGGATGAACCATGGTGGCCTAACCTGAAAACCCCAGAAGACTTGATTGAGATCGTAACAACCATAGCCTGGGTGAGCTCTGGACACCATGCAGCAGTGAACTTTGGCCAGTACACATATGGAGGCTATTTCCCTAACAGGCCCACTGTTGCAAGAACAACCATGCCTGATGAGGACCCAACTGAGGAGAGCTGGAAGTTCTTCATGTCAAAACCAGAAGCTGTGCTTTTGGCTAGCTTCCCTTCACAAATACAAGCCACAAAAGTAATGACTATTCTGGATGTTCTGTCGAGTCATTCAACGGATGAGGAGTATGTGGGCGATAAGGCGGAACCATCATGGAAACAAGATCCTGTCATAAATGCTGCATTTGAGAGGTTCAATGGAAGGATGAAGGAGTTTGAAGGGATTATTGATGATAGAAACGCAAACACAGATTTGAAGAACAGAAATGGAGCTGGGACGATGCCTTATGAGCTCTTGAAGCCATTTTCTGGACCTGGTGTGACAGGAAAAGGAGTCCCCAACAGCATTTCTATCTAAGCTTTCTATAGAAAAATAAGCTGCCATTGACAAGCTGCTAATTGAACTGCTAATTAGGGCTTGAAGCTTGATGTTGTTTTTGCTGTGTATTGCTTGTGTGATTTGCTATGTATTTCCCTAATAAATGAACTTTCTGTTTTTCCTTTGAATAAAATTTCTCATGTTAGAAATGAAAATCAAAATACTTATTCATGTTGTACATGATTGTTATTTATATTAAATAAAAAAACTAATGACAAGTAATACTTATATTATATCTTAGTGTACATAATAATTTCATTATAAATGCAAAACAAGTTAATTTAATTTATGAATTTAATATATTTATTAGTTTTTTTATATTAACAAGTATGTTGCAATTTTATCATTAGTGGTACACTTTTTTTTTTTTCTCATTTATTAGGGTTAATTACACTAAAATTTCTGTATTTAGGTAATACTGTATTTAACTAATTTTGTCATAATTAAATTAGGTTGACTTCGGTCTTGACAAATAGCATTTTAATATTTAACGGGCTAAATGATTTTTTTTTTATTTTTGGGTTGTCAACATGAAAAAGTGACGTATATACAGATAATGATTATAAATATATCCATTCCTAGGAAACAAAAACGACAAAAAGCATCTGGACTTTTTGTCTTTTTTTTCTTTCCTATTTAAATCATTGTTTGGTTTCCGAGGAAAATGTAGGAAAAGAAAAGAACACGATAGTTTAAATTTTGCATATATGTATCATTATCCAACAACAAAAATTAAAAAAAAAAACCGAAAACAGCTCAAACCGTCAATGATTTTTTTTTCTTTCTATTCCTCATAATTTTCCGAGAAACCAATAAAAATAAAATGAAGAGCAAAAAATGGAAAAAAAAATATATTGTTAGTGATACTACACAAGCTAACTATGGTTCACAGAAAAGAAACCTTGGTGAGGCTTCTCAACAAACACCTGGTGAACATCAAGCAGAGACTACCAGCCTCTCTACACAAGTAACCGCAGAGACTACCAGACTCCCTACACCAATAACCCAGAAATCTAAAGAGACATCACTTATCAGTAACCATGATTATCACAATAATGATCATGGTTAAATCCAGTCAGTAAAGGGTTGTTAGGGTAGTTCTTTAGGCGGGAAAGTTTGTTATTTTCTAACAAACTTTCCAGCTCACAAGTTAGTTGTTAAACATGTATATATATGTGAAGACTGTGTAATCTATGATTATGATTCAGAAATGAAAAACAAAAATTACAGAGAGAAATTATTTTACAGTTGTTTGATTGTTTACAAAAGAAAAATAATTTCTCACCATTGCTGATCTTCGATTTCTTCTCCTTTGAGTGTGATCTTCTTCTGTAGCATCAGCTCTTGATCTGTGAAGTGAAGATCTTAAGAGATCTGTAGCTCTAGCTCCTGATCTGGAAGAAGAACTTCTCGAGTGCACTGTTGACCTAGCTCCTGCATTGAGAGAGAAAAGATTCGAAGTGTTTGTGTTACTGTTAGAAGAAGAGATTGGAAAAATATCAATAGAGCTAACTCAGAGAGATAATTAGTGCGTGTAACCAGAGTGAAAATTAACCAAACTAGAGTCAAGCCAGAAACGACAGCGTTTCAGTTATATATCAATATGGAAGCAGATCTCCCTTGTGGAATTCTATAGATCTCCATTGGAGGAAATCTTTTAGAGACAAGCTACAAGGGTAAACTTTGCCACGGTTACAACATGTGTCTCTAGCTTCAATGTAATCCCTGAGCTATGATATTAGTTTTTAGGAATTACGTTGAATTTATTTTGCAATGGAAACAGAATTATTTATGCAAAAACATACTAAAAATAAAACACACACAAGAAAGCAAGAAGAATAAACAAGATATTAATTTTACGTGGTTCGGAAACTTTCCTACATCTGTGGAGTCCATATGCACTCAATCCACTATAAAAAAACTGATTACCAAGACATCTAAAAAACTCTCACAATATTTTTCTCTCTGTGTATACCATTTGCTAATCTCTTTCTTCTATTATTTTTGCCCTACTCAAACCCTTAACATTACATGGGTATTTATAGGAAAAAGTAAGACTAAAACGACCTAGGAAAGCATTTTTAATCTGGTCAGAATTCAGACTCAAAATAGGAGTTTTGAAACAAAACATGAAACGTTTAACGGCTGCACGCATGACCTGTTAGTCGCGCGACTTTCTCCAATGTACCGAGCGACCTATAGGTCGTGACGCTCTCTGCTAGTTTTTCCTACTCACTGGCGTGAGTAACTGTGTGACCTTTAGGTCGCGTCCCTGGTCGCACAGCTCTCTACCATTATCTTCCACTTACTGTCACAACGCTATTTCCAAGAAACTCTGTTGAATTACGAAACGAATTCACTTTTGATTCAAGCTTCACAGAACCCAACAATCTCCTACTTGAAAGTTGAAGCATGAGGAAGCATCCTTCTCTGATGATCAACAGAAACAACGCATTTAAATAACATGTCTTCAACCTCGGAGACCCTACTAAAGCTACCTTTTAGCTCAAGTCCCTCTGCTTTAACTGACTTGATTAATGAGTGTTCACAAGTGACCACTGTTCATGATCGCAAGTGACCCCTGACTTGCCTCGTCATAGTATTCAGGTTCTTTACCTGATCTCGTGGCCCTATGCTCACATCGATCTATGATGGTTGATATGTGACCTTTAACACTACCTGATCTCGTAGCCTATTGCTTACGTCGATATTTGGTTACTAATTTACGGCCTCTAGTACATCTTGATCTCTCAGCCCCTACTTGTGAGACACCATAGACTTCGTCCTCTGACTGTATTGTTAATCTCATTGGTTAAACCTTCTCTCAGAGTTCTGCCAATTTGCTGAAAAATCACCGCTTTCTGTTTCCTCAAATTGCTACTCTTATGCAAATCATTGTCGCCTGACTACAAACCTGTCTGCTTTTCATCTGAAAGCACAATCTCTGACCCTTTGACACTCCTGTATCCAAGTCTCTGGTGTTGCTGATTCGGATATTTTATCCCTGTTGAATCTTACACCCCTAACTATATCCCACACTTTAAGAAACAAATAAGGGCATCACCAAAATCTTCTGAAAGTACGTTGACCTTTGACAGATCATCATCGTTTTTCTCAGCACTCTTTTTCTGATTTTTATAGTGTATATTCTTACAACAATTCGACCATTCATTATCTCTCTTACCTTGATTGGAATTGTCGGTATCCTGGCGGTCTCTTGACCTTCCAAACCCCTATTTGGATCTGCCACTTTGGCTGCTCATATCTCTGTTTTGCCTTTGCTCTTCATGTTTAGGGCTCATGACTCATTGCCACCCCTACCTCTTGCCTTCTGATTTCCTCGGTCATAATCATATCTACAACCTCCTGGAACTTCAGTTTTCCCTTCCCAAACAACCCACTAATTGACTAGACTCTTCCTTTCTAACTCACCGACATCAGTCCTAGAAGAAGTAGAGCTTGAATTTCATCATCAAAATTCAAGTCAATAAAGTTTAATTGGCATTGATCTCATTGGAGGCGTTCGGGTATTTCTTAAGGTTACCATTCTCTAGCATATTCAAAGCAAACAACTTTTTATTAATATGTACTTTATTTGCTGAGCGGCTATTCTTACATATTTGATAGGGCTATGATGAGGGCTGCTGTCGTCTCTTGATTCTTGATGTTGAAGGCCAATGACTTCGACAAACTCAATCGAACTGCTCCCAATGCCTTGCGATCTAACACCATCTATTCTTTTTCTTTCATGACTTCTGACTTCACACCTTTCAGCCGTAAGTTCAGGTCCTTCTAGTATACATAGTCTTTCATCTGTATTTTCAGAAATTGAAATTCTTACCATTGAATTTCTCTACCCCGTACTATTCTCTTTAACTTGAGTTGGATATATATATATATATATATATATATATATATATATATATATATATAAATGTTAAAGAAGAGATCTGGAAAAAATTTTCAGATCTCTTCCATTTCTAGATCTGGGTACTTTTCCTTTTTTTTTTTTTTTTTTTTTTTGTGATGTGGCCTTTTGATTTTTGGATGGATAGTTGATGGATTAATTATTGAAGATGGATGAGTGGTGGTGACAAATATAAAGAGTTGAGGAGATAGTGGATTGATTGAGGAAGATAATGATGGTGGATATGGTGAACTATTATTATTTTTTTATTAATTACTATTTTTTAATATTATTTTTATATTTATTAATAATGGTATTTATGTTATTTTAAAAAAAAATTAGTCAATAATTAGTTTTAATGAAGTCAACTTGATTAAGGATATTTAAGTGTAATTAACGGTAAATTGATATGATATATATAATTATATATAAATTCAGGATAACTTAGTGCAATTCATTCAATATAAAATGTAACCAGTACTATTTATAGGTAATATTATAAGGTAGCGTAGTGTTGCAACTTTGATGTTGTACAACTTCGATGCAGTATGTAATAAGTTTATGTTTTTTTGGCTGCATGTAATAACTTCGATGTACCCAATATGATAAAGCGTGTAACTATTTATACATAAATGTTGCAAGTTATATGTAAATTTTGCACACATTAATAGTAGTATTATAATTTTGACGTCACTCCTTTTTAGTTCACATATTACCACTCTCTATCGCAACACGTAGCAAATATAATAAGACAACTGGTTTTGATAGGTTACATGTTTACTTCCTTCCAATTATTTCAATAAAATTTATTTAATATTAATCAATGCATTTAATGCTAATGACATTACAATAAAAGTTAGGTAGGAAGACGCCATAATTAGCTGGAAAGATATTGGAGAGAGTCAGAGAGCAGAGGATACATATTGTTCCAATAAATTTTCACATGTTCCAAGGGAGATAATTTTGCATCCATCAATGCATCGACTCTATGTCTCTATCAATGGCAAAGCCATCCCATAATGTATCATTCAAATTCAGAACCACGTTTTTTTGCTTTTTTTTTCTTTTCATTATTATGTGTGAATTCGTTTATTAGGTCCACAGATATGTGCACCGACATTTGATTCATAGTATGATTTCGATTTGGAATTTTTGATAAAAAGCAAGATAAAGTCGTTTGTCATATATGTTTAATCAAATTCCTACCTTCTAATGATTTGCTTTAGGATTAATTATGGGTTTAGAGAGAGAGAAAAAAATATATCACTAAGGTGATTAATATTAGATAAGGTTCGTTTTGGCATTTTACAAGAGCGTAGAGAGTGTCATTCAATATAATTTGGTGGCAAATGATACATATCTAGTCTGATAATATTTTAAATATGAATAATCACACCGTATTATTATAGATATATAAAAGAGTTGTAGAGAGAAAAATATTAATTTTTAATGGAGATCTATACTCATTTGAAAAGAAAAAAATTCATTTGTTTTTTTTTCATGTAAAATGACCGTCTACCGTTTCAAAATGAAAATAAGAGTCAAGTCTAATGGTTAAACCCTAAATAAGGATGCTAATGTGTAATTTTGATAAACATTTAGTCCATTTGTAATTACACCAAAATATAGGATACTATGGCAATTTGCCAAACACTAAAATAAGGAGAATATCAAATTACAGATAAGTTGTCAAATTATCTATTACATATGATGGATGCTAGCCATAGCTGTCTAAGAAGGAACGCGTGTCTCCAAATTATTTTTTTTTTTTCAAATTTTATATATAATTTTAGTTTAGTCTTTATATTTATATTTAATTTTTATAACTATTAAATTATTGTAAATATATTAATTTAATTTATATAATAAATTTTTTAATAATAAAATGTAAATAAAACCACACTTAATTATATTTAATTATTGTTAAAATTTAAAAATTAAAAATAAAAAAAAATTGATAATAATTAAAATTTAAAATTTAAATAAAAAATTAAAGTTGACTAGCGTCGAGAGAGGTTTATGTCAATTAACTATAAAATTGTATATACAAATGAACAGACTATGTTATGTAAAATTTATTTAATTTTTAAATTATTTTATTTAATAGTTGACCAATTAAATACTATAAAATGTCCAAATTGATCTTAATTTACTTATTCATCAACTATACTTTAAATAATTATTAAAAACAAGTAACAGGTTTTAAAAAATAACGATAAAAAAATTAAAAAGTAGATATTAACTAAATAGACTAGTCTTTTATAGCCCACTTATTGAGTAGGATTGAATTGAAATTAGACTATTTTCAGTTTAATTTCACGATTGGTAACTGCATAAAATTTTTATATAACTGCTGAGGCAGGATAAAATTGTCCCGTTGAGGCACTTCGGGATAATTTGTCCCAAGTTGTTTTACTTTTTTTTTTATTTTTTATTAAAATATTATTAATAATAGTTATATTTGTTAATTATAAATAGTTGTATTTATTTTTAAATAATAGTATAAACATTTTTATTTTAAAAAATATAACCAAATTTAATTTAAATAATTTAACTTTTATTATTAATTTAAAATAATTTTATCTTACTTTAAAATTAATTTAATCTAATTTTAAACTAACCAATCTCACACTATATAAAATTTAAAACATAATAACTTTTTTGTCCAATCACATACTACAAAATAAGAGATAATATTATTTTTAATTCAATCCCTACTGCACCAAACACATGACAGTACTAATAATTCATTTTAATCATATCCAATCAAATCCCGTAAAAATAGTACAATTTAATTAAGTAGATTAAACACACCCTTAGGATGAAAGGTTATAGGTTACTCTATATATATATAAATATATATATATATATATATATATATATTATTGTGTTTTTCTCTTTTTCTCATTTGTTATTCTGGATTCATTTATAGTACAATATATATGAGTAGTTTTCTTCCCTTATGGGAATAGATGTCTTCCGTTATGAGAATTGATTTTTGGACCTTGAATTTAGTAATATTATAATTGTACCCTTCAATATATATATATATATATATATATAATAAAATAAAAACAAAATTAAGGGTGGCGCTCTATTGCTTCCCAAAACATTTCTTTCTGCATCCATATTTTAAATTTTAAAGAAAATTTTCATGCCTAAAATATTTATAAACTAAATTACTTAAAAGCATATAACAACTTCTTTTTTTTAAAAAAGATATAATTACTATCTAATCAATAGAAAAGTTACTTTTTGCATCCATCAATGCATCGACTCTCTATATCTATCACTGGCAAAGCCATCGCATATTGTTTCATTCAAATTCAAAACCACGTTTTTTTCTTTTTTGCTTTTTTTTGTTTTTATTATTATGTGTGAATTTATTTATTAGGTCATAGATATTTGATTCAAAGTATGATTTCGATTTGGAATTTTTGATAAAAAGCAAGATAAAGTCGTTTGTCATAAATTCCTACCTTCTAATGATTTGCTTTAGGATTAATTATTGGTTTGAGTTAAAGGTTGTTAGGTTTTTCAAGAAGTTGTTACTGCTAAAACTAATAAAATGGGTTTATATATATATCACTAAAGGTGATTAATATTAGATAGGATTCGTTTTGTCATTTTAAAAGGGTGTGGGGAGTGTTATTCAATATAATTTGGTGGTAAATTACGCTCATCCAATCTGATAATATTCTGAATATGAGTCGCCGCACCGCATTATTATATAAATAAAAGAGTTGTAGAGAGAAAAATATTATGGGTTTAGAGAGATAAAAGGATAAATTACACCTAACCTACCTGAGGTTTGGATTTCTACAACTAGAAATAACTTTATCACAAATTGACAGTGAACCCCCCTCCAGTTATCTTTGACAGTTAAAAACTAACGGTTGACCAAATCAGACAGTGAAAAGATGAAAATACCCCTAGAAAAACACAGGGTCAAGGGTATTTTCATCTTTTCGGACTTTTTAAATTTTATTTTATTAAATAGAAATTAAGAAAAATTAAGTAAAAATCTCATCCCTCCATCTTTAAAATAACGGACGGTTAAGATTTATTTAAAAAAATTAAAATAATAATAAAAAAAAATTAATTACAAATAAAAAATTAATTATAGTTATGTAAATCCATTTTCCAGATTGAATCTCAATCGTCCATCAAGATTAGTGGACGGTAGAGATCCAATCTAAAAAATGGATCTCCACCAAAAAAAAAAAAAAAACAATTTTTGGAATCGAAGAACCTAGAGAGGGTTCTTCGCGAAGAACCCAGATTGGGTTCTTCGCCGAAGAACCCATATGGGTTTTGCGGCGAAGAGCGAAGAACCTATATAGGTTCTGCGGCGAAGAGCGAAGAACCCAAAGAGATGGGTTCTTCGCGAAGAACCCAAATGGATCTCCAGCGCAACGAAGCCTTCTGGGTTCGTCAACGATCTGGGTTCGAAGGCGAACCCAGATCTACATAATAGAAAAAAAAAAAATTTAAAGAACCAATTTCTGGATTCTTCGAAGAACCCAGAAAATGGGTGCTTCGAAGAACCCATCTGGGTTCTTCGAACGAATCCAGAAAATGGTTTCTTCGATCGAACCTTGAAGGGTTCAAATCGTTTGAACCCATAAGGGTTCGAATCGTTCGAACCCATAAGGGTTCGAATCGTTCGAACTCATAAGGGTTCGAACGAATCGAACCTTTTAGGTTCTTCGAACCCAGATCTACGTATTAGAAAAAAAAAATTTGAAGAACCCTTATGGGTTCTTCGTTCGAACCCTCGAACCCTTTGGGTTCTTCGAACGAACCCAGAAGGGTTCGAACGAATCGAACCCTTTGGGTTCTTTGAACCCAGATCTACGAATTAGAAAAAATAAAATTTTGAAGAACCCAGAAGGGTTCGATCTTCTGGGTTCTTCGAAGAACCCTCTCTGGGTTCTTCGATTCCCATAATTTTTTTTTTTGTGGAGATCTATTTTTCATATTGGATATACACCGTCCATTAATCTTGATAGACGATTGAGATTCAATCTGAAAAATGGATTTACATAACTATAATTAATTTTTTATTTGTAATTAATTTTCTTATTATTATTATTTTATTTTTTAAAATAAATCTTAGCTGTCCGTTATTTTAAATATTGAGGGATGAGATTTTTACTTAATTTTTCTTAATTTTTATTTAATAAAATAAAATTTAAAAAGTCTAAAAAGCGAAAATACCCCTGACCTTGTCTTTTTTTAGGGGTATTTTCGTCTTTTCACTGTTTGATTTGGTCAACCGTTAGGTTTTAACGGTCAAAGATAACTGGAAGGAGGTTCATTGTCAATTTGTGATAAAGTTGTTTCCAGCTGTAGAAAGCCAAACCTCAGATAGGTTAAGTGTAATTTACCTTATATATATATATATATAAACCAAATTAAGGGTGGCACTATATTGCTTCCCAAAGCTGTAACATCCCTAATTTTAAATAATTAATTTTGAGTATGTTAATATAATATTTATGATTTGAGGGTTGTAAAATGTAATTAAATGTATGTATATTTTTATGGTTCCAGGTGGACCAGATGAAGCGGTCCAGAAATAATGCATGAAAAGAATGGTGAAAACTGGGCAGTGAGTACAGCGACCAGAGATCGTGATGAGTCGTTCGCAATGAAAAATGGTGATTTTAGGCAGGGATCGCGCTGACTAACTCGCGATGAAAATGTGGATTTTGGACAGTGAGCAACGCGACCAACGTCGCGACCAGGTACCGCGATGAAAGCGGTGAAACTCCTCCAGTAAGCAATGCGACCAAGTGGCGCGACCACAGATCGCGATGACCGAATTTTTATAAAAAAAAATAAGTGAGCGGTGAAGCTTCTGGAGGAAGCAATCAGAAAAAGAGAAAGAGAGAACGTGAGAGGAGAAAAGAAAGAAAAGAGAGAGAAAGGAAGAGAGAGGAAGAGAAAGAAGAAGAAGGAGAAGAAGAAGAAGAAGAGAAGAAGAAGAAGAAAAGAGGAAGAAGAAGAAAAGGAAAGGAAGAAAAGAGAAGGAGAAAGGAAAAGAGGAGGAAAGAGAGAAAAGGAAAAAGGAAAAAAAAAAAGGAAATCCAGAAAAAGAAACTGTCGAAAAACGGTATTTAGGTTGGTGTACACACATTTTTGAAATCTTTATGAATTTTGGATAATTTAGTAGCTATATGTTCATATTGTTTTTCCATTTGAACGATTTTGCTTTAATCGTATTTCGAGTATTATCCTTTAATCGTATTTTGATTTGTTTGAATATATTGAAATTAATTGTTTCAGAATATTATATGAACAAATCATTGAATTTCCATGAAATCAAGTATATATGTTTTACTAATATCGATTAAATTGTTATATTAGTTGAGTTTAAATTCGATTTATGGATTACAGTTGTTATGTGAAAATGTTGTATTGAAACGGCCCTAGGATACTTGGACATATATACGGATATAGGAGGTTGGTATACTAGCTGGGATCATTTAGCAGTACTGTACCGTTATTGATATTGATGTGATATTATGTACCACCTCAAGAATTCGTCATGGGGAAGGGAGATACGTACCTCCTCAAGGATTCATCCTGGGGTAGGGGGACACGTACCTTCCTAAGGATTCGTCCTAGGATAGGGAGATATGTACCTCTCTAGGTTACCGAACACTCGGTCCAAGGGTAGGGAGTTATACGTACCACCTTTGGATGGAACGGACCCCAAGTGCCGGTCATAGGGTGGGAGTTATGTTCGATAGACAGCCCTTGTGGTCGAACGACCTATATTCCAATCCTGAAGTATGTTAAGTATATCAAAGGGCCAGAATTGAGAAAGAATTGAGTAAAATGATTAGAAAAGAATTGAAAACTGAATTTAGTATGAGATATTGATTGAATTTGAATGCTTTTATTAACCTGATTTCATATGCTTTCTTCCGGTGATCGAATTGAATTTTATAATGTTGTTATACGTTAGCATTGCAATATTTTTATTATGAAATTATTTTATGATTTTGATAATTGAATTTAGTGTACACCCACTAAGCTATGTGCTTAGCGCGTTGGTTTTTATCACGCGTAGGTAACAGAGATACCGAGGAAGGAAAAGACTGAAGAGGTACTAGCTGCAGAGGAGAGTTCAAAGTCACATTTCTGGGGTAGTTATATAGTTCTGTGTATTATATTCAGTACGCATGCATATACAGAAATCTGTAAAATGTGTTATATATTTATGTTTTGTAAATAATTGGTTTTATGGTTTCTGTTTTAGTTTTCAAAGGATTGTAAATATTAAATTATGAATTGTTTTATTTGAAAATGCTTGGAAAGTCGCACTAAACGGTAAAGTGCGCATTTGATTGGGAAAGAGATTTGAAGTGCTGATTGTTTTATATTATTTGGACTTTTGTTGGAAACAGGATTTTTGGGAAATCAGAAAAACTAAGGAAACTCTGCCGAAATTTTTAAAACTGATTTTGATGGGCTTACTAGAAAAGCATTTTAAAAATATAATTTATTTGATTTTCAATAGTTTGCAAATTATAAAGTGAGTTAAGAAAAGTTTTAAAAACTCGATAACACTCTCTGGATCGATCCAGACGGGTCGAGTCAGGAGGTGTTACAAAAACATTTCTATTTGCATCCATATTTTAAATTTTAAAGAAAATTTTCATGCCTAAAATATTTATATACTAAATTACTTAAAAGCATATAATAACATTTTTTTTAAAAGGATATAATTACTATCTAATCAATAGAAAAGTTACTTTTTGCATCCATCAATGCATCTACTCTATGTCTATCACTGGCAAAGCCATCGCATAATGTTTCATTCAAATTCAAAACCACGTTTTTTTTTTTGCTTTTTTTTGTTTTCATTATTATGTGTGAATTTATTTATTAGGTCACAGATATTTGATTCAAAGTATGATTTCGATTTGGAATTTTTGATAAAAAGCAAGATAAAGTCGTTTGTCATACATGTTGAATCAAATTCAATACCCTTCTAATGATTTGCTTTAGGATTAATTATGGGTTTAGAGAGATAAAAAAAAATATATGTTTAAGGTGATTAATATTAGATAGGGTTCATTTTGGCATTTTAAAAGGGTGTTGAGAGTGTCATCCACAATGATTTGGTGGTAAATAATGTGCATCTAGTCTATTAATATTTCAAATGTGAGTTACTGCACCCTATTATTATATATATAAGAGAGGTATAGAGAGAAAAATATTAATTTTTAATGGAGCTCTATACTTTTTTGAAAAGAAAAAAATTCATTTATTTTTTTCCATGTAAAATGACCGTCCTACCGTTTCAAAATGAAAATAAGAGTCTAAGTCTAATGGTTAAACCCTAAATAAGGATACTAATGTGTAATTTTGATAAATATTTAGTCTATTTGTAATTATACCAAAAGTTAGGATACAGTTGCAATTTGCCAAACACTAAAATAAAGAGCAGATTGAATTACATATCAGTTGTCAGATTATCTATTACATATGAGGAATGCTTGCTACAGTCGTCACAGGCGACTGTAGCTCCATAAAGGAGCGACATGTGTCTCCAATTTTTTTTTAAAAATTTTGTATATAATTTTAGTTTAGTGTTTATATTTATATTTAACTTTTACAACCATTAAGTTATTATAAATGTATTAATTTAATCCATATAATAAAATTTTTAATAGTAAAATATAATTGAAATAATAATTAATTATTATCAAAATTTTAAAATTAAAAGTAAGAAAAAAATTGATAATAATTAAAATTTAAAAATTAAATAAAATAATTTAAAAATTGAACAAATTTCACACACACTATGTCTAAGATTTGTCTTCTCAGCTGTATATACAACTTTATGGTCAATTGACACAAATTTTCCTCACTATTAAGTGAGAGACCAATTTAAATATCCATAGAAACGAGATCGACAAAGATAAGGCCTCCATAATAGAGACCAGACCTGGTCAAAATAAAAGCATGGAGATCAGATTTAGTCTCTATCAATGGAGATCAGGCCTCTATATTGATATGAGGTCTTCACTGTCTCCATGGAGACAATCTCCATCGTCAGATATGAAGGTGGAGATCCCATCTCTTTTTAAAAAAAGACAAAAAAAAAAAGGTGGGGATCTCTCCACCTTTATTTTTCTTTTTAATGATTTTAAAAAAATTATATTTAATCTCCACCATCCATCTAGATCCAAAATTATATTTTTAATTTTAATATTTTTAATATTTTTTTAAAAAACATAAATAAATTGAAAATATTAAAATACCCTTTTAACAGTTAAAACTAACTGGAGTGGACTAACGGTGAGGGAGGTTTGTATCAATTAACTATAAAATTGTATATACAAGTGAACAGGCAATGTTATGTAAAATTTATTCAATTTTTAAATTATTTTATTTAATAGTTGACCAATTAAATACTATAAAATGTCCAAATTGATCTTAATTTACTTATTCATCAACTATACTTTAAATAATTATTAAAAACAAGGTTTTAAAAAAATAACGACAAAAAATTAAAAAGTAGATATTAACTAAATAGACTAGTCTTCTATGGCCCGTTTGTTGAGTAGGATTGAATTGAAATTGGACTATTTTTCAGTCCAATTCCACGATTGACAACTGCATGAAATTTTCATATAACTGCTGAGGTGGGATAAAATTTTCGCGTTGAGGTGCTTTGGGATAATTTGTCCCAAGTTGTTTTTTTTTTTAAATGTAATATATTTTATTAAAATATTATTAATAATAGTTATATTTATTTTTAAATAATAGTATAAACATTTTATTTTAAAAAATATAACCAAATTTAATTTAAATAATTTAACTTTTATTATTAATTTAAAATAATTTTATCTTACTTTAAAATTAATTTAATCTAATTTTAAACTAATCAATCTGACACTATATAAAACTTAAAACACAATAACGTTTATGTCCAATCACATACTACAAAACAAGAGATAATATTATTTTTAATTCAATCCCTACTGCACCAAACACATGACAGTACTAATAATTCATTTTAATCATGTCCAATTAAATCCCGTAAAAATAGTACAATTTAATTCAGTACATTAAACGCACCCTTAGGATGAAAGGTTATAGGTTACTCTATATATATAAATATACATACATACATATATATATTATTTTGTTTTTCTCTTTTTCTCATTTGTTACTCCGGATTCATTTATAGTACAATATATATGAGTAGTTTTCTTTCCTTATTATGGGAGTAGATGTCTCCCGTTATGAGAATTGATTTTTGGACCTTGAATTTAGTAATATTATAATTGTACCCTTCAATATATATATATATATATATATATATAAAATAAAATAAAAACAAAATTAAGGGTGGCGCTCTATTGCTTCCCAAAACATTTCTTTCTGCATCCATATTTTAAATTTTAAAGAAAATTTTCATGCCTAAAATATTTATAAACTAAATTACTTAAAAGCATATAATAACTTCTTTTTTTTAAAAAGATATAATTACTATCTAATCAATAGAAAAGTTACTTTTTGCATCCATCAATGCATCGACTCTCTATATCTATCACTGGCAAAGCCATCGCATATTGTTTCATTCAAATTCAAAACCACGTTTTTTTTTTTTGCTTTTTTTTGTTTTTATTATTATGTGTGAATTTATTTATTAGGTCACAGATATTTGATTCAAAGTATGATTTCGATTTGGAATTTTTGATAAAAAGCAAGATAAAGTCGTTTGTCATATATGTTTAATTAAATTCCTACCTTCTAATGATTTGCTTTAGGATTAATTATTGGTTTGAGTTAAAGGTTGTTAGTTTTTTCAAGAAGTTGTGAGTGCTAAAACTAATAAAATGGGTTTATATATATATATATATATTACTAAAGGTGATTAATATTAGATAGGATTCGTTTTGTCATTTTAAAAGGGTGTGGGGAGTGTCATTCAATATAATTTGGTGGTAAATGACGCTCATCCAATCTGATAATATTCCAAATATGAGTCGCCGCACTGCATTATTATATATATAAAAGAGTTGTAGAGAGAAAAATATTATGGGTTTAGAGAGATAAAAGGATAAATTACGCCTAACCTACTCGAGGTTTAGATTTCTACAACTAGAAATAACTTTATCACAAATTGACAGTAAACCCCCCTCCAGTTATCTTTGACAGTTAAAAACTAACGGTTGACCAAATCAGACAGTGAAAAGATGAAAATACCCCTAGAAAAACACAGGGTCAAGGGTATTTTCATCTTTTCGAACTTTTTAAATTTTATTTTATTAAATAGAAATTAAGAAAAAAATAAGTAAAAATCTCATTCCTCCATCTTTAAAATATCGGACGGTTAAGATTTATTTAAAAAAATTAAAATAATAATAATAATAAAAAAATTAATTACAAATAAAAAATTAATTATAGTTATGTAAATCCATTTTCCAGATTGAATCTCAATCATCCATCAAGATTAGTGGACGGTGGAGATCCAATCTGAAAAATGGATCTCCACCAAAAAAAAAAAAAAAATTTTTGGAATCGAAGAACCTAGAGAAGGTTCTTCGCCGAAGAACCCATATGGGTTCTGCTGCGAAGAGCGAAGAACCCAAATGGATCTCCAGCGCAACAAAGCCTTCTGGGTTCGTCAACGATCTGGGTTCGAAGGCGAACCCAGATCTACATATTAGAAAAAAAAAATTTAAAGAACCAATTTCTAGATTCTTCGAAGAACCCAGAAAATGGGTTCTTCAAAGAACCCATCTGGGTTCTTCGAACGAATCCAGAAAATGGTTTCTTCGATCGAACCTAGAAGGGTTCGAATCGTTCGAACCCAGAAGGGTTCGAACGAATCGAACCTTTTAGGTTCTTCGAACCCAGATCTACGTATTAGAAAAAAAAAATTTTGAACAACCCTTCTGGGTTCTTCGTTCGAACCCTTTGGGTTCTTCGAAGAACCTATCTGGGTTCTTCGAACGAACCCAGATCTACAAATTAGAAAAAATAAAATTTTGAAGAACCCAGAAGGGTTCGATCTTCTGGGTTCTTCGAAGAACCCTCTCTGGGTTCTTCGATTCCCATAATTTTTTTTTTTTTTGTGGAGATCTATTTTTCATATTGGATCTACACCGTCCATTAATCTTGATGGACGATTGAGATTCAATCTGAAAAATGGATTTACATAACTATAATTAATTTTTTATTTGTATTTAATTTTCTTATTATTATTATTTTATTTTTTAAAATAAATCTTAGCTGTCCGTTATTTTAAAGATTGAGGGATGAGATTTTTACTTAATTTTTCTTAATTTTTATTTAATAAAATAAAATTTAAAAAGCCTAAAAAGACGAAAATACCCCAGACCTTATCTTTTTTTAGGGGTGTTTTCGTCTTTTCACTGTTTGATTTGGTCAACCGTTAGTTTTTAACGGTCAAAGATAACTGGAATTAGGTTCATTGTCAATTTTTGATAAAGTTGTTTCCAGCTGTAGAAAGCCAAACCTCAGATAGGTTAAGTGTAATTTACCTTTTATATATATATATATATATATATATATATATATATATATATATATATAAACCAAATTAAGGGTGGCAGTCTATTGCTTCCCAAAACTGTAACATCCCTAATTTTAAATAATTAATTTTGAGTATGTTAATATAATATTTACGATTTGAGGGTTGTAAAATATAATTAAATGTATGTAATTTGCTACTCTGATGCAAATTATTGTCGCCTGACTACGAACCTGCTTGCTTTTCATCTGAAAGCACAATCTCTGACCCTTTGACACTCCTGTATCCAAGCCTCTGGTGCTGCTGATTCGGATCTTTTATCCCTGTTGAATCTTACGCCCCTAACTATATCCCACACTTTAAGAAACAAATAAGGGCATCACCAAAATCTTCTGAAAGTACGTTGACCTTTGACAGATCATCATCGTTTTTCTCAGCACTTTTTTTTTTATTTTTATAGTGTATATTCTTACAACAATTCAAGCATTCATTATCTCTCTTACCTTGATTGGAATTGTCGGTATCCTGGCGGTCTCCTGACCTTTCAAACCCCTATTTGGATCTACCACTTTGGCTGCTCATATCTCTGTTTTGCCTTTGCTCTTCATGTTTAGGGCTCATGACTCATTGCCACCCCCTACCTCTTGCCTTCTGATTTCCTCGATCATAATCATATCTACAACCTCCTAGAACTTTAGTTTTGCCTTCCCAAACAACCCACTAATTGACTAGACTCTTCCTTTCTAACTCACTGACATCAGCCCTAGAAGAAGTAGAGCTTGAATTTCATCATCAAAATTCAAGTCAATAGAGTTTAATTGGCATTGATCTCATTGGAGGCGTTCGGGTATTTCTTAAGGTTACCGTTCTCTAGCATATTCAAAGCAAACAACTTTTTATTAATATGTACTTTATTTGCTGAGCGGCTATTCTTACATATTTGATAGGTCTATGATGAGGGATGCTGTCGTCTCTTGATTTTTGATGTTGAAGGCCACTGACTTCGACAAACTCAGTCGAACTGCTCCCAATGCCTTGCAATCTAACACCATCCATTCTTTTTCTTTCATGACTTCTGACTTCACACCTTTCAGCCGTAAGTTCAGGTCCTTCTAGTATACATAGTCATTCATCTGTATTTTCAGAAATTGAAATTCTTACCATTGGATTTCTCTACCTCGTACTATTCTCTTTAACTTGAGTTGGATATATATATCCAACTCAAGTTAAAGAAGAGATCTGGAAAAAATTTTCAGATCTGGGTACTTTCGTTTTTTTTTTTAAATGTTAAGGAAGATATCTGGAAAAAAATTTCAGATCTCTTCCATTTCGAGATCTGGGTACTTTTCCTTTTTTTTTTTTTTTTTTTTTTGTGATGTGGTCTTTTGATTTTTGGGTGGATAGTTGATGGATTAATTATTGAAGATGGATGAGTGGTGGTGACGAATATAAAGAGTTGAGGAGATGGTGGATTGATTGAGGAAGATAATAATGGTGGATATGGTGAATTATTATTATTTTTATTTTTATTTTTATTTTTTATTAATTACTATTTTTTAATATTATTTTTATATTTATTAATAATGGTATTTATGTTATTTTTAAAAAATTAGTCAATAGTTAGTTTTAATGAAATCAACTTAATTAAGGATATTTAAGTATAATTAACGGTAAACTGACATTATATATATAATTATATATAAATTCAGCAATTCATTCAATATAAAATGTAACCAGTACTATTTATAGGTAATATTATAAGGTAGCGTAGTGTTGCAACTTTGATGTTGTACAACTTCGATGCAGTATGTAATAAGTTTATGTTTTTTTGGCTGCATGTAATAACTTCGATGTACCCAATATGATAAAGCGTGTAACTATTTATACATAAATGTTGCAAGTTATATGTAAATTTTGCACACATTAATAGTAGTATTATAATTTTGACGTCACTCCTTTTTACTTCACATATTACCACTCTCTATCGCAACACGTAGCAAATATAATAAGACAACTGGTTTTGATAGGTTACATGTTTACTTCCTTCCAATTATTTCAATAAAATTTATTTAATATTAATCAATGCATTTAATGCTAATGACATTACAATAAAAGTTAGGTAGGAAGACGCCATAATTAGCTGGAAAGATATTGGAGAGAGTCAGAGAGCAGAGGATACATATTGTTCCAATAAATTTTCACATGTTCCAAGGGAGATAATTTTGCATCCATCAATGCATCGACTCTATGTCTCTATCAATGGCAAAGCCATCCCATAATGTATCATTCAAATTCAGAACCACGTTTTTTTGCTTTTTTTTTCTTTTCATTATTATGTGTGAATTCGTTTATTAGGTCCACAGATATGTGCACCGACATTTGATTCATAGTATGATTTCGATTTGGAATTTTTGATAAAAAGCAAGATAAAGTCGTTTGTCATATATGTTTAATCAAATTCCTACCTTCTAATGATTTGCTTTAGGATTAATTATGGGTTTAGAGAGAGAGAAAAAAATATATCACTAAGGTGATTAATATTAGATAGGGTTCGTTTTGGCATTTTACAAGAGCATTGAGAGTGTCATTCAATATAATTTGGTGGCAAATGATACGTATCTAGTCTGATAATATTTTAAATATGAATAATCGCACCGTATTATTATATATATATAAAAGAGTTGTAGAGAGAAAAATATTAATTTTTAATGGAGATCTATACTCATTTGAAAAGAAAAAAATTCATTTGTTTTTTTTTCATGTAAAATGACCGTCTACCGTTTCAAAATGAAAATAAGAGTCAAGTCTAACGGTTAAACCCTAAATAAGGATGCTAATGTGTAATTTTGATAAACATTTAGTCCATTTGTAATTACACCAAAAGTTAGGATACTATTGCAATTTGCCAAACACTAAAATAAGGAGAATATCAAATTACAGATAAGTTGTCAAATTATCTATTACATATGATGGATGCTAGCCATATGTCACGATCTTTCTAGAACCTTCCGGAACAACCCGGAAGAATAGAGAACCTTGTGGAGCAACCTAGAAGGATGGAGAAACTCCTAGAGAAGTCTAGCTCTTGGGACATTCTAGAATGTTGTGGAGACTTGTAGGATGTTCAAGACATGGAATTCTCTAGAACATGTACATTTTAGGGATTTCTTGTACATTGTAGAATTGTCTAGAACATTGTAGATAGGTAAGGACCTAGAATGTTCTTTGGTGCCTATAAATAGATGGCACCCCTCATTTGTACAAACCATCCAAGAAATCCAAGAAATCTTGGAAAAGCATTCAAGTATTCTCTCAAACACTTGTGCTCTCTTCTCTTCTCTCTTCCTACAAGCTTTCTTGAGTTTGCTAGCAAGTTGCTTGCATAGCTCGTGGGGATTAAGGCTGACTTAACCTCTTCGACGGGACGAAGTGTGTTAAGTGCCGCACGGTTGGCTTAGAAAATACTAAGGCCGTGACAAGTGGTATCAGAGCCTGGTTGCTCAACCAAGGAAGAGATAGCATAATGGCGGGAGTCGAGGAAGTTGTCGTCCAAGAGCCAAGCCGTGGAAGGGATGCCAACCCAAGCAGGTCGAGGAAGGACAAATCTCGGGATGCCGCCTCAATCTTGGAGTCAAGGTTGGCTAGGATTGAGCTCGCCATAGCTGATTCGAGGGAACGGCTGGATGCGTTGGAGCAATGCGTGGAGAGGGACCTAGGCGATCTTAAGGAAAGGATCGAGGACCTCCGGGGAGACATGCAATTTGGCTCTACGTCAGGGCGAGAGGCGCAAGAGGGGAACGAGATCTTCCAAGTTCGGTTGGAGAACACGGTAATGGGGAAGCTCGCGGAGTTCGAGACACTTCTTGAAGACATGCGGGACGATTGGGCCTTATGCAAGAGAGCTGTCAGTGGTGGGGCTTTCCAAGGTGCTCTGAAGAAGGAGATACCTAAGCCGAAGGAGTTTGATGGCAAGCGAGATGCCAAGGAGGTAGACAACTTCATTGGGCACATGGAGAGGTACTTTGAGGCCGTCAGGATCACGGATGATCAGGAGCAAATTCGGACCGCAACCTTATACCTCGCCGATACAGCCACTCTGTGGTGGAGGAGGAGACATGCCGACATCCAAAGAGGTACGTGCACTATTGATTCTTGGGATGATTTTAAGAAAGAGCTCAAAAAGAAATTCTATCCGGAAGATGCCGCATATCTTGCTCGGAAGAATTTGAAGAAGCTCAAGCAGACGGGTTCAATTAGGGACTATGTTAAGGAATTTTCTAGTCTCATGCTCGAAGTTCCTAACATGTCGGACGACGAGTTGTTGTTCAACTTCATGGACAACCTACAACCTTGGGCGGAAGTAGAGTTGCGTCGTCGCAATGTGCAAAATCTCGCGGAAGCTATAGCCATTGCGGAATCCCTAATTGATTACCGGAGGAGTGAACCACCCAAGAAGAAACCACCACAGGATAACCATGGCAAAGGTGGGGGAGACAAAGGGAAAGGTCCATACAAGCCTCCAAGTGGGAAAGACAAGGGCAAGCAGAAGGAAGGTCAAGGCAAGAAAGACTTCAAGCCAAAGACCAACTGTTTCCTTTGCGACGGTCCTCATTGGGCAAGAGAGTGCCCAAAGCGCAAAGCTATCAACGCGTTGGTAGATGAGCGCGAGAAGGAGATGGAGGAATCTCACATGGGCTCTCTTCGCATGCTCACCGCCATCAAAACCCAGTCAGCCCCAAAGACCCGAGGGAGTCAGGGTCTGATGTACTTGGACGTACACATCAATGGGAAAGCTACCCGCGTCATGGTCGATACGGGAGCTACAAACTCCTTTGTCTCGGAGGAGGAGGCAAGGAGACTTGGACTGAAGGTGTCCAAGGAGACCGGATGGTTAAAGGCGGTGAACTCTAAGGCGAGACCGCTTATTGGCATGGCTCGATGAGTAAGCATCAGTATGGGTAATTGGAATGGGAAGATAGACCTGACAGTCGCGCCCATGGATGACTTTGAGGTAGTGCTCGGCATGGACTTCCTCGAACAAGTCAAGGTAGTTCATTTACCCTTCCTACGTTCTGTTGCTATATTGGAAGATACTCCTTGCATCATTCCAGCTATTGCCAAATCCGGATCAAAGACCCCTCATCTTTCGGCCTTGCAAGTGAATAAAGGCCTTAAGAAGGGAGAGGTGACATACTTGGCCGCGGTAAAGCATGATGAGGGTGGAGTTCCAACGGAGGAGCTACCTAGGGAGATTAAGAAGGTCCTTGAGGAATACAAGGACGTCATGCCTGCGGAATTGCCCAAGAAACTACCACCTAGGAGGGAGGTGGATCACCAGATCGAGTTGGAGCCGGGAACGAAGCCACCCGCCAAGGCCCCTTATCGGATGGCACCACCAGAGTTGGAGGAATTGAGAAAACAGCTGAAGGACTTGTTGGATGCTGGCTACATTCAACCATCCAAAGCTCCATATGGCGCACCAATGTTGTTTCAAAGGAAGAAGGACGGGTCCATGCGATTGTGCATCGACTGTCGCGCTTTGAACAAGGTAACCATCAAGAACAAGTACCCTATTCCTTTGATTGCTGACTTGTTTGATCAGCTTGGTAGGGCTCGATATTTTACAAAGCTTGATTTAAGGTCGGGTTATTACCAAGTGAGGATTGCGGAAGGCGACGAGGCAAAAACTACGTGTGTAACGCGTTACGGTGCTTATGAGTTCCTAGTGATGCCATTCGGCCTCACCAACGCACCGGCCACGTTTTGCACACTTATGAACAAGATCTTCCATCCTTACCTGGATCGGTTTGTGGTGGTGTACTTAGACGACATCGTGGTCTATAGTAATACCCTCGAGGAACATGCTCGACACCTACAAGCTGTTTTCAAGGTCCTAAGGGAAAACGAGCTCTACGTGAAGAAGGAGAAATGTTCTTTTGCCCAACCGGAGGTGTACTTCTTGGGGCATAAGATCAAGGATGGTGTGCTCATGATGGACGAAGCGAAGATCAAAGCCATTTGTGAATGGGATCCTCCTACGACGGTGCCTGAACTACAGTCATTCCTTGGCCTAGTTAACTATTATCGAAGATTCATTAAGGGGTATTCAGCAAGGGCAGCTCCACTCACGGATCTTCTGAAGAAGAACAAGGCGTGGGAATGGTCGAGTGAGTGCCAAGAAGCCTTTGAAGGATTGAAGAATGCGGTAACGGAGGAGCCAATGTTGAGTCTTCCGGACCATTCCAAGCCTTATGAAGTGCAAACGGATGCTTCTGACTTTGCCATTGGAGGAGTTCTAATGCAAGATGGGCATCCTATAGCCTTCGAGAGCCGCAAGCTGAATGATACGGAACGGAGGTATACCGTTCAAGAGAAGGAAATGACTGCGGTTGTTCATTGCCTTCGCACATGGAGACATTACTTGCTCGGCTCTCACTTCGTCATCAGGACTGACAACATTGCCACTAGCTACTTCCAGACGCAGAAGAAGCTAAGCCCAAAGCAAGCTAGATGGCAAGATTTTCTGGCAGAGTTCGACTACACGCTGGAGTACAAACCTGGGAAAGCCAATTTGGTGGCAGATGCACTGAGTCGCAAGGCAGAGCTTGCAACTATGAGGAGTGCGCCACAGGGAGAAGTCTCATGGGGTTAGCCAATGATGGGAAGACCAAAAGGTTTTGGGTGCAGGATGACTTACTCTACACCGTGGGAAACCGGCTGTATGTCCCAAAATTTGGAAACCTGCGGAAGAACTTGATCAAGGAGTGCCATGATACAAAGTGGGCAGGACATCCGGGGCAACAGAGGACTAAGGCTTTGCTCGAGGCAACTTACTACTGGCCGCACATGAGGGATGATATAGAGGCCTACGTGAAGACTTGTCTTGTGTGCCAACAGGACAAGAACGAGCAGCAATCGCCAGGAGGATTGCTAGAGCCGTTACCCATCCCCGAGAGACCATGGGAGAGTGTCACCATGGACTTCATTTCGGCCCTACCAAAGTCGGACGGCTGAGGATCGATCATGGTGGTGGTCGATCGTTTCTCAAAATATGCAACTTTCATTGCTGCCCCTACGGACTGCACGGCGGAGCAGGCAGCTCGGTTGTTCTTAAAAGATGTAGTGAAGTATTGGGGCATGCCAAGAACGATCATTAGCGATCGAGACCCGCGCTTCACAGGGAAATTCTAGACCGAGCTTTTCAACCTTTTGGGGTCGAAGTTGCATTTCTCTACAAGCTTTCACCCACAAACGGATGGGCAAACAGAGAGGGTGAATGCCTTGTTGGAGCTATACCTGAGGCACTTTGTGAGTGCCAACCAGCGAGATTGGGCAAAGTTACTTGATGTGGCCCAATTCTCTTACAACTTGCAGAGGAGTGAGGCAACCCACCATAGTCCCTTTGAGTTGGCAACGGGCCAACAACCCCTCACTCCGCAGACGGTAATGGTGGGATACACGGGAAGGAGTCCAGGATCGTATAAGTTGGCCAAGGATTGGCAAGAACAAGCCGATATAGCACGATCCTATCTCGACAAGGCCGCGCGGAAAATGAAGAAATGGGCGGACAAGAAGAGGCGACGAGTGGAATTTCAAGTAGGAGACTTGGTGCTTGTCAAGTTGCTGCCCCAACAATTCAAGGCCTTCAGGAAGGTGCACAAAGGCTTGGTAAGGAAGTACGAAGGACCCTTTCCGATCCTGAAGAAGGTAGGAAAAGTTTCCTACAAGGTCGAATTACCTCCGAGGCTCAAGATCCATCCAGTCTTCCATGTGAGTCATTTAAAACCCTATCATGCGGACACGGAAGACCCCAGCCGAGGAGAATCATCAAGGGCGCCAACTGCCGTAGTAACCTCCTACGATAAGGAAGTAGAGGAGATCCTAGCGGATCGAGTCGTGAGGAAAAGGGGTGTTCCTCGAAGTAGCGAGTATCTGATCAAGTGGAAGGGACTTCCTACGAGTGAAGCTACTTGGGAACCGAAGGAGGCTTTATGGCAGTTTACAAAACAAATCGAGGAGTTCCACAAGGAGACTACGACAAGGACGTCGCCGGATTAGGTGGGGGAGAATGTCACGATCTTTCTAGAACCTTCCGGAACAACCCGGAAGAATAGAGAACCTTGTGGAGCAACCTAGAAGGATGGAGAAACTCCTTGAGAAGTCTAGCTCTTGGGACATTCTAGAATGTTGTGGAGACTTGTAGGATGTTCAAGACATGGAATTCTCTAGAACATGTACATTGTAGGGATTTCTTGTACATTGTAGAATTGTCTAGAACATTGTAGATAGGTAGGGACCTAGAATGTTCTTTGGTGCCTATAAATAGATGGCACCCCTCATTTGTACAAACCATCCAAGAAATCCAAGAAATCTTGGAAAAGCATTCAAGTATTCTCTCAAACACTTGTGCTCTCTTCTCTTCTCTCTTCCTACAAGCTTTCTTGAGTTTGCTAGCAAGTTACTTGCCTAGCTCGTGGGGATTAAGGCTGACTTAACCTCTTCGACGGGAAGAAGTGTGTTAAGTGCCGCACGGTTGGCTTAGAAAATACTAAGGTCGTGGCACATAGCTGTCTAAGGCGACTGTAGCTCCATAAAGGAGGAACGCGTGTCTCCAAATTCTTTTTTTTTTTCAAATTTTGTATATAATTTTAGTTTAGTCTTTATATTTATATTTAATTTTTATAACTATTAAATTATTGTAAATGTATCAATTTAATTTATACAATAAATGTTTTAATAATAAAACATAAATAAAACCACACTTAATTATATTTAATTATTGTTAAAATTTAAAAATTAAAAGTAAAAAAAATTGATAATAATTAAAATTTAAAATTTAAATAAAAAATTAAAGTTGACTAACGTTGAGAGAGGTTTATGTCAATTAACTATAAAATTGTATATACAAATGAATGTAAAATTTATTTAATTTTTGAATTATTTTATTTAATAGTTGACCAATTAAATACTATAAAATGTCCAAATTGATCTTAGTTTACTTATTCATCAACTATACTTTAAATAATTATTAAAAACAAGTAACAGGTTTTAAAAAATAACGATAAAAAAATTAAAAAGTAGATATTAACTAAATAGACTAGTCTTTTATAGCCCACTTATTGAGTAGGATTGAATTGAAATTAGACTATTTTCAGTTTAATTTCACGATTGGTAACTGCATAAAATTTTTATATAACTGCTGAGGCAGGATAAAATTGTCCCGTTGAGGCACTTCGGGATAATTTGTCCCAAGTTGTTTTACTTTTTTTTTTATTATTATTAAAATATTATTAATAATAGTTATATTTGTTAATTATAAATAGTTGTATTTATTTTTAAATAATAGTATAAACATTTTTATTTTAAAAAATATAACCAAATTTAATTTAAATAATTTAACTTTTATTATTAATTTAAAATAATTTTATCTTACTTTAAAATTAATTTAATCTAATTTTAAACTAACCAATCTCACACTATATAAAATTTAAAACATAATAACTTTTTTGTCCAATCACATACTACAAAATAAGAGATAATATTATTTTTAATTCAATCCCTACTGCACCAAACACATGACAGTACTAATAATTCATTTTAATCATATCCAATCAAATCCCGTAAAAATAGTACAATTTAATTCAGTACATTAAACGCACCCTTAGGATGAAAGGTTATAGGTTACTCTATATATATATATAAATATACATACATATATATATATATATATATATATATATATATATATATATATATATTATCGTGTTTTTCTCTTTTTCTCATTTGTTATTCTGGATTTATTTATAGTACAATATATATGAGTAGTTTTCTTCCCTTATTATGGGAATAGATGTCTTCCGTTATGAATTGATTTTTGGACCTTGAATTTAGTAATATTATAATTGTACAATATATATATATATATATAAAATAAAATAAAAACAAAATTAAGGGTGGCGCTCTATTGCTTCCCAAAACATTTCTTTCTGCATCCATATTTTAAATTTTAAAGAAAATTTTCATGCCTAAAATATTTATAAACTAAATTACTTAAAAGCATATAATAACTTCTTTTTTTTAAAAAAGATATAATTACTATCTAATCAATAGAAAAGTTACTTTTTGCATCCATCAATGCATCGACTCTCTATATCTATCACTGGCAAAGCCATCGCATATTGTTTCATTCAAATTCAAAACCACGTTTTTTTTTTTTTTGCTTTTTTTTGTTTTTATTATTATGTGTGAATTTATTTATTAGGTCACAGATATTTGATTCAAAGTATGATTTCGATTTGGAATTTTTGATAAAAAGCAAGATAAAGTCGTTTGTCATAAATTCCTACCTTCTAATGATTTGCTTTAGGATTAATTATTGGTTTGAGTTAAAGGTTGTTAGGTTTTTCAAAAAGTTGTGAGTGCTAAAACTAATAAAATGGGTTTATATATATATATATCACTAAAGGTGATTAATATTAGATAAGATTCGTTTTGTCATTTTAAAAGGGTGTGGGGAGTGTTATTCAATATAATTTGGTGGTAAATGACGCTCATCCAATCTGATAATATTCTGAATATGAGTCGCCGCACCGCATTATTATATATATAAAAGAGTTGTAGAGAGAAAAATATTATGGGTTTAGAGAGATAAAAGGATAAATTACACCTAACCTACCTGAGGTTTGGATTTCTACAACTAGAAACAACTTTATCACAAATTGACAGTGAACCCCCCTCCAGTTATCTTTGACAGTTAAAAACTAACGGTTGACCAAATCAGACAGTGAAAAGATGAAAATACCCCTAGAAAAACACAGGGTCAAGGGTATTTTCATCTTTTCGGACTTTTTAAATTTTATTTTATTAAATAGAAATTAAGAAAAATTAAGTAAAAATCTCATCCCTCCATCTTTAAAATAACGGACAGTTAAGATTTATTTAAAAAAATTAAAATAATAATAAAAAAAAATTAATTACAAATAAAAAATTAATTATAGTTATGTAAATCCATTTTCCAGATTGAATCTCAATCGTCCATCAAGATTAGTGGACGGTAGAGATCCAATCTGAAAAATGGATCTCCACCAAAAAAAAAAAAAAAAAAAAAATTTTGGAATCGAAGAACCTAGATAGGGTGCTTCGCGAAGAACCCAGATTAGGTTCTTCGCGAAGAACCCAGATTGGGTTCTTCGCCGAGGAACCCATATGGGTTCTGCGGCGAAGAGCGAAGAACCTATATAGGTTCTGCGGCAAAGAGCGAAGAACCTAAAGAGATGGGTTCTTCGCGAAGAACCCAAAGAGATGGGTTCTTCGCGAAGAACCCAAATGGATCTCCAGCGCAATGAAGCCTTCTGGGTTCGTCAACGATCTGGGTTCGAAGGCGAACCCAGATCTACATAATAGAAAAAAAAAAATTTAAAGAACCAATTTCTGGATTCTTTGAAGAACCCAGAAAATGGGTGCTTCGAGAACAAATCCAGAAAATGGTTTCTTCGATCGAACCTAGAAGGGTTTGAATCGTTCGAACCCATAAGGGTTCGAATCGTTCGAACTCATAAGGGTTCGAACGAATCGAACCTTTTAGGTTCTTCGAACCCAGATCTACGTATTAGAAAAAAAAATTTTTGAAGAACCCTTATGGGTTCTTCGTTCGAACCCAGAAGGGTTCGACCGAATCGAACCCTTTGGGTTCTTTGAACCCAGATCTACGAATTAGAAAAAATAAAATTTTGAAGAACCCAGAAGGGTTCGATCTTCTGGGTTCTTCGAAGAACCCTCTCTGGGTTCTTCGATTCCCATAATTTTTTTTTTTTGTGGAGATCTATTTTTCATATTGGATATACACCGTCCATTAATCTTGATAGACGATTGAGATTCAATCTGAAAAATGGATTTACATAACTATAATTAATTTTTTATTTGTAATTAATTTTCTTATTATTATTATTTTATTTTTTAAAATAAATCTTAGCTGTCCGTTATTTTAAATATTGAGGGATGAGATTTTTACTTAATTTTTCTTAATTTTTATTTAATAAAATAAAATTTAAAAAGTCTAAAAAGCGAAAATACCCCTGACCTTGTCTTTTTTTAGGGGTATTTTCGTCTTTTCACTGTTTGATTTGGTCAACCGTTAGGTTTTAACGGTCAAAGATAACTGGAAGGAGGTTCATTGTCAATTTGTGATAAAGTTGTTTCCAGCTGTAGAAAGCCAAACCTCAGATAGGTTAAGTGTAATTTACCTTATATATATATATATATAAACCAAATTAAGGGTGGCACTATATTGCTTCCCAAAGCTGTAACATCCCTAATTTTAAATAATTAATTTTGAGTATGTTAATATAATATTTATGATTTGAGGGTTGTAAAATGTAATTAAATGTATGTATATTTTTATGGTTCCAGGTGGACCAGATGAAGCGGTCCAGAAATAATGCATGAAAAGAATGGTGAAAACTGGGCAGTGAGTACAGCGACCAGAGATCGTGATGAGTCGTTCGCAATGAAAAATGGTGATTTTAGGCAGTGAGCACCGCGACCAGTCATCACGACCAGGGATCGCGCTGACTAACTCGCGATGAAAATGTGGATTTTGGACAGTGAGCAACGGACCAATGTCGCGACCAGGTACTGCGATGAAAGCGGTGAAACTCCTCCAGTAAGCAATGCGACCAAGTGGCGCGACCACATATCGCGATGACCGAATTTTTATAAAAAAAAATAAGTGGGCGGTGAAGCTTCTGGAGGAAGCAATCAGAAAAAGAGAAAGAGAGAACGTGAGAGGAGAAAAGAAAGAAAAGAGAGAGAAAGGAAGAGAGAGGAAGAGAAAGAAGAAGAAGGAGAAGAAGAAGAAGAGAAGAAGAAGAAGAGAAGAGGAAGAAGAAGAAAAGGAAAGGAAGAAAAGAGAAGGAGAAAGGAAAAGAGGAGGAAAGAGAGAAAAGGAAAAAGGAAAAAAAAAAAAAGGAAATCCAGGAAAAGAAACTGTCGAAAAACGGTATTTAGGTTGGTGTACACACATTTTTGAAATCTTTATGAATTTTGGATAATTTAGTAGCTATATGTTCATATTGTTTTTCCATTTGAACGATTTTGCTTTAATCGTATTTCGAGTATTATCCTTTAATCGTATTTTGATTTGTTTGAATATGTTGAAATTAATTGTTTCAGAATATCATATGAACAAATCATTGAATTTCCATGAAATCAAGTATATATGTTTTACTAATATCGATTAAATTGTTATATTAGTTGAGTTTAAATTCGATTTATGGATTACAGTTGTTATGTGAAAATGTTGTATTGAAACGGCCCTAGGATACTTGGACATATATACAGATATAGGAGGTTGGTATACTAGCTGGGATCATTTAGCAGTACTGTACCGTTATTGATATTGATGTGATATTATGTACCACCTCAAGAATTCGTCCTGGGGAAGGGAGATACGTACCTCCTCAAGGATTCATCCTGGGGTAGGGGGACACGTACCTTCCTAATGATTCGTCCTAGGATAGGGAGATATGTACCTCTCTAGGTTACCGAACACTCGGTCCAAGGGTAGGGAGTTATACGTACCACCTTTGGATGGAACAGACCCCAAGTGCCGGTCATAGGGTGGGAGTTATGTTCGATAGACAGCCCTTGTGGTCGAACGACCTATATTCCAGTCCTGAAGTATGTTAAGTATATCAAAGGGCCAGAATTGAGAAAGAATTGAGTAAAATGATTAGAAAATAATTGAAAACTGAATTTAGTATGAGATATTGATTGAATTTGAATGCTTTTATTAACCTGATTTCATATGCTTTCTTCCAGTGATCGAATTGAATTTTATAATGTTGTTATACGTTAGCATTGCAATATTTTTATTATGAAATTATTTTATGATTTTGATAATTGAATTTAGTGTACACCCACTAAGCTATGTGCTTAGCGCGTTGGTTTTTATCACGCGTAGGTAACAGAGATACCGAGGAAGGAAAAGACTGAAGAGGTACTAGCTGCAGAGGAGAGTTCAAAGTCACATTTCTGGGGTAGTTATATAGTTCTGTGTATTATATTCAGTACGCATGCATATACAGAAATCTGTAAATGTGTTATATATTTATGTTTTGTAAATAATTGGTTTTATAGTTTCTGTTTTAGTTTTCAAAGGATTGTAAATATTAAATTATGAATTGTTTTATTTGAAAATGCTTGGAAAGTCGCACTAAACGGCAGAGTACGCATTTGATTTGGAAAGAGATTTGAAGTGCTGATTGTTTTATATTATTTGGACTTTTGTTGGAAACAGGATTTTTGGGAAATCAGAAAAACTGAGGAAACTCTGCCGAAATTTTTAAAACTGATTTTGATGGGCTCACTAGAAAAGCATTTTAAAAATATAATTTATTTGATTTTCAATAGTTTGCAAATTATAAAGTGACTTAAGAAAAGTTTTGAAAACTCGATAACACTCTCTGGATCGATCCAGACGGGTCGAGTCAGTAAGTGTTATAAAAACATTTCTATTTGCATCCATATTTTAAATTTTAAAGAAAATTTTCATGCCTAAAATATTTATATACTAAATTACTTAAAAGCATATAATAACATTTTTTTTAAAAGGATATAATTACTATCTAATCAATAGAAAAGTTACTTTTTGCATCCATCAATGCATCTACTCTATGTCTATCACTGGCAAAGCCATCGCATAATGTTTCATTCAAATTCAAAAGGGATATTCCTATTTTCCCCCCTCACGTTTCATTTAACAATAGTTTACCCCCTCACGTTTCAAAAATAAACATTTTCCCCCCTGACGTTAACTTTCCATCCAAAAATTACTGTTCCGTTAATAGTGAAGGGCAAAATAGTAAAGCTAAAATAAAATAAATAGTTTAAAAAAAATAATAAAGATTAGATCTCTACCGTCCATCTGAAGTGAGATGGACGGTAAAGATTGTTTATTCTTAAAAAAAAATTATTATAAATTTTTTAATTTAAAAAAAAATTATAAAACTTTTTTTTTTTAGTGGAGATCTCCACCGTCCATCAAATCTGATGGACGGTGGAGATCCAATCCTAAAAACAAAAAAAAAAACAAAAAAAAAACCAAAAAAAAGAAAGAAGCTTCAAACTTGTTGGAGATCCAGCCATGGCTGGATCTCCAGCTCGACGAACCCAGAAAGGGTTCGTCGACGAAGACGAACCCATCTGGGTTCGTTAACGATCTGGGTTCGCCGTCAACGGCGAACCCAGATATAGGAATTAAAAAAAAAAAAATCGAAGTCTTCGACGAACCCGTTTCTGGGTTCTTCGTCGAACCCAGAAGGGTTCTTCGTTCGAACCCTTCTGGGTTCGAATCGAACCCAGAAACGGGTTCGAACGAAGAACCCAGATGGGTTCTTCGTCGAACCCAGAAACTGGGTTCGCGAAGAACCCAGAAACGGGTTCGATTCGAACCCAGAAGGGTTCGAACGAAGAACCCTTCTGGGTTCGATGGGTTCTTCGAAGAACCCAGAAACTGGGTTCTTCGAAGAACCCAGTCTTCGAAGAACCCTCTGGGTTCTTCGTTTTTTTTTTTTTTTTTTTTAAACCTGCATCTGGGTTCGCCGTCGACGGCGAACCCAGATCGTTGACGAACCCATCTGGGTTCGTCTTCGTCGACGAACCCATCTGGGTTCGTCTCGCTGGAGATCCAGCCATGGCTGGATCTCCAGCAATTTTTTTGTTTTTTTTTTTATTATTTTTTTTATTTTGGGTGGAGATCCAATCTCCAGATTGGATCTCCACCGTCCATCAAATCTGATGGACGGTGGAGATCCAATCTGGAGATTGGGTCTCCCCATTCAAACTTTAATTTTTAAATTAAAAAATTTATAATAATTTTTTTTTAAGAATAAATAATCTCTACCGTCCATCTCACTTCAGATGGACGGTAGAGATCTAATCTTTGTTTTTTTTTTAAAAAACTATTCATTTTATTTTAGCTTTACTATTTTGCCCTTCACTATTAACGGAACAGTAATTTTTTGGATGGAAAGTTAATGTCAGGGGGGAAAATGTTTATTTTTGAAACGTGAGGGGGTAAATTATTGTTAAATGAAACGTGAGGGGGAAAAATAGGAATATCCCAATTCAAAACCACGTTTTTTTTTTTTGCTTTTTTTTGTTTTCATTATTATGTGTGAATTTATTTATTAGGTCACAGATATTTGATTCAAAGTATGATTTCGATTTGGAATTTTTGATAAAAAGCAAGATAAAGTCGTTTGTCATACATGTTGAATCAAATTCAATACCCTTCTAATGATTTGCTTTAGGATTAATTATGGGTTTAGAGAGATAAAAAAAATATATGTTTAAGGTGATTAATATTAGATAGGGTTCATTTTGGCATTTTAAAAGGGTGTTGAGAGTGTCATCCACAATGATTTGGTGGTAAATGATGTGCATCTAGTCTATTAATATTCCAAATGTGAGTTACTGCACCCTATTATTATATATATAAGAGAGGTATAGAGAGAAAAATATTAATTTTTAATGGAGCTCTATACTTTTTTGAAAAGAAAAAAATTCATTTATTTTTTTCCATGTAAAATGACCGTCCTACCGTTTCAAAATGAAAATAAGAGTCAAGTCTAACGGTTAAACCCTAAATAAGGATACTAATGTGTACTGTTGATAAATATTTAGTCTATTTGTAATTATACCAAAAGTTAGGATACAGTTGCAATTTGCCAAACACTAAAATAAAGAGCAGATTGAATTACATATCAGTTGTCAGATTATCTATTACATATGAGGAATGCTTGCTACAGTCGTCACAGGCGACTGTAGCTCCATAAAGGAGCGACATGTGTCTCCAATTTTTTTTTAAAAATTTTGTATATAATTTTAGTTTAGTGTTTATATTTATATTTAACTTTTACAACCATTAAGTTATTATAAATGTATTAATTTAATTCATATAATAAAATTTTTAATAGTAAAATATAATTGAAATAATAATTAATTATTGTCAAAATTTTAAAATTAAAAGTAAGAAAAAAATTGATAATAATTAAAATTTAAAAATTAAATAAAATAATTTAAAAATTGAACAAATTTCACACACACTATGTCTAAGATTTGTCTTCTCATCTGTATATACAACTTTATGGTCAATTGACACAAATTTTCCTCACTATTAAGTGAGAGACCAATTTAAATATCCATAGAAACGAGATCGACAAAGATAAGGCCTCCATAATAGAGACCAGACCTGGTCAAAATAAAAGCATGGAGATCAGATTTAGTCTCTATCAATGGAGATCAGACCTCTATATTGATATGAGGTCTTCACTGTCTCCATGGAGACAATCTCCATTGTCAGATATGAAGGTGGAGATCCCATCTCTTTTTAAAAAAAGACAAAAAAAAGGTGGGGATCTCTCCACCTTTATTTTTCTTTTTAATGATTTTAAAAAAATTATATTTAATCTCCACCATCCATCTAGATCCAAAATTATATTTTTAATTTTAATATTTTCAATATTTTTTTAAAAACATAAATAAATTGAAAATATTAAAATACCCTTTTAACAGTTAAAACTAACTGGAGTGGACTAACGGTGAGGGAGATTTGTATCAATTAACTATAAAATTGTATATACAAGTGAACATGCAATGTTATGTAAAATTTATTCAATTTTTAAATTATTTTATTTAATAGTTGACCAATTAAATACTATAAAATGTCCAAATTGATCTTAATTTACTTATTCATCAACTATACTTTAAATAATTATTAAAAACAAGGTTTTTTTTTTTAAAAAAAAGGATAAAAAATTAAAAAGTAGATATTAACTAAATAGACTAGTCTTCTATGGCCCGTTTGTTGAGTATGATTGAATTGAAATTGGACTATTTTTCAGTCCAATTCCATGATTGGCAACTGCATGAAATTTTCATATAACTGCTGAGGCGGGATAAAATTGTCCCGTTGAGGTGCTTTGGGATAATTTGTCCTAAGTTGTTTTTTTTAAATGTAATATATTTTATTAAAATATTATTAATAATAGTTATATTTGTTAATTATAAATAGTTGTATTTATTTTTAAATAATAGTATAAACATTTTATTTTAAAAAATAGAACCAAATTTAATTTAAATAATTTAACTTTTATTATTAATTTAAAATAATTTTATCTTACTTTAAAATTAATTTAATCTAATTTTAAATTAACCAATCTCACACTATATAAAACTTAAAACACAATAACTTTTTTGTCCAATCACATACTACAAAACAAAAGATAATATTATTTTTAACTCAATCCCTACTGCACCAAAAACATAACAGTACTAATAATTCATTTTAATCATATCCAATTAAATCCTATAAAAATAGTACAATTTAATTCAGTACATTAAACGTACCCTTAGGATGAAAGATTATAGGTTATTCTATATATATATATATATTGTTTTTCTTTTTTTCTCATTTGTTATTCTGATTCATTTATAGTACAACATATATGAATAATTTTTTTTCCTTATTATAGGAGTAGATGTCTTCCGTTATGAGAATTGATTTTTGAACCTTAAATTTAGTAATATTATAATTATACCCTTCAATATATATAATAACGTTTTTTTTAAAAAAAAAGATATAATTACTATCTAATCAATAGAAAAGTCATCCCATAATGCATCAACTCTATGTCTATCACTTCAAAGATATAATTACTTGAAAAAGATATAGTTACCTTTTGCATCCATCAATGCATCAACTATCACTGGCAAAGCCATCCCATAATGTTTCATTCAAATTCAAAACCACCTCTTTTTTTTTTTTTTTGGCTTTTTTTGTTTTCATTATTATGTGTGAATTCATTTATTAGGTCACAGAAATTTGATTCAAAGTATGATTTCGATTTGGAATTTTTGATAAAAAGCAAGATAAAGTCGTTTGTCATATATGTTTAATCAAATTCCTACCTTCTAATGATTTGCTTTAGAATTAATACTTGTGAGTGCTAAAACTAATAAAATGGGTTTATATATATATATAAAGGTGATTAATATTAGATAGGGTTCGTTTTAGCATTTTAAAAGGGTGTAGAGAGTATCATCTAGTATAATTTAGTGTTAAATGACGCTCATCCAGTTTGATATTATTCTTAATATGAGTCGCTGCACTGTATTATTATTATATATGAAAGAGTTGTAGAGAGAAAAATATTAATTTTTAATGGAGATCTATACTTTTTGAAAAAAAAAATTAAATTTTCTATTCATTTATTTGAATAGTAATGTTTTGTGGAAATTTTAATAAAAATCTTTGAATAATAATATTTTGTGGAAATTTTAAGAAACATTACATGCGTGTTTGTGGGGTCATACACACACATAAATTAATATTCTCGTGATATTAAAGATATTTATGAAGATAAGAATTGAGACATTAACGATGATAAGGTTCAGTTATTAATAATTTGACCGTGTTCATATATTGGGACAAATTTTGTCATATATTTTGCATTGGATGGCAATTAATTGTCATATATTTTGCATTGGATGGCAATTTTGTCATAATGGAGTGATAAGTATCTCTCATTTCTTTTTTTATTTTGTGTATAAATTTTAATTTAGTTCTTATATTTATAATTAACTTTTATAACTACTAAATTATTATAAATATATCAATTTAGTTTATACGATAAAATTTTTAATAGTAAAATATAAATAAAATTACAATTAATTATTATTAAAATTTAAAAATTAAAAGAGAAAAAAAAAATAATAATTAAAATTCAAAAATTAAATAAAATATTTTAAAAATTAAATAAATTTCACACACAATCTGTCTGAGATTTATATTTTTATTTGTATATACAACTTTATAGTCAATTAACACAAACATCTCTCATCATTAATTAAGATCAAGTCTAATCTCCATGGAAATGAGATTGACAGACACAAGGGTTCTATAAAGTCTAATATCTAACGATGAAGATTGTCTCCATGGAGACAATAGAGACCTCATATCCATCTGAAGGCCTGATCTCCATTGATGGATGCCTGATCTCTATTGATGGAGATCAAATATGATCTTCATACTTTTATTTTGACCAGGCCTGGTCTCCATTATGGAGCCTTCATCTCTGTCGATTAGACTTGTGTCAATCAATGAAGGAGGTTTGTGTCAATTGACTATAAAGTTGTATATACAAGTGAAAATACAAATATCAGACATAGTGTGTGAAATCTGTTCAATTTTTAAAATATTTTATTTAATTTTTGAATTTTTATTATTATTAATTTTTTCTCTTTTAATTTTTAAATTTTGACAATAATTAATTGCAATTTTATTTATATTTTATATTAAAAAATTTATCGTATGGAATAAATTGATATATTTATAATAATTTAATGATTATAAAAGTTAAATATAAATATAAGGATTAAACTGAAATTTGTATACAAAAATTTTTTAAAAAAAAGGAATGGGGGACACTTGTCACTCCATTATGGAGCGAAAATTTCGGATTTGAAAAGGACTCGAACCAAATTTTTTAAGACCACATTTTTTGTTTAATTATAGACAGAGTTAACTTTTGAGTTTATTGATAAAAACTTCATCTCTCGTTAGTCAGCTTTTGAGTTTTTTTACAAAGACCTCCCCCGGTCAACTGTTATATTTGACCAAATTTTACTAAAGGTAAGAGAGGTGTTTGTCAATAAACGATAAAGTTGACTCAACTTGTAGTTGGTAAAATATTAGGTGAGATCGATGCAATTAGCTCTAAAATAAATAATACACTCATAACTTCCATATCAATATTGAGGGTTCAAGTGCCACTATATATATTTACTAATATATATGAGTAGTTTTCTTCCCTTATTGTGGGAGTAAATGTCTCCCGTTATGATAATAAATTTTTAGATCTTAAATTTAGTAATATTATAATTGTACTCTTCAATATATATATATATATATATACACACACAAAATTAAGGATGGCGCTCTATTGCTTCCCAAAACATTTCTTTCTGCATCCATATTTTAAATTTTAAAGAAAATTTTCATGCCTAAAATATTTATATACTAAATTACTTAAAAGCATATAATAACTTTTGTTTTTTTTGAAAAGGATATAATTACTATCTAATCAAAAGAAAAGTTACTTTTTGCGTCCATCAATGCATCAACTCTGTCTGTATGTCTATCACTGGCAAAGCCATCCCATAATGTTTCATTCAAATTCAAAACCAAGTTTTTTTTGCCTTTTTTTGTGTTCATTATTATGTGTGAATTCATTTATTAGGTCACAGATAATGTGATTCAAAATATGATTTCGATTTGGAATTTCTGATAAAAAGCAAGATAAAGTCGTTTGTCATATATCTTTAACCAAATTCCTACCTTCTAATGATTTGCTTTAGGATTAATTATTGGTTTGAGTGAAGGGTTGTTAGGTTTTTCAAGAAGTTGTGAGTGCTAAAACTAATAAAATGGGTTTAGATATATATATATATATATATATATATATATATATATATATATATATATATATATATATATATATGCACTAAAGGTGATTAATATTAGATAGGGTTCGTTTTGGTATTTTAAAAGGGTGTGGGGAGTGTCATCCAATATAATTTGGTTGTAAATGACATTCATCCAATATGATAATATTCTAAATATGAGTTGTCTTACCGCGTTATTATTATTATATATATATATAAGAGTTGTAGAGAGAAAAATATTAATTTTTAACAGAGACGTATATTTTTTTTTTAAAAAAATTAATTTTTTTTATTTATTTATTTTTTTCATTCAAAATGAAGGTAAGAGTCAAGTCTACTGGTTAAGCCCTAAATAAGGATACTGATTATTATTTTTTTTTTTCAAATTTTGTATATAATTTTAGTTTAGTCCTTATATTTATATTTAACTTTTATAATCATTAAATTATTATAAATGTATCAATTTAATCTATATAATAAAATTTTTAATAGTAAAACGTAAATGAAATCACAATTAATTATTGTTAAAATTTAAAAATTGAAAGTAAGAAAACAATTGATAATAATTAAAATTCAAAAATTAAATAAAATAATTTCAAAATTGAACAAATTTCACATACAATCTGTCTAAAATTTATCTTTTCACATGTATATACAACTTTATAGTCAATTGACACAAATTTTCCTCACTATTGAGTGAGAGACTAAGTCTAATCTCTATGGAAACGAGATCGACAGAGACAAGAGCTCCATAATGGAGACCAGACCTGGTCAAAACAGAAGTATAAAGATCAGATTTGGTCTCTATCAATGAAGATCAAGCCTCTAGATTGATATGAGGTCTTCATTATCTACACAGAGACACCCATCATCAAATATCAAAGTGGAAATCCCATCTATTTTTAAAAAAGGAAAAAAAAATTATATTTGGATTTCAAATAAATTATATTTGATCTCTACCGTCCATCTAAGATGCAAAATTATATTTTTAATTTTAATATTTTTTTTAAAAACAAAAATAAAGTAAAAATATTAAAATACCCTTTTAATAGTTAAAATTAACTGGAGTTGACTAACGGTGAAAGGACGTTTGTATCAATTGATTATAAAATTATATATACAAGTGAACAAACTGTGTTGTGTAAAATTTATTCAATTTTTAAATTATTTTACTTAATTTTTAAATTTTAACAATAATTAATTGTGATTTCATTTATGTTTTATAATTAAAATTTTATTATATGAATTAAATTGATATACTTATAATAATTTAATAATTAGACATCCACTTGTAGTAAAGTGGTTAGTGCACCTCCCTCCCACTTTAGTGGTGAGGGGTTCGATTCCCACCATGTATATGTGTGGGTAGTTTTCTTCTCTTATTGTGGGAGTAGTATTCTCCCGTTATGGGAGTAGATATCCGGACCGTGCATTTAGTGGTTAATCTCGGCAGGTCCCGACAGTTGTTGATATTGTAATTGTATCACCTTTAAAAAATAATAATTTAATAGTTATAAAAATTAAATATAAATATAAGGATTAAATTAAAATTATATATAAAATTTTTAAAAAATAATTAAAAAACACGTGTCACTCTTTTATGGAGCGACTGTAGCCACAGTTGCTCCTTTGGGCGTACATGTTTACATGCGAAGCACGAAGCATTAGATTGTCGTTTTCAAACCATTGGTTGGAATAATAATGTTTTGTGGGGTCATACGCACACAGAAATCAATATTTTACCACGTGAGATTCGAAGCATATATGTTCTCGTGATATTAAAGATGTTGATGAAGATAAGATAAGCATATATATTCTCAATTATTAATAATTTGATCGTGTTCATTTATTCTCGGACAAATTACAGCCTATATTTTGTCATATATTTTGTATTGGATAGCAATTCTTTTTGTTTTTGTTAGGGATGCTAGGCGACTGTAACTAGAGTCGCTCCATAGCAATAAATGTCCTCTATTTTTTATTTTATTTTTATGTATAAATTGTAGTTTAATTATGATATTTATATTTAACTTTTATAACTATTAAATTATTATATATATAAAAATTTAGTTTATACGATAAAAATTTAGAATAGAGGACATTATAGAGCCCTCGTCTCTGTCGATTAGACTTGTCTCAATTAATGAGAGAGATTTATATCAATTGACTATAAAGTTGTATATACAAATGAAAATACAAATCTCAAATATAGTGTGTGAAATTTGTTTAATTTTTAAAATATTTTATTTAATTTTTGAACTTTTATTATTATTAATTTTTTTTCTCTTTTAATTTTTAAAATTTGATAACAATTAATTGTAATTTTATTTATATTCTACTATAAAAAATTTTATCGTACTAAATTGATATATTTATAATAATTTAATGATTATAAAAGTTAAATATAAATATAAGAACTAAACTGAAATTTATACACAGAAATTAAAAAAAAAGAATGGGGACACTTGTCACTCTATTATGGAGTGACAATTTCGGATTTGAAAAGGATTCGAACCAATTTTTTTAAAATTTTTTGCTTCTGATACTAAAAAAAGGAATCGGGTCAGACATGAGAATTTGGATTTTAGAATCGGATTCTGATCAGAATTGGACCGAATTTAAATTGGATTTTTTTTTTCAGAACAAATTTCATCTTCTATTAGTTTTACATGCAGAATCTCTAATAATAATTATAAAATAAAAAATTATGCTTCTAAAATTATATTTGGAAAACTAAAGTAATAAAATATAATAATTAAGAAGATCAAAATAAAAAATTAATAATAACTAATAAATATTTTTTTTAATATTTTTTTTTGTTAAAAATATTTTAGGGAAGAGTATGGCCCCCACGCTAAAATTATATAGGGGTAATTGCATAAACATTTTGCAAGTTTGGTCTGATTGCACCTATGTGGACATTTTGTCAAAATTGACACAAATGTCCTCTAAGGTTAACAATCAACCATCGAAACTAACCATTGATCCGACTTTTTAAGTAAAAGATCCAAATTACCCTTAATATTATTTATTTAATATTTTATCACCCTTAATAATAATTTAAATTTTAATCGATAGATCACCACTAATAGATCAGATGATAGCTTTGCTTCTCCATTGAATGAGCAATTTGCTCATCATTAAAGGAGCCTCTGCTGCTTCATCGAAGGAGAAGATTCGTTCTTCGGTGAAGGAGCATAAGCTCCTTCGTCAAAGGAGATGAATGAGCAGATTGACAAAGGAGCAGAAGCTCCTTCTTTCGCTCCTTCATTGAAAGAGACGAATAAGCGATCTGCTCCTTTTAAATGGATGGTTGATCTCCTTCATTTCATTTCAAAGGAGATTATGAGATCAGCCATCCATTTAAAAGAGACCATTTACCCATTGACTTGACCGTCATAACTTAACCGTTGACCACTAATGGTAGAAAATATTTATATAAATTTTGACAAAATGTCTATATTCATGCAATTAAGCCTAAACTCGGATATATTTGTGCAATTAACCGTATTCATTTATACAAAATATCACTAAAACTGATAAATAATATAATCATACTAGGTAGTGTATATATTATTATTACCATTGCCCATAAAAGCACAATTGTGCAGGTAGACATTTCTCCGTGTTAGGAGTAGACCCCTCCTGTTATTGGGAGTAGACGACTTCTGAAATAAAAGTAGATGTCCGGACCGTACTCGTATAGTTTAATCTCAGTAGGTCCCGATAATCTTCTAACCCGTAAGGTGTCAGATTTTAAAAGAAAAATAAAATACAATCATATTAGGAGAGGGCTAGTCACCAAATCTGAACTGTCCATCTCTTCTTTAAAAGAAAAAAAGAAGTTGAAACCACAGGTTCACTAGCAGACTCAATCAACAACTAAAACCCTATTCCCACTGGAGAAACCATTTTCTTTTTTAGGCTTTAGTTGTGATCTTCTCAATAAATTTCAAGTTGTTTGAATTTATACAATGAACCTTAAGTAATTAAAGAAGTAAAATGCATATTTATAATTAAGAAAAATAATGCAGTCATATTTTATATAAATTAATAAGTATTAATTAGTTAATTAATAAATAAATATAATTAATAAATTTTATTGTAGCACCCCCCGACCCGATCCGGGCGGACCGACCCGGGGCGCGCTACTCGGACTTTCAAAATTCTTTTCAATAACTTCATTTTGACACATTTCAAAAATCATTGTGAGCCCAAAACAAATACTTAAACTTTTTACGAAAATCCGGCAGAGTACTGTTTGTTTTTCGGACTTTCCAAAACCTGTTTTTTTTTTTTTTTACAAAATCAATTCAATACCAATTTCAGTAACACTTCAATAACCATTTCAAACAATTGCGCACTCTGCCGTTTAGTGCGACTTATCAATCACAATTTATAAAATAAAACAGTTCAAACTTTATATATATATATACAGACATTCAAAAAGCATAATGTAATTAATTAAAAACATATTACAACACGTATTTACAATTCCCCTGTATATGCATGCTTTCAGAATATATATACACATAGCAAAAGTATAGCTACCCAACTGTACAATCCTGTGACTCGGTCTGCAAGTCTTCCAGTTCTTCAGTCTTTCGCCTCGTCCGGATTCCTGGTACCTACGCGTTAGACACAAACTAACGCGCTAAGCATAAAGCTTAGTGGGTGTACTAAAAACTCAATTAAATAAACTACAATATAATTAGTCTTTAAAGAGAAATAAACCACAAGATAAACATTTTCATCACTAATCGATTTCAAAACAATTGAATTTCAAAATTAAATCATTAAACAATTTCAATTTCTCGAAGTACAATAATGAAATCAACATAAGAATTCGATCAATAAAATCATTCGATTCACTTTCAATTCCATCAATTTTGGCCCACTAGAATACTAAACATATACGGACTGGAATATGGGTCAAGCTCCCAACCCCCAGAACGAATTCTGAGGAGGTACGTGTCTCCCAACTCTAGGACCGTGGGTACGGAACCTAGAGAGGTACATAACTCCCTATCCCAGGAACGAATCCTTGGGAAGGTACATTAACTCCCAACCCCCGGGACGAATCCCGAGGAGGTACGTATCTCCCAGCCTCTGGACGAATCCAAGAGGAGGTACATCAATATCATCAATATCAATAAATCAATATCGGCGCAGTACTGCTCAATAAAACCCAGCTGGTATACCAACCTCCTATATCCACTTCTATGTCTACGTATCCTAGGGCCGTTTCGATAAACGATTTTCACAAACAAATACGATATAATATAAAATCTTTCCGAATCTTTCCGAAATCAACAACATGTAACGAAATCAACAATAATCATATAAATATTCAAACGCATCAACAATAATCATATAAATATCGAAATCAACAATAATCAACCATAGATCCACAAATCATCGATTTTACATATAATATAAACATTTTTCATACGAATAATCGGAATCGAAAACTTTTAACGAAATCGAAAACGAAAACAAAAACGAGAAACGAAATCGAAAACTAAAACGAAAAAGTAAACGAACTATTCCTCGAAACGATTTCGAAAACGAGAGTACACCTACCTGGAAATCCGAGTTTTTCGTTCGAGAATCGCGGTTCTACGATTTCGTCTTTCCTTTTCCTTTCTCCTACACTTACTTTCTCTCTTTTCTCTTTCTTTCCTCTTCTTCTTCTCCTTCTTCTTCTTCTTCTTCTTCTTCTTCTTTTTCTCGCTCTTCTCTCTCTCTCTCAGTTCTGTGATGATTTCTGGCTTCTTCGAGAAGCCACTTCTTTTTTTTTATATTTTTTTTTCGCCATCGCGACCGCCGTCGCGACCTGTGGTCGCGGCACCAGGTCGCGACACTCACTGGAGTGCGCGCACCGCCTTCGTCGCGAGCGCGCCCTGGTCGCGCGACTGGTCGCGTTGCTCTCTGCCTGTTTTTGACAATTTCATCGCGAGCAGTCCATCGCGACCTGTGGTCGCGGTGGCTGGTCGCGTTGCTCACTGCCAGGTTTTGCCATTTTCCTCGCGAGCAAGCCATCGCGACCTATGGTCGCGGTGACTGGTCGCGGTACTCACTGCCAGATTTTTGCGTTTTTCACCGCGAGCGAGCCATCGCGACCTGTGGTCGGGTTGACCAGGTCGCGATGCTCTCTGGTCCAGTTTTCCAATTTTTCATTTTTCACTATTCAATCCGGTCCACTGGAAACCATAAAATAAACATACATTTAATTACATTTACACCCCTCAAATAGTAAAATTTTATTTTCACATATTTCATATATATTAAAAATTCATCACCCGAAATCCGGGATGTTACATTTATATTATCCCAACGTTCTAATAATTAAAAAAAATTAATAAGAAGAGTGAATTAAAATTAGGGTACAATTATTTTTCCATTTTATTTATTTCCATTTAATATTTAATTAAAAATAAAATTATTATAGTAATTAATAAGTAGGGGTAATTAGACATTTTATACATTTTAATTAGTCAATTATTAACTTTAATGGTCAACCGATTAGTTAATAATACTAAACTATAATTTAAATAAAATTATAATTTTATTATAATATAATTAAATACGAGACTAAATTATCCTTCAAATTATTGCTCCAAATGTGACAAACAAAGCATCACATATAGACAAGTGGACCTTCATTTAATATATATTTTCAATTATCAAATACTCTTTAAATAAAATAATTGCACGCATTGGTAAAAGCAAAGCCTCCGGTCTGGCAGTCTCCGCACTTACAAAACGAGTGGACCTACAAGCTACATAGAAAGCTCAAATTAATATATATTTTATTCAATCTTTTAATAATTAAAATTAAATAAAATGACAATAACTTATCCTGACATTAGATATAATTGCAGATATAATAAACTTTTACTTATTAAAATTTCAGATCCATACTCCATCTAACTATTAACTTCAAATATTAGTAGTTGACCAATTAGATACTATAAATTACTTATTCATCAACTATACTTTAAATAATTATTAAAAACAAGTAACAGGTTTTAAAAAATAATAATAATAAAATTAAAAAAATAGATATTAACACTAAATTTTTTAAAAATTAAATAAAAAAAAGGCCCTCTATTGCTACCCAAAATTTTCTCTCTAAAAAATATTTTATGCCTAAAATATTCACATACTAAATTACTTAAAAACTGATATAATTAGTATTTAATTCATAGAAAAGTTACTCTTAACACGCATTACTAAATTACTTAAAAAATATAAAACAACATAATATATATAGTTTTTCCTTTTTTTTATTTTTTTTTTCATTTGTTATTCTGAATTCATTTATAGCTAGTCGTAGCATGTGCAACCAGCATTCGATCAAAGAAATCAACTTTTATTCTATTTTTTCTTCTCATTATTTGTAGAAGCTTGACGAATCAAACTCCAACCTTCTATGATTTGGTTGGTTTGGTTCTTTAAGAACTTGATGCGGTGCTAAAAGCCTAAAACTAATAAAAGGGGTTTTGAGATATAAAAAAAAAATATAGGGTTAGTTTTGGTTTTCAAAAGGGTGTAGAGAGTAAAATATTAAATTTTTAAAACTTAAAATAGGTGTAAAGAGTAAATGAGTGTGTCACCCAAAAATTAAATATCTACTCAGCATAATTTTTTTTTTTTGAGGAAAAAAGAATACATTAACCAACGCTGAAAAGACAATAATTAAATAGGACAATCGTCCTAAACCAAATCCTCCATAATATGAGGACAAGAAAATGTTCAAAAAGAATCCGAACCAAAACTAGTAATATTTAATTTTTCTATTCAAAATAATTTTAATAATTATTTTCGAATTTGTTCGTTAGAGTGATATCTTAACTCCTCCTCTTATCAAATTGAATAAAATATAATCTTTCACTACAAATAAAGTAATATTTTTATATAGAAAAAATATGTTATAATTCGCAGTAAAAAAGTATTGCAAATAATCTTTTAGGTTTTTTAAGGTTTTTTAACGTTTCTTCGAAGAATCCAGATCTGAATTCTTTTTTTTTTATTTGGTTGAAGAACTCAGATTAAAAAAATTCAGATCACTACTGTCCATTTAAAGATGGTCGATGGAGATTTAAAGTTTAATTTTTTATAATAATTTTCTTTTTTAAAAAAAAATTTCCACCGTCCATCTTTAAACGGTAAAGTTAACTTTATTTATAGTTAATAAAACTTTAATGAAGGTAGATGTTATTAATTTTTTTTTTTTTAAACATTTGATCCGAATCCCATCCAATTTTTTTTCGAACCAAGTTCGATCCGAATTCGAAAATTCAGATTATTCAAATCCCGTTTGACACGGCTGTGGCGAGATGAGCTTAATGTAATTATTAAAAGAGAGTAAATATAGACATTCAAGCATGTGATACTTGCAGCAGTTCATGCATTTAATTAATGTTTGCGGAGTCAGCTTTCAAAAAAAAAAAAGTAATGTTTGCGGGGTCATATATAGTACACAGATAGCGATAAAACCACGTGAGATTCGAAGCATATATGCTTGAGAGTTGCAATATTAAAAAAAAAAAAAATTAATGAAGATAAGGATTGAGACATTAATGATGTTAATAATTTGATCGAGATTTATTTATTTATTATTTATTAATGACGTCAATGGACCGTATTATGGTTGTTACCGCAAAGCATTTGAGTGTAATTAATTTAGTTTGATAGTAATTGTAATTAGTTAATTCAGTTACTTTGTAACTAGATATTATTATAATGTTAATTAAGTTAATCTTAGTTAATTAACTACAGTTGATTTGTTAACCACACATATATATATTAAAGTGGTTACTGTTGAAGATCAGATAACAAAAATCTGATTTCCATTTCATCTCTCTCTCTCGAATCTTCTTCTTCTTCTAGGGTTCTCTGTTATTCTCTGATTTTCACCATTGTTTCATGGTATCAGAGGCAAAATGGAGTCACCAGCTTCTCTACCTTCTTTACCAGCCTCTCCTTCAAAACATAATCCCTCTGGAACCTTCAATCGAACACCAAAACTCACTCGAAAACAAAGAGAGAATCAATCTCAACTTATTTCCAAAAATCTCAACTTCAACCTTCCTATCAAGCTAGATGACAACAATTTCATCTACTGGAAGACTCAGATCTTGCCAGTAGTCAGAGCCTTTGACCTTGAAGACTTCATATTTGGAGCTACAACCTGTCCTCCAAAGTTCGTTAGTTCTGTTGATGAAGAATCAGGTGAACAGATCCAGTGCTACAATGATGATTATCTGGTCTGGAAGAAGATCGATCAACTTCTTGCAAGCTGGTTGATGTCAACACTTACTGAATCTGTACTAGAAAGAGTTACTCAGTGTATCACTTCATGTGAGGTATGGCTCACAGTGACGAATATGTTCTCTCAACAGTCCATGGCGAGGATCATGCATCTTCGATCTCAACTCCAGACACTGAAGAAAGGCTCTATGAAGATAAGTGAGTACATCCTTAAAATTAAAGGAGTAGCTGATGCCTTGATGGCAGCAGGACAGACAATGACTGAACAGGATCTGGTCGCCTACATCCTGGGAGGATTAGGGCTCGAGTTTGATCCTATTATCTGTAATATTGCTTCTAAGAAGAAAGAAATTACTCTTCAAGATGCTCAATTCCTGCTGATGGAATACGAGTCAAGATTAGAGCAGTATCATACTTCTACCACCATAGATACCAGTCAAGCTACAACTAATCTGTCTGCCAAGACAGCAAATTTTGTAAGAGGAGGAAATCAATTTCAGAACAACAACAGTGGCAGATCACGAGGTAGACGAGGAGGCAGAGGTGGTCGCTATTTCAATCAGAGGCTTGTTTGTCAATTGTGTGGCAAACCTGGGCATTTCTCTGGTATCTGTTATCATCGTTTTGATCAGACTTTTGCTGGAGCATTGGGCAAGCAGCACCAACAACATCCGCAATCTGTCTCAAATTATCCTATGCAAGGGAATTTTGCACAGCAACAGCAGATGGAGTATTCTCTCAATTCATCTTATCCTCATCAGTCAGATACAACTGCTTATTTTGCTACACCTACCTCTGTATGAGATCCCAGTTGGTACATGGACAGTGGAGCTACACATCATATTACTCCAGATTTCTCTAATCTCAACATCAACAATGAGTATAAAGGGAATGATCAGCTTGCAGTAGGTAATGGTCATCTACTCCCTATCTCTCATATAGGCAGTAGAATGATATCCACTCATCACAATCCACACTCACATCTCACTATGAATAAGATACTGTATGTGCCACAAATCAAAAAGAATCTGCTGAGTATTTCTCAACTCACTCACGATAATAATATAATTGTGATTTTTGATGATAAATCATGTTTTGTCAAGGACAAAACTAAGGGGAGAACACTGCTCCAAGGAGTTCTGAAGGCTGGCCTCTACAATCTCACCCTTCCAAGGGCTGAGACACTTATGAACAAGTTTCATCATAATATTGCTTCTGCTTCTGCTAATAATGTTGCTATACATTTTAATTCATGTAATTCCTCAACTGATTACTTACAGCAGCCTTATTTTTCTGCACTTAGGGCACCTGAATGTAATACTTTTAGTGTAGAAAAAGGATTATTACCTGCTCCTGTAAATGTTCTTGCTACTACTTGGCATCAAAAGTTAAGCCATCCCTCTGCTAAGATTCTTAATCAGGTGTTACAATTGTTAAATGTTAGAATTAAGGGTGTTGATCTTGTGAATGAGTGTGATGCTTGTAAGGTTGGTAAACTGCATAGATTACCTTTTGAAAAATCTGAGTTTAAGGCTACTGCTCCTTTAGAACTTACTTGTTGTGATGTATGGGGACCTTCACCTATAGTTTATACTCAAGGGTATCGTTACTATGTCAGCTTTGTAGACTCCTTTACTAGATTCTGCTGGATATATCCATTAGTCACTAAGTCTCAGGTTAGGAATATTTTTCCTATATTTCATAGACTTGTTGAAAGGCTATTCAACACCAAAATTAGGATCCTCCAAAGTGATAATGGAGGTGAATTTAAAGCCTTAACTCCCTATCTCTTGCAATATGGTATTAGTCCTAGATATTCATGTCCATATGTTCATCAACAAAATGAACTTGTTGAAAGAAAACATAGGAGCACAGTTGAGATGGGTTTGACATTTCTTGCTCAGGCTGGTATGCCTTTGAAGTTCTGGTGGGAAGCTGTAACATCCCTAATTTCGAATACATATGAAAAGTATGATTAAATTCATTTTGAATATGTGAATATGATTTTTATGATTTGAGGGGTGGAAATGGTAATTAAATGTATGTATATTTTTGGGTTTCATAATGGACCAATTTGAACGGTCGAAACGATGCACGAAGAGAAGATTGAAAAACTGAGACAGTGAGTATCGCGACCTGGTCATCGCGATCACAGATCGTGATGAGCTGCTAGCGATGAAGAAAGGTGATTCTTGGCAGTGAGCACCGCGACCAGGTCATCGCGACCACAGATCGCGATGATCAGCTCGCGATGAAAGTGGCAACTTTGACCAGTGAGCATCGCGACCAAAGCGGCACGACCACCGCTCGCGATACAGGTCGCGATGACTCAAAAATTGTAAAAAAATAAAGCGGTGGAGCGGTGTGTTTAAAGAAACCAAAGAGAGCAACAGCTCTCAAAACAAACACATAGAAACAGCAACAAGAGAGAACGAGAGAGAAGAGAGGAGAGGAGAGAGAAAGAAGAAAAAGAAGAAGAAGAAGAAGGAGAAAAGAAGAAGAAGAAGGAGAAAGAGAAGAAGGAAAGGAGAATGAGGAAGCTTTCAGGTTTGGTGTACACGTATTTTTCAAATTTTCAATTTTTCAGAAGTTTTCGGAATTGTCCAATTTTAGAGTTTCTGAGTTATTTGAATTATATGGATTATAGATTATAGTTTAGATTTGCGATATACGAGTTTTGGAAGTTTTCCAGTTTTTCAGAAATTTTTGAAATATTTCAGATTGATTGAAATTGATTATATTTGCGTTATTTGAATTATATTGATTATCGAATATAGTTCAAGGTCGATATATACGAGTTTTGGAATTTTTCCAGTTTTTCAGAAATTTTCGGAATTCTCGAAGTTTATCGTTTTTGAATTATGTGAATTCTATTGAGTAGAATTGATAGTTTGAAACTGATTTCGGAATAATTTGAATACGATTTGGTTATAATAGTTTTATGGAAATATATTGTTAAGGAAATATATTGTTGAAAGAGACTTAAATTATATTGTATTGTGAAATGTATCGGAAAATGATTTTGGGGCAATTTGATTCGAAACGGAATTATGAAATACGTTTGAGTATCTTTTGGATTGATTTCATATGATTATTGATTTATATCCGTTATATTATATTTGATGAAATTTGAATTTGCAAAAATATAAATATATGGATATGTATTGAAATTGAATTCGATTATTCGGAAAGAAAGAAAATATGTTGATATTGGATTGGAGAAAATATTTTGGCTCTGATGTGTATGAACATAGATATGGATATAGGAGGTTAACATGTCAATTGGGTTTCTGTCTGAACAGTACTGTGCCGATTATACCACCCTTTGGATAGTACAGGCCCTAAGTGCCGGTCCTAGGGTTCTGAAATTTGTCATGGGACATGTACAGCGAGTGATTCCGTTGGTGTTCCATTTTGATCTGATGTTCGGTGAGTGACCCCGTTTGCGTCCAATACCGAACAACCCGTAATCCAGTCCGATAACTTATGTTGTATATGTCAGGAGCCCAATTTGAAAATATATTTGTTATCTGGAAACGTTTGAGAAATTAAGAAAATATGTCTGATAATTGTGTTTGAATATGTTTGATTTGATATGAGCCCCATATATTGTTTCTCTATTTGTTATTTATAGTTTTAATTGATATAAAATATTTGTATATACGATTTTGTGTACATCCACTAAGCAATATGCTTAGCGTGTTGAGTTTTCTCGCACGCAGGTAACAAAGGTTCAAAGGGCGAAAAAGATAAAGAAGAGTAGAGTTTGCAGAACCAGAGTCAAGATCACATCTTTCCTGCATACATTTTGGTAGTTTGTTTGTATTAAGTTTATATATTTTGATACCGTATGCATATACAGAAACTGTTTGTAAATATTTAACGAGCTTCCGCTATATAAATATTTTATGATGTGTTTATGTTATGTGAATCTTTATAAATTATATTGTGATAAATTGGTTGGTAAGTCGCACTATAATTGGAAGGGTGCGCAAAATTGATTTGAGGTTTTGGAAGTCGATTTTATAAATTGTATCTGTAAACAGGTTTTGGAAAGTCAGAAAAACAGAGGAAACTCTGGCGAGATTTTCTTAAATTATTTGGACCATGTTCAAAGGTTTTTAATATCATATTTTATCTACAGTAAAAGTTAGTTTTTAGTACATAGTAGCGCTCCTTGATTTGGTCCGAGTGGATTTGGGTCAGGGGGTGTTACAGAAGCGTTTCAGACTGCTGTTTTCACCATTAACAGACTTCCTACAGCTATTTTACACTTGCAGTCTCCCTATTCTGTCTCTTTCCATCGAAAGCCTCATTATATAGATCTGAAAACTTTTGGGACAGCATGTTTTCCTTGGCTTAGGTTATACAACAGACATAAATTCAGTTTTCATTCTTCAAAATGTCTGTTTATCGGCTATAGTGACAGTCACAAAGGATATAAGTGTCTTCATCCTTCTGGTCGAATCTACATCACTAGACATGTTCTATTTCATGAAGGAGAATTTCCTTATTCTAAGTTATTTCCTTCTGAAGCTTATATTCCCTTACTGTCACAGTCACAGTGTTTACAGCCTGCAGTGCAGGCCTCTCCTGCACCTCTGTGTTTTTCTCAGCTGTAACACACTCCTGCACATATTATCTCTCCAATTTCTGCTTCCAGAACAGTATCCTCTCACCCTATGGTTACTCGATCTCAAAATGGGATTTTTAAGCCTAAATCCCTCAACAGTGCAGTTTCTGTTTCTGCTATTGATGTACCTAAATCTGTTGCAGCAGCCCTCAGTGATCCAGATTGGAGTACTGCAATGCAATCTTAATTTGATGCTCTTAAAAGGAATAAGATTTGGAGCTTAGTTCCTTTTTCTGATAGTATGAATGTAGTTGGGTGCAAATGGATTTTTCGTGTCAAATACAAATCTGATGGTAGTGTTGAGCGATATAAGGCTCGACTTGTAGCTAAAGGGTTTCATCAAACCCCGGGTTTAGACTTTAAGGAGACTTTCAGCCCTGTAGTTAAATCCTCCACAATTAGGATTATTCTTGCTTTGACGGTTTCTTCTAATTGGGATATTCAACACATAGATATTAATAATGCATTTCTGAATGGTGATCTTCAAGAGGCTGTCTACATGAGTCAGCCTGAAGGTTTTGTTCATTCCTCACAGCCCTCCATGGTCTGCAAACTTCACAAGTCTCTCTATGGCCTTAAACAAGCTCCTCGAGCTTGGTATGATAAACTAAAGACTGCTCTGTTGCAGTGGGGATTCAGCAACTCTAAGGCAGATTCTTCTTTATTTTTCTTCAAATCACCTAAAGCTATTTTGCTGGTGCTCATCTATGTTGATGATATATTGGTTACTGGTGACAGTCCTCAATTAATAGCTCAAGTCATTCATGATCTGAACTGTCAATTCTCTCTCAAGTCCTTGGGATCCCTGCAGTATTTTCTAGGTTTTGAGGCATATCGCACAACTGCTGGCCTCTCTCTTACTCAGTCAAAATATGCTTGGGATCTTTTAGTCAAAACCAACATGACTGACTCTAAAACTTGCCCAACTCCTCTGCCACCAGCGTGTAAAATTTCAGCATCTGATGGGGTAGCCTTTGATGATCCTACTCTATATAGAAGCACTGTGGGTGCTCTGCAATATCTCACCTTAACAAGACCAGATTTATCCTATGCTGTTAATAGGTTAAGTCAGTTTCTTGCTTCTCCAACTCAAATTCATTGGCAAGCAGTGAAATGTGTACTTCGTTACATTAGAGGTACTCTCTCCTATGGTCTGTATTTTACTCCTTCCAAATCCATCACATTGGAGGGCTTTGCTGATGCTAACTGGGCAAGCAATCCCGATGATAGAAAATCCACTGGCGGTCACTATATTTATTTAGATGGGAATCTCATCTGCTGGTCGTCTAAAAAGCAACGAGTGGTAGCTCGTTCAAGCACAGAGGCTGAATACAGATCCTTGGCATCTGCAGCCATTAAATTTGTGTGGATTCAGTCTCTTCTCAATGAGATTCAGCTTCCTTTGGTTGGGGTTCTACTTCAGTGGTGTGATAATGTAAGTGCTAACTCATTAGCTCACAATCCGGTGTTCCATGCTCGTACCAAACATATTGAGATTGATGTCCATTTTCTTCGTGATCTTATTACCACTAATCAACTGGAAATTCGCTATGTTCCTACTGCTGCCCAGACAGTTGATATTTTTACCAAATCACTGTCAATTTCCAGATTTCAGCTACTGTGTTCCAAGCTTATTTTTGACAGGGCTCAGCTACATTTGAGGGGGAGTGAGTCTGCTGCTGTCTCAACTACACCAAATGCTGCAGATGGTTCAAATGCCCAGATTTCTAAACTCAGATTTCATATTACTGAATTGGAATAAGTTGCATTTGAGGGGGAGTGTTACAGCAAAGCATTTGAGTGTAATTGATTTGGTTTGATAGTAATTGTAGTTAGTTAATTCAGTTACTTTGTAACTAGATATTATTAGAATGTTAGTTAAGTTAATCTTAGTTAATTAACTGCAGTTGATTTGTTAACCACACATATATATATTAAAGTGGTTACTGTTGAAGATCAGATAATAAAATCTGATTTCCATTTCATCTCTCTCTCTCGAATCTTCTTCTTCTTCTAGGGTTCTCTGTTATTCTCTGATTTTCACCATTGTTTCAATGGTTATCAGGATCGGATATAGAATTTTTGAATAACGTATTTGGACTTACATAGAAAAGGGACCAGATTTTAATTTTTTTCAGATAGAATTAGAATTGGATTTACATTTTTTATATTTTTTTAATGCAAAAAAAAAAAATTCTTTAATATGTTATCTTATTTTAAAATATGAAAATGTTTTATGATTTTAACAATAAACTTCTTGTCAAAAAATAAAAAAAAATAAACTTTGAATATAGTTTATCCAATAAAGTACACATAATTAATTAAATAAAGGAGAGAGTATATATGAACATAAATTTTTTTTTTACTATAAGTTTGAAAAAATTAATAGTAAATTGAATGGGATGTGATTGCATAACAGTAATTAAAGTACACCCCAACTAGGTACGTCTACTAGTACTAAAATGGTTGAGTACTTTTCCTTTTACTTTTGTAATTGGGGTTCCAATCTACATTTGCCAATTAAATTGCAAAGTGTGGGACGACCCCACCCTTGTAGTGTGAGTTGTCATTTTAAGTCGAACTTATAGCGTTTGATTTCGTCAGGTCCAACTATACCCTATCTAATTAGTATCATATTTCTAAAAAAAAAAAAATGGGTTGGCACATAACAAATTATTAATTACAAGTATTTAACAAACAATAATGCTAAACATTAATATTTCAATCTCAATCACAAACTTATATCTCAATTTGTATCCCAAACTTTTTAATTTAATGTATTAATTAACAATGAAAAATGTTAACATGTGCGTTAAGGCCCAATGCACATGTTAGGATTGAAAAATTAAATAAAAAAATTATATTTATTATTTCAAGACATAAGATGATAGGAAACTGTGTAATGATATAAATTGTTTATATATATAACTTTCGGCTTTTCAACTTGTGTCCTAAGAGCACATATCAATATAAGGTTAATTGCACAAACATCCCGTGTTGAATGGCGTTATTGCACTCGCTGGCAGATTTTTCATTTATTGCACAAACATCCCCTCAATTTCGTTGACTAAACTGTTGACTGACAGTCAAATTAACAGTATGGTACTGTAGCAAGGGCAAAATCATCCTTTTCCCATTAAACCATTAAAATAATTAAAAAATAATTAAAAAATAAAAATAATTTCAGATTTTTTTCCTCATTCCAGATTTTTTTTTACCTCCTCCTTCTTCCAGATTTTTATTTCCAAATTTTTTTCTAGATTTCTCATTAACCAAACAAAAAATAAAACCTTGTATTTTTTCTTCCAGATTTTTTCTTGCATTTCTCATGAACCAAACATAAAGTAAAATCAGTTTTTTTTCCCGATTTTTTTTCTTTTTCTTCTTCTTAATAATTATATAAAAATACAAAATTAATTCAAGATTTTCAGATTTCTTATTCTTCTTTCTTCTTCTCCAACCAAACAAATTCATATTTCTTATTCTTCTTTCTTCTTCTCCAACCAAACAAATTCATCCAAAGAACAAAACAAATTCGAAAACCAGATGAATGACCCAGAAGCTGAACCCAGATGTGGATGAATTTTATCTTCCCCAATCAACCCTCAACCGCCAATCAATCCACTCAAAAACAACTAAAAACCAAATCACAACCACAACCACAGAAAAATAAAAAAAATTAAATGCAGAGGTGGAGCAGATCCTGCAGATTGGGGTTGCGGCTGAGGAGATGAGTAAGAAATCTGCGTTTCCACTTGAACTCTTCCCATTATCCCCTGATCAGCTTGCTTGCTTCTCTTCTCTTTTTCTTTTCTATTAGATCTCGTTACATGCATGCACATTTATCTTTCTGTTTGATGATCAATTGACTTATGACAAGAAAGCATAAAATCTACTCCAATCACTCGAATTCTCTACATATTTTAGTGGTGAGGCAGATCATGTTTAATATATATATAAAACATATATATAGCCATGTCTTCTTTTATTTCGGGCTTTGAAGCTGCTGCTAGCTTGACTTCATCTGTGCCGCTCCATCTTGTTTTTTTGTTTTTTTTTTTCTTCAAAGTAAAGGGAGAAGAAGAAGGTAGAAGAATCTGAAGAAAAAAAAAAGGAATAAAAATGAAGAGAAGAAGAATCTGTGGAACAAAAAGAAGAAAAAAAAATGAAGAACAAGGAAGAAGAAGATTCTGAAAAAATGAAGAAAAATGAAGAAGAAGGAAAGAAGAACAAAAATGAAGAACAAGGAAGAAGAAGACTTTGGAAAAAGGTTGAGATTTTTTTTTATATATTAAAATATTATATAATTATTAATAAATAGAAATAGAAATAAAATAATATAGTAAGGGTATTTTGGTCATTGTGGTAAAATAGTTAATTTAACCTTTGGTCAACGGTTTGGCCAACGAAATTGAGGGGATGTTTGTGCAATAAATGAAAAATCTGTCAGTGAGTGCAATAACGCCATTCAACATGGGATGTTTGTGCAATTAACCCTATCAATATATACATATTAAAATTTGTCAAACCGTATGGTTAAGGTATTGAAAAGGTGTTATTTCGTAATTTAAAATTTTTAAATAATTCGTTGTGATTTAGACATATATATCCTTAATGATTTTCAGAATTACCAAAAAAAGACAAAAAAAAAAAACATGTAAAGTATAATAATGAAAGGGTGAATATGTAGGTTTAACTAATAACTATGTTCATATGGAAAGTCACAGGTACATATTATTCAATAACTGTGTCAAAACTCAAAAGCATGTGATTGGCATGGGTGAAGAAATATGATGTATAAATAATTAATGATTATAAAATGAAAAATTATGTCGGAGAAATATGATATATATACCCACTTCACTTCTAATAGTTTTAATACGTATTCATTTATACAAAATATCACTAAAAATGATAATATAGCCATACAATTTGGATCAGTGGTAAGAACGTTTTTCCAGTATGATAATATCTCAGACTTAAGTCACTACCAGCACAACTAGTATATATAAAAATATTTATATAATCATACTATTGTACCTCACATAGTAATTAATTCTTTTTTACAAAACCTAATAATATTTTAACTATATGTTAAATACAAGTAGAAAAAAAACTATGTATTAAATATTTGATGAACAATAATGTTAAAATCCTTATTGAAATCTCAATTTAGCGAGGCCTCTTCCTTCCTCCAAAAATTTTATAGTATTTAAATATTTTATAAAGTGATTGTCAAGAAAATCAGTTCTCTTCTAATTGTAAATATAATATATAATGTATTACAAAATTAAAACTAAATTATATTAATAAGGTGTTTTGAAACGATGCATCTATCTGATTTGAACCGATGTAAAATGATGTAATCCAAATGGGTACGGTCGCTTAAAAATTGAATTCTCAAAATGAATATAAGAGTCAAGTCTAAATAATGATACGGATGTGTAATTTTGACAAAAGTTTAGTCCATCTGTAATTACACCAAAAGTTAGGATACTATTGCAATTTGCCAAATACTAAACAAAGGAGAAGATTGAATTACAGATCAAGTTGTCAGATTATCTATTATGGACTAGGATCCTCTCCTTACCCAACATGTACTCACATTCTTTTAATCTCATGACATATAAGCATTATAATAAATAAATGGTTAGGATATGTTTACTTTTCACTATTATTTTATTATCATTCAATCATAAAATTCAAAAAAGGTGAGGAACAAAGGTGAGGTGAGGAGAGGATCCAAATTCATCTATTATATACGAGGGATGCTAGACAACTGTAGTTTCATAAAGGAGCGACATGTGTCTCTAAATTCTATTTTTTTTTATAAATTTTATGTATAATTTTAGTTTATCCTTATATTTATATTTAACTTTTATAATCATTAAGTTATTATAACTAAAATTTTTAATAGTAAAACGTAAATAAAATTACAATTAATTATTATCAAAATTTAAAAATTGAAAGTAAGAAAAAAATTTAATAATAATTAAAATTTAAAAATTAAATAAAATAATTCAAAATTTGAACAAATTTCACATATAATCTGTCTAAGATTTATCTTCTCGCCTGTATATACAACTTTATGGTCAATTGACACAAACTTCTCTCATTATTGAGTGAGAGACGAAGTCTAATCTCCATGAAAACGAGATCGACAGAGATAAAGACTCCATAATGGAGGCTAGACCTGGTCAAAATAGAAGTATAAAGATCAGATTTGGTCTCTATCATCGGAGATCAAGCCTCTATATTGATATAAGGTCTTCATTATCTCCGTGGAGACAATCTCCATCGTCAGATATCAAGGTGGATATTACATCTCTTTTTAAAAAAAGAAAAAAAATATTTTTATTTTAAAAAAAAATTATATTTGATCTCCACCGTCCATCTAAGATCCAAAATTATATTTTTAATTTTAATATTTTTAATTAAAAAAATAAAAAAATAAAAAAATATTAAAATATCCTTATAATAGTTAAAACTAACTGGAGTTGACTAACGATAAGGGAGGTTTGTATCAATTGACTATAAAATTGTATATAAAAGTAAAAAGATTGTGTTGTGTAAATTTATTCAAATTTTCAATTATTTTATTTAATTTTTAAAATTTAATTATTATTAATTATTTTTACTTTTAATTTTTAAATTTTGGTAATAATTAATTATAATTTTATTTACATTTTATAATTAAAAATTTTATTATATAAATTAAATTAATATATTTATAATAATTTATTATTTATAAAAGTTAAATATAAAAATAAAACTAAATTAAAATTATACATAAAATTTGAAAAAAATAATAAAAAGACGCGTTTCGCTCGTTTATAATGCCTGTAGCCACAGTCGCTCCTTCGGCTAGCATCCCTCATTACATATTTACATGTGAAGCACAAAACATTAGATTGTCACGAAACATTAGATTGTCGTTTTCAAACCATTGGATGAACCTAATAATGTTTTGTGGAAATTTTAAGAAACTATTATACATGTGTTTGTGGGGTCATACACTGATACACACACCACGTCGGATTCGAAGCATATATATTCTCGTGATATTAATGGTATTGATGAAGATAAGGATTGAGACATTAATGGTGAAAAGGCTCAATTATTAATAATTTGATCGTATTCATATATTCTTGGATAAATTACAGCCTATATTTTGTCACATAATTTGTAGAGTCGTGCTAACCACAAGGCGGCTGTGGTTAGTAGTAGCTCATTGTACATCGAGAAGTGTCTCCTAATATTTTTTTAAAATTTTATATATAATTTTATTTTAATTTTTATAACTACTAAATTATTATAAATATATTAATTTAGTTAATATAATAAAATTTTTAATAATAAAATATAAATAAAATTATAATTAATTATTATTAAATTTTAAAATAAAAAATTAAAAAATTAATAATAATTAAAATTTAAAAATTTTAAAAAATATTAAATAAATTTCAGACAAAATCTATTTAAAACTTTTCGTTTCACTTGAATATATAATTTTATGATCAATTGATATAAATCTCCAAATTAAAGAGGCATGTTATGCGACTGTGGTTAGTAGTCGCTGCGACAAGTGTCACTAATAATTTTTTTTCCAAATTTTGTATATAATTTTATTTTGGTCCTTATATTTATATTTAACTTTTATAACTACTAAATTATTATAAATATATCAATTTAGTCCATACAATAAATTTTTTAATGGTAAAACATAAATAAATTCACAATTAATTATGATTAAAATTTAAAAAATTAAAAATAAAAAACAATTGATAATAATTAAATTTAAAAATTAAATAAAATAAAGAATAAATTTCACACAAAATCAATTTGAGATTTGTCTTTTCATTTATATATATATATATATATATATATATATATATATAATTTTATAGTCAATTGACAGAAACCTTCATCACCATTGATGGAGACCAAGTCTGATCTTCATGAAAATGAAATCGACAGAGACGAGGGTTCCATAATAGAGACCTAACCTGATTAAAATAGAAGTATGGAGATCAGACTTGGTCTCCATAAATGGAGATCAGGCCTCTAGATAGACATGAGGTCTTCATTGTCTCCATGGAGACGATCTTCATTGTTAGAGATCATGATGAATATCTCATCTCTTTTAAAAAAAAAAAAAAATGGAGATCTCATTTTCGCCTTTATTTTTTTTACTAATAAATTAAAAAATTATATTTAGATTTTAACAGTGATGGAGGTTTATGTCAATTGACCATAAAATTATATATACAAGTGAAACAACAAATTTCAGATAAATTATGTGTGATTTAGATTTAAGATATCTATAACGCACTATAGAGCTTAATCTCGGTAAATACCGACAGCCCTTTGACCAATTAGGTGTTAAAGTTTTTAAAAAATATACTATCAAGTTTTATTCTTACTTTTAGTTTTAATTTTTTTTATAAAAGTTAGTTTTAATTTAAGTTTGAGCATTAAAATTTTTATCATATGGATTAAATTGATAATTTATAATAATTTAATGGTATGAGACTAAAATTATAAACATAAGGGATTAAAACAAAATTAGTTATAAAACTTTTAAAAAAAAAAAGTAAGCCACTTGTTGCTCTGTAGGAGCGACTGCTAGCAACAGAGCGACTGTTGCGAGCATATCTCATTTTGTATTGGATAGCTTTTTTTTTTTTGAATTTCGGATTTGAAACGGATTCGAACAAAATTTTTTTAAAAAATTTTGCTTCCAATACTGAAAAAGGGACTGGATCAGACAAGAGATTTTGGATTTTGGAATCAGATTCTAATCAGAATTGGACCGGATTTAAATTGGAATTTTTTTTTAAATCGAATTTCATATTCTATCAGCTTCATATACGAAATCTCTAATAATAATTGTAAAATAAGAAATTATGCTGCTAAAATTATATTTAGAGAACCAAATAATAAAATATAATAATAAGGAATATTAAAATAAAAAATTAATAATAAATATATATTTTAAATATTTTTTTGTTAAAAATAATTTAGGAGAGAGCGTGGCCCCCACCCTAAAATTATATTTAGGGAGCCAATAGTTTTGATTCGTATTCATTTAGGGGTAATTGCATAAATATTTTTCCAGTTTAGACCGGATTGCAGGTATGAGGACGTTTTGTTAAAATTGACAGAAACGTCCTATAACGTTAACAGTCAACCATCCAAACTAATCATTGATCCCGCTTTTTAAGCAAAAAGTCCAAATTACCCTTAATCTTATTTTATTTAATATTTTATCACCCTTAATAATAATTAAAATTTTAATTCATATATCACCCCTAATAGATCAGATGGTAGATCTGCTCCTCCATGGAATGAGCAATTTGCTTGTTATTGAAGGATCCTCTGCTCCTTCATTGAAGGAGCAGATTCGTTCTTCAGTGAAGGAGTAGAAACTCCTTCATCGAATGAGAGGAAGGAGCAGATTGACAAAGGAGCAGAAGCTCCTCCTTTCGCTCCTTTGTTAAAAGAGTTGAATAAGCGATCTGCTGTTCATATTTCCTTCGACAAGCACCATTGAAGGAGCATTCACGCTCTTACAATGGAGTTCTCATTTTTTGATTTTTCTTTTGAATTTTTTTTTTAAAAAAGTATGGAGGAGATCAGCCATCCATTTAAAAGGAGTTTAGATCTCCTCCATCTATTTTTTATTTTAAATTTAATTAATTTTAAATAGTTAATACTTTAATTTAGGGAGAAAACTATTTATCCATTGACTTGACTATTATCACTTAACCCTCTGCCACTAATGGTAAAGGATGTTTGTGTTAATTTTGATAAAATGTCTATATACATACAATAAAGCCTAAACTCGGAAATATTTGTTCAATTACCCGTACTCATTTATACAAAATATCACAAAAAGTGATCAATAATATAATCATACTATATAGTGTATATATTATTTCCACCATTACCCATAAAAATGTAATTGTGTGGGTAGACCTTTCCCCGTATTGGTAGTCCCGTTGTTAGGAGTAGAGGGCTTTCGAAATGAAAATAGATGTCCGAACCATGCTCATATGGTTTAATATCGGTAGGTACCAGTAGTTCTCTAACTTGTAAGGTGTTAGATTTAAAAAAAATAAAAAATACAATCATATTAGGAGAGGGCTAGTTACCAAAACCGTCCATCTCTTCTTTGAAAAAAACATAAGAAGTTGAAACCACAGGTTCATCAACAGACTCGATCAACAACCAAAACCCTATTCACATTAGAGAAGCCATTTTTTTTTTTTTTTTTTGTAGACTTTAGTTGTGATCTTCTCAATAAATTTCAAGCTGTTTTATCCCCTCTCAATAAATAGGGATGATTGCACATTTTATATATTTTAATCAGTCAGTCGTTAACTTTAATAATTAACCCATTAATCAATCATACTAAACTATAATTTAAGTAAAATATAATTTATTATAATATAATGAAGTGAGGCTATTTTATTATAATTTATCCTTAAAATTATAAACAACAAACAAGTGGAGCTTCATTTAATATATATTTTCAATCATCAAATATTCTTTAAATAAAATAATTGCACGGATTGGTCTTCGTAATGTTATTTCTTCAGATAACCAGATTCCTGGTTAATCTTTGTTTTATTGTTGTTTGTATTAAAAAAAATATATATTATATAAAAGCTCAATTTAATATATATTTTATTCAATCTTTTTAATAATTAAAAAAAAAGAATAAATTACAATAACTTATCCAGACATTAGATATAATTGCAGATAAAATAAACTTTTACTTATTAAAATTTCAAATCCATACTCTGTCTAACCATTAACTATAAATATTAATAGTTAACCAATTAAATACTATAAAACGTCCAAATTGATCATAAGTTTACTTATTCATCAACTATACTTTAAATAATTATTAAAAACAAGTTACAAGTTTTAAAAAATAACGATAGAAGCACATCCAGTCATAGATTAAGTGGTTAGTGTATCTCCCTCCCACCTTAATGGTAATGATTCAATTCTCACTATACACATTTACCAGCATGTGTGAGTAGTTTTCCTCTCTTATTATGGGAGTAGATATCTTCAGTTATGAAAGTAGATATCCGGATCACATGTTTAGTGATCGATCTTGATAGATCCCGATAGCTATTAATCTTTTAATTGTATTCTCTTAAAAAAATAACAATAAAAATTTAAAAGTAGATATTAACAATAAATTTTTTAAAAAATCAAATAAAAAAAGGCCCTCTATTGCTACCCAAAATTTTCTCTCTAAAAAATATTTTATGCCCAAAATATTCGTATAATAAACTATTTAAAAAAATGATATAATTACTATCTAATCCATAGAAAGTTACTCTTAACACGCATTACTAAATTACTTAAAAAATATAAAATAAAATAATATATATATATATATATATTTAAATGGATATCATAATTCAATAGACTAATTTTCTATGACCCGTTTATTGAGTATGATTGAATTGGAATTGGACTATTTTAAGTCCAATTCCACAATTGGTAGCGACATAAAATTTTCATGTAACTGCTGAGGCGGAATAAAATTGTCCCATTGAAGCACAACTTGTGATAATTTGTCCCAAGTTGTTTTACTTTTTTTTTTAAATGTAATATATTTTTTTATTAAAACATTATTAATAAAAGTTATATTTTTTAATATTAATAAGAATATAAAAATTATTATTTTTAAATTAATTATAAATAGTTGTATTTATTTTTAAATAATAGTATAAATATTTTATTTTAAAAAATATAATCAAATTTAATTTAAATAATTTAACTTTTATTACTAATTTAAAATAATTTAATTTTACTTTAAAATTAATTTAATCTAATTTTAAATTAACTAATCTCAAACCATATAAAATATAAAACAGAATAAATGGAGTATTCAGTCAATATCAATAATATTTAAATTTTCTATTCAAAATAGTTGTAATGATTATTTTCGAATTTGTTCTTTAGAGTGATATCTTAACTTCTTCTCCTAATCGAACAAAATCTAATCACTTGCCATAAATAAAGTGACATTTTTTTTCGAAAAAAATATATTGTAATTAACAGTAAAAATGTATTATAAATATTTTCGTGGTTATAAAAACTTTTTTACCGTATAAATTAATATCCTTAATAAAAAATTATGACAAATATAATATTTCTTTTATAATATCATCTTCGTCCCAAAAAAAATAAAGAAGAGTGATTTTTTTTAAACATCTGATCCGAATCCCACCCAATTTTTTTGGGACCAAGTTTGATCCGAATTCAAAAATCTAAAATTTGAAAATTCAGATTATTTAAATCCGACCCGTTTGACACGGCTGCGGCGATATGAGCTTAATGTAATAATTAAAGGAGAGTAAATATATACATTCAAGCATGTGATACATGCAGCAGTTTGCCAGTTCATGCATGAGACATTTATTAATGTTTGCGGGGATCATACATGGTACACAGATAGCGATAAAAAGAGGAATTGACCAAAGCATATATGCTTGCAAGTTGCAATATTACAAAAAAAAAATATTAATGAAGATAAGGTCAATCTTTAATTAATATTAATTATTGACATCAATGACAATGGACCGTACTATAATTATCCGGATTGCATATGGAATTTTAAATTATGTATTTGGAGTTATATAAAAATGGGATCAGATTTTAATTTTTTAAAAATAATTATTAATTTGGTCTCTAATTTTTAAAAAATTATTAAATTTTTTAACACAATTTCGTTTATTAGTACTTTAGATTCTAAGTTTTCATAAATATATCAATTTGGTCCCTTTAACTAAATTTTTAACAGTCAAACTAATTGAAAATATTAAAAAGACAGTTTTACCTTTAACTCTATTTAAATGAGTTAAAATTATAATTTTATTAATAAATTTTTAAAAATATTATTAATAATTAGAAGGGTAATATGGTCAGTTATATTAATTTTTTAAAAATAAAATTTTAAAATTTTTAAAATTTTTTTAAAAAAATTTAAAAATTACACGTATTTAATAAACAATAATATTTCAATTTGAATTTCAAACTTATATCTCAATTTGTATTCTAAACTTTCTTATTTAATATATCAATTAACAATGAAAAATGTTAATATGTGCGTTAAGACCTAAGGGGCACATATGAAGGATTGAAAAATTAAATAAAAAAATTATATTTATTAATCAAGACATAGAAACTGTGTATTGATGATTTGTAAGAAGAAATATAAATTGTTTAAATAACTTTCGGGTCCTCAACTTGTGTCCTAAGAGCATATATCAATATATACATATCAAATTATATAGAAGCTCAATTTAATATATATTTTATTCAACCTTTTTAATAATTAAAAAAAAGAAGAAGATAAATTACAATATCATATCCTGACTTTAGATATAACTGCAGATAAAATAAACTTTTACGTATTAAAATTTCAGATCCATGCTCTGTCTAACCATTAACTATAAATATTAATAGTTGAACAATTAAATACTATAAAATATCCAAATTGACCTTAAGTTACTTATTCATCAACTATACTTTAAATAATTATTAAAAACAAGTAACAGGTTTTAAAAATTAAAAAGTAGATATTAACAATAATTTTTTTTTAAAAATCAAATAAAAAAATTGTCTCTCTAAAAAATATTTTATGCCTAAAATATTCATATACTAACTTACTTAAAAAATGATATAATTACTATCTAATCCATAGAAAAGTTAGTCACGTATTACTAAATTACTTAAAAAATATAAAACAACATAATATATATATATTTTAATGGATATCACAACTCAATAGATTAATTTTCTATAGCCCGTTTGTTGAATATGATTGAACTGGAATTGGACTATTTCCAGTCCAATTTCACGATTAGGAGCTGCATGAAATTTCCATATAACTGTTGAGGCGGGATAAAATTGTCCCTTTGAGGCACATCTTGGGATAATTTGTCCCAAGTTGTTTTAGTTTTTTTTTTTAAATGTAATATATTTTATTAAAATATTATTAATAAAAATTATATTTTTTAATATTAATAAGAATATAAATATTATTTTTTAAAAATTAATTATAAATAGTTTTATTTATTTTTAAATAATAGTGTAAACATTTTATTTTAAAAATTATAACCAAATTTAATTTAAATAATTTAACTTTTATTATTAATTTAAAATAATTTTATTAAATTAATTTTAAACTAACCAATCTCAATCTATATAAAACATAAAACACAATAAATGGAACATTCAAACAATATCAATAATATTTAATTTTTCTATTCAAAATAGTTTTAATGATTATTTTTGAATTTATTTATTAGAGTGAAATCTTAGCTCCTCCTCTTATCGAATCGAACAAAATATAATCTCTCACTATAAATAAAGTGATATTTTTTCGCGGATAAAATATATTATAATCGGCAGTAATAATGTATTATAAATACTTTCGTAGTAAAAAGTTTTACCGTACTATTGTAAAAACTTTTTTACCGTAAAATTTTTGTGGTAAAAAACTTAAATTTACGATAAAAAATTTAAAATTTGTAATATTTATTATGGATTAATATTCTTAATAAAAAAAATTACAGTAAATATAATATTTCTTTTATAGTATCTTCTTCTACTCAAAAAGAGAAAGAAGATTGATTTTTTTTTTTTTTAAACATCTAATATGAATTCCACCCAATTTTTTTCTGACCAGGTTCGGTCCGAATTTAAAAATTCAGATTATTTAAATCCGACCCGTTTGACACGGCTGCGGGGAGATGAGCTTAATGTAATAATTAAAGGAGGGTAAAAATATATACATTCAAGCATGTGATACATGCAGCAGATTGCCAGTTCATGCATGAGACTGCTATTTCAAACCATTTATTAATGTTTGCGGAGTCATACATAGTACACAGATAGCGATAAAAGAGTAATTGACAAACATATATGCTTGCAAGTTGCAATATTACAAAAAAAAATATTAATGAAGATAAGGTCAATCTTTAATAATTTGATCGAGGTTTATTTATTTATTGTTAATTAGTGACGTCAGTGGACCGTATTATGATTATCCATATCGAACATTGAATTTTGAACTACGTATTTGGAATTACATAGAAATGGGACCAGATTCTAATTTTTTTTATTATGATTTCCATTTTTTTTTTATTTTTTTTTTTAAAATTCTAATTGAATTTTGCTATATGATATAATTTTTTTTAATAATTATCTTATTTTAATTTAGAATTTTTTTGAAATCTATTTTAATTTAGAATTACTATTTTTTACTTTATTAAAATGTTTTATGATTTTAACAATAAACTTTGAATATATTTTATCCAATACAGTACACATAATTAATTAAATAAAGGAGAGAGTATATATGAACATAAAATATTTCTTTACTATAAGTTTGAAAAAATTAATAGTAAATTGAATGAGATGTGATTGCATAGTCGTAGTTAAAGTATATTCCAACTAGGTACATCTACTCATACTAAAATGGTTAAGTACTTTTACTTTCACTTTTGTAATTAGGGTTTCAATCCACATGTGCCCATATAGTGGGAATTGTCATTCCGAATCGAACTTGTAGCGTTTGATTTCGTCTGATGGAGCTATATTCTTACCTAATTAGTATCAAATTTCTAAAAAAAAAAAAAAAAAAACTAGGTTGACACATAACAAATTATTAATTACAAGTATTTAACAAACAATAATGCTAAACATTAATATTTCAATTTCATCCTCAAACTTATATATCAATTTGTATCCCAAACTTTCTTATTTAATACGTTAAGAATGAAAAATGTTAACATGTCTGTCAAGGCCTAATGACACATATTAAGGATTGAAAAATTGAATAAAAAAATTATATTTATTATTCAAGACATAGAAAACCGTGTATTGATATATTCTAAGAAAAAATATGAATTGTTTATATAAAGTTCGGGTCCTCAACTTGTGCCCTAAGAACATATATCAATATGTATATATCAAAATTTGCTGAACCGTACAGGTAAGATATTGAAAAGGTGTTATTTTGTAATTTAAATTTCTTAAATAATTTGTTGTGATTTAAATGACATATATATCATATCCTTAATGATTTTCAGAATTACCAAAAAAGACAAAAAAAAAAAATGTAAAGGATAATAATGAAAGGGTGAATATGTAGGTTTAACTAATATTTATGTACATATGGAAAAGTCAGAGGTACATATTATTCAATAAGTGTGCCAAAACTCAAAAGCATGTGATTGGCATGGGTGAAGAAATATGACGTATAAATAATTAATGATGGTTAATGATTATAAAATGAAAAATTATGTATGAGAAATATGATATATATATATATATATATATATATACACACACACTTCTAATAGTTTTAATACGTATTCATTTATACAAAATGTCACTAAAAATGGTAATACAGCCATACTACTTGAATCGGTGGTAAATACGTTCTTATAGTATAGTAATATTTTAGATTTAAGTCGCTACTACTATAACTAGTATGTTAAAAAAAATAAAAAAAATATATAAAACCTAATAATATTTTAACTATATATTAAATACAAGTAAAAAAAAAAAACCTATGTATTAAATATTTGATAAACAATCATGTTAAACATCCTAATCGAAATCTCAATTTAGTGAGGCGTCTTCCTTTCTCCAAAAATTTTATAGTATTTTTAATATTTTATAAAGTGATTGTCAAGGAAATCAATTCTCTTGTAATTGTAAATATAATATATAATGTATAACAAAATTAAAACTAAATTTGAAATGATACATTTATGTGCTCTGATCCGATGTAAACCAATGTAATCCAAGGGAGCCCAAGGCCCATCTTTAATAATTATATTAATATTATTATGTAGAGCTTGTTACTAACAAGGCCGACTAGAACAAATCACTCAAATCTATTTATTTATTTATATACTCTATAAAAAAAGTTTATCTTTTAAATGTAAGATTGCAGTTTTTACTTTAAACCATTATTACATGAACATATGATCGGTAAATCATTGTTACCAAATACATAAGCAAACTCTCTTAGTTGACTTGATTATGTTTTCCATTTTAGTGAGAGTGGTTCGAGCAAGAAAATTACTCATAAAAAAAGTAAATCTAGAAAGATAGACTGATTCTCTTGAGTTATCATTCGGATTACGTTTATAGTTATCGATCTAGCTTAGAAAAAAACAATAACGTTATTATTTTAAAAAACATGACACAGACTCATGAGATTATTTTTATGGAATTCCCATCCAGCATGTGCTGAAACTGCACTTATTGATAACCCACTAACATTAAATTTAACAGTCAAACAAAGACAGCTACGTGTACATTTTCTTACAAATAACCTTAGAATATTTTTTTCCATCAAATAATATTATATATAAAACTCTATCTAGATCAATGAAAACAATCTTCTCGTTTTCCAACATTGGATCCAAACTTTCTCTTGTCCATCTGACATGTCCATACATAGAAAATTATATAGCACATTAAAATCACGTTTCAAATTTCTATTGCTCTCCCTCTCGATTCTTATTTTTTTTTCTATATAAGGAGAGAGCTAGTCACCCAAGTCTCAACCATCTCTTCTTCTTCTTCTGATGAAAACAATGTTGAAACCACAAGTTCATCAGCAAACACATGTAACCAAAGCTCTATTCCCATTGGAGAAGCCATTTCTCCATGGAAATGGAGGCCAATCTTTTCTACTTCAAGTCCAGTCAAGGCCCTCCTCGAACAAGTCAACCAAAGTTCGAGTTGGGTTCTCTCCAAGTAACAATATCAAAGCAATATTAGCAAGTCCTTTTTCCACCAAGAAATCTCTCACTGTCAAGGCAGTTATTACTGTTAAAAGAACTATTGGTAGTATCGTATCTGATGTAACCTTAGACCCAAATGACATCAAAGATTTGTTAGGCAGATCACTCCTCTTGGAGCTTGTTAGTGCGGAGCTTGATCCTGGTAAGTATTCAAAAATTATAAAATCTATATATGATTGTAGACAAGATAGTTTCCATAGTATTATGACTTGAAAATTAAATTTATTTACAGTGAATTTTCTTTAACGTGTACCCTTAAAACAAGCATAACTGATTAATTTTATGTTATTTCAGAGACTGGATTAGAGAAGTCAGTCTTGAAAGATTATGCATATAGATCTGTCTTGGAGAAGGATGGCTTCGACATTTCATACAGAGCAGATTTCAAGGTTCCACTCGATTTCGGGGAAGTGGGTGCCATTAATCTGGTGAATGAGCACACCAGGGAGATGTTTGTGAAGGATGTGGTGCTTGAGGGGTTCCCTAATGGTCCGATCAGAATAACTTGTGACTCCTGGGTTCAATCCAAGTATGACAACAAAGAGAAGCGAGTCTTCTTTACGTACAAGGTCAGCTATGAGCATCTATCATGATTTGCACATTTTTTATTATTAATTATGTATTAAACTAGCATTAATTATTTTTCGAAATGTAAGTTGTTTTTTAGAAAACATGTAGGGCCAAATTTCATTATTTTTTGTTTATTAGAATAAATAAGTAGGTGAAGAAATCGATGTTTTAAATAAGTAGGATCATTATCCTAGAGTACTTCGACATACCAAAAATTCATATTTAACTCAAGCAAGTGGCTTTATTTTTTATTTTTGATTAGTCATACTTGCCATCTAAAACACCAAATGGATTGGAGAGGCTCAGAGAAGAAGAGCTGGAGAAATTGCGAGGAAATGGACAGGGAAAGCGCGAAACTGGTGATCGGATATATGATTATGATGTATATAATGACCTCGGATCACCGGATTATGATCCAGATCTAGCACGACCAGTGCTTGGCGGCAAAGAACGTCCTTACCCTAGACGTGGTAGAACTGGACGCCGTCGTTGTAGGACAGGTAAATATTAATTAAAATATAGACAAATTCAAATAGTTTTAAAATATTTAAAGTTCATCCGATCTCTTCAAAAGTTTTCTAAAACCTATCATCTGAATCCTAAAACAAGAAATTATAAACTAGCCAAATCTCTCTCTCTCTCTCTCTCTCTATATATATATATATGTGTGTGTGTGTGTGTGTGAGATAATTAACAACTTTTTTATGTGTTGCAGATCCAGCCTCAGAGAGAAGGGATGACCTAATATTCTATGTGCCCAGAGATGAATCATTTTCTGGGATCAAAACACTAAATTTTGGAGCCAAGGCACTCTACTCATTGCTGCATTCATTGATACCTACCTTAGAAAGTGCAATCGTGGACCGTGATAGAGGGTTTCCGTACTTTACAGCCATTGACACACTCTTCAATGAAGGAGTTAACTTGCCTCAAAAAAGTAAAAATTCACTGTTATCAGTTGTACCAAGATTAGTCAAGGCTGTTAAAGATACTGGTAAAAGTATTTTGCGGTTCGAGGTCCCCCATGCAATGGAGAGTAAGAACCCTTTCTTCTTTTTATATTATTTGGTCATGATTATCTTTTTGAACAATGAAAATGGAGTTTACATTAGTAGATGATCTTACTTTTTCGTGTATTTTCATTTACAGGAGACAAATTCTTTTGGTTTAGGGATGAGGAATTTGCTCGGCAGACTCTAGCTGGACTCAATCCATACAGTTTACGATTAGTCACGGTATGGTCTACCGCTGACTTTGGCTCTTACTATACATTAATTATAAGGAGATTTGCATAAAGTTCCCCTGAAGTTTGACTTGTTTTTAAAAATAGACCTTTAGTTTTGTATTTAGAGAGTTAGTTTTTTAAAGAACATCAAACTTTAGGGGTGATTTTATAATTTCTTAAATTATACTTATTAAATTATTTTAGGTTATTCATGTTATTATTTATCTCATTAATTAATCTTTTCTATTGGTTAAGTTAGGTAAACCCTTTTTTTTATGCATTGAAGAATGACTGATTATTTTATAATTTGTTCAAACTATTGTAGGAATGGCCATTGAAAAGTACACTTGACCCTGAAATTTATGGTTCACCAGAATCAGCAATTACCACAGATATTATCGAGAAAGAAATCAGAGGCATCATGACACTTGAAGAGGTATATCATCAAAATCCTTAAACTATATTAGATCATATTAACAGTTGTTCTTATAAGAACACATGTAAACAAATTCTTATCAGAAAATTTAAAGTAACTTCACTTTTTCCTAATTACTACATGCCATTAGCCCATTACAATCTGTTAGATTCTAAATGAAACATTGAGAGAATAAAAAATATTTGATCTATTTGTACACTAAAACCTCTTTAAATTGTGGTTTTGCACAGGCTATAACACAAAAGAAGTTGTTCATCCTAGATTACCATGACCTATTTCTACCATATGTGGAAAAAGTGAGAGCTCTCAAAAACACAACCTTCTACGGATCTCGCACACTATTCTTCCTCACACCAGAAGGCACATTGAGACCACTAGCAATCGAGCTGACTAGGCCACCAATGAATGGCAAGCCACAGTGGAAACGAGTGTACACACCCAGTTGGCACTCCACCGAGTGCTGGCTTTGGAAGATCGCCAAAGCTCAGGTCCTAGTTCATGACTCTAGCTATCACCAGCTTGTCAGTCACTGGTATGCCCCATCTCTAGTTCTTGTTCTCTGGTTTTGATTGATAGTTCTACTTTTGATACCATTATATTCCCAAATACCATTGTGCTGTATTATTGAGTCTACATATATAGATATAATTGAGCAGACTATTTATTTGAATTAATTTCTTTGCAGGTTGAGAACTCATTGCTGCACAGAGCCTTACATAATTGCGACCAATCGGCAACTTAGCGCAATGCATCCAATTTACAGGTTGCTCACACCTCATTTCCGGTACACAATGGAGATCAATGCTCTAGCTCGACTGGCTCTAATCAATGCTGGTGGAGTCATTGAAAGTGCATTCTCTCCTGGCAAGGACTCTATAGAGTTAAGCTCTTTAGCCTATGACAAGGAGTGGCGGTTTGACCGAGAGGCACTTCCCAAAGACCTCATTAGCAGGTATAACTCATTCTTCAGCGAGACTGAAAACAATGAAAATGCGTCTGGTAGTAATTAGAAGAAGCCTTTTGTGAATTTTTTGAATCCTCTATTTGATTTTTTTTTATTATTGTTTTGCTTGTAACTAGGGGACTAGCAGTTGAAGATCCAAGTGCTCCACATGGCGTAAAGCTAACAATTGAAGACCACCCTTTTGCAAGTGATGGTCTGGTACTATGGGACTTCTTAAAAGAGTGGGTTACAGACTATGTCAACCACTACTACCCTGAACCAAGCCTTGTAGAGTCAGACAAGGAGCTCCAAGCATGGTGGTCAGAAATCCGAAACGTCGGACACGGTGACAAGAAGGATGAACCATGGTGGCCCGTCCTGAAAACCCCAGAAGACTTGATTGAAATCGTAACAACCATAGTCTGGGTGACCTCAGGACACCATGCAGCAGTGAACTTTGGCCAGTACACATATGGAGGCTATTTCCCTAACAGGCCAACCATTACAAGAACCAACATGCCTGATGAGGACCCAACTGAGGAAAAATGGAAGTTCTTCCTGGAAAAGCCAGAATCTGTGCTATTGGAATGCTTGCCTTCACAAATTCAGGCGACAAAAGTGATGTCTGTTCTGGATACCCTGTCGACTCATTCAACTGAGGAGGAGTACTTAGGCGACATAGTAGAACCGTCATGGAAAGAAGATCCGGTAATTAATGCTGCATTTGAGAGGTTCAATGGAAGATTAAGGGAATTTGAAGGGATTGTTGATGAGAGAAATGCAAACACAGAATTGAAGAACAGAAATGGAGCTGGGACGATGCCTTATGAGCTCTTGAAGCCATTTTCTGGACCTGGTGTGACAGGAAAAGGAGTCCCGTACAGCATTTCTATCTAGATTTTCTAGACAGAGAAGCTTGTTGCTGTTTTTAATTACTACATCTATGCTATGTACTTGGCTAATAAACAAAATCTGTATGTTTGCTTCAATAAATCATTTTACTGGTCATAATAGATGTTACCAGTTCAACCTATTGTTAGCCTACAAAACTTGAGAAAAGTGATATTAAAATCAAACTCTGATTGATTGGCAAATATGTGATCCCTTCAGGTTTTTCATGATTGTCTGCTTGATCATCATAATTATTATTATAGACAAAAGTAACATCCATTTTTATATCAAACATAAAAAGAAGTTAGCTGGTATTTCCTGATCGAAACTGAGGAGCATATATAGGCTGCAAAATTGGCAGAGCAGTAGTTTAATCCAAGAAAATCAAACGATCCTTTTATCATATTGGATTCCTATTTGGAGAATTTTGGTAGTCTGCTTCCAATGAAGAGAGTTCATGGTGTGTCGATAGTCACTACTCGTTAATGGGTCCCTAAAACATTGTGTTTAAACTTGATCCTGTGCCTTATAAGCTCTTTTTTCCTAATTCCCTCCTTGTATATAGTGATTTTTTCCTACGAAATTTCTTATTTAAATATTTGTAAGAAACTTAATAAAATTTAATTATTTTTAATAAATTTTGATGTAAAATTTTATTTATGAATAAGGTACTTATTCACTATGATAATATTTTAGATTCGAATCGCCACTAGCCCCGCAACTGATATCTCAAGAAAAACCTAATAAATGTTACCTATTCTAATAAAAATAAACTTTTGATTGGTTGAGAAGATAAGAATTTTGTTCTTAATTTATTGAAATTGTTGACGTTAAAAGTCTTTCTTCCTTACGAGAGTCCCTATGTACGTGCGTGAGGAAATGGTCAAAGAAGAGTGTAAATAATATTTTTAAAAGTAGTTGTGCATCTTTGTTCACATGTATCGTGTATGCTTAATTAATTGTAAGAATTTTTGTTATGAAAAATTATAAATCAGAAAGCTGATTTATTAACCGGTTAGTGTACCTCTCTATTATATTAGTCGTGAAATTTTGTAATTGTACTCTTAAAAGAAAAAAAAAAATTACTGGAAGACAATTCTATTCTATTCCATAAAAATAGTTCAATTCAATACCGTATACCAAATACATCCTCATAATAATAAAATTAGTTTGGTCAAATATTATGACTAAATTCTCTAATAGATTTAAACCTTTTTTAAATAATAACCCTCTAATTTTAAATTTTACTTGAGAACACCCTACAAGAAGGTTTTTGATACATAATCAAAACTTTTGTAAACTAAATTTTAAGACTGTAAAATACCTTTAGTATACAATAATTGAATTTTTATCTAAAATTCAAAATCAAAGAATTATTTTTATAAAATGGAACCTCATTGGATATTTACTAATATCCCTATTTTATTTTTACATGCAAAAATCAAGGTTTGTGCTAATCTCCCTATTTAATTTTGAGCAGTGCTACCAGCAGTTACTTAGGCGGCTGCTGCTAGACAGTCACTCTTGTGGGAGTGACACATGGCAATTTTATTTTTTAAAAAAATATATTTGTAGATAATTTTATTTTGATCTCTCATGTTTATATTTTTAGTTTCTATGACCACTAAATTATTATAAATTTATCAATTTAGTCCATATAACTAATATTTTAATAGTCAAATGTAAATAAAGCTCAAATTTAATTGCTATTAAAATTTAAATATTAAAAATAAAAATAAAAATTGATAATATATATATTTTTTTGAAATCTAACACCTAACGGGTTAAAGGGCTGTTGGGAGTGGACTTACCGAGATCAAATCCTATAGTTGATCCGAATATTTACTTCCAAATCGAAAGAAGTGTGCTCCTAACACTAGGAGAGGTCTTCTCATACTTACTGCTGTTTTATGGGCAATGGTGAGAGGTTGTTTCCTTTGGTGACAATATTTTTTTAATGATTTTTTTATTACTTTGTATTTAATTAGAAACATATAAAAAAAAAATTAAGATGTATATGTGTTAAATTATAGTATAATAGTATGTATCACAAGTAGGAGGGCAAATAAACCTTTTAATATCAATATTCTATTATTAGGGGTAAAACAGTTAATTTTAAGTTTTATTTGCGTTTTACTATTAAAATTTTAGTCATAAGGACTAAATTGATAAATTTATATTAATTTAGTAGTAAAAAACCTAAAATTATAAATATAAAGAATCAAAATGAAATTATTTACAGAATTTAGAACAAAAACAGGTTACCATGTGTCGCTCCCACGGGAGCAATTTTCTAGTAGCAGTCGCCTAGATATTGCTAAGAACTGTCGCTTGGGCCGTTGGGCGATTGTCACATTTGGCGGCTCTATACCAGCCGTGGGTCTTTGTTAGCTTGATAAATGGTTTCAAACTTTCATTTAATTACAATATTACCAATTTTTAAATTAAAAACAAATTCATAATTCCTCGTCTATTTACATTATTTCCATTGTCTTTCTCATTCAAATACTTCTCATTGTAAACCCCCCCACCCCTTTTTTTTATTTTTTCTAAAACTAAATATAAAATTAATCAATATATAGAAATTTTTACGTCAATGTATGAAATTAATTATAATGAATGTAAGCTTATATTTAATTTATTCATCTCATTTTTATCAAAATAAACTTTTTTTACCAACACATTTATTGTTTAATTTCAAACGAATAATTCTCAACCAAATCATTTAAGCTTTGAATATATATATATATCAAATCATAAATTTTAGGGATATAATTATTCTCTACCATATAGTTTGGAATATTCTTCATTTTTCACCCTCTAGTTTTATTTTTCTCTTTTTTACTCATTTTACTAAAATTTGTTAATTTTTTAGTAGAAAATATTATTTTACCCTCAAATTTTATAAATAAAATAATACTTAAATATTTTCATATATAAAAAATTAAAAACATATAAAAATAATTTAATAAAAAGATAAATTTAATAAATTTAATTAAAAAATTATTAAAAATTAAAAATACATAATAAAAACTAAAAATAATTTTTTTTTAAAAATAATTCTAGATCTTATAGAGATCCAACCATCCATCTTCAAAAGATGGACGATGGAGATTGGTCTTCACCAAATATACAACAAAAAAAAATTTAAAAAAAAAATATGAACAAACAAAATAAAAAAATATGTCACACCATACTACAAACAATTAAATAAAAAAAATAAGAAAATAAGAGAAAAAAAGTGGTTAGGAAGAGAGAGAGAGAGAGAGAGAGAGAGAGAGAAAAGATGTGAGAGTAGAAGAAGAAGATGAGGAGAGAGGAAAAAAAAGAGAAGAAAAATATGAAGAGATAGAAGAAAGAGGAGAGAAAAAAATATTTTAAATATTTTTATCTTAAATAAAAAAAAATTTAATTTAAAAATATTTTGGGTATTTATTAAGTTACAATTACTTTTCTACTATTCAACATTTAATGGTCAAACTTAAAAGTCAAATATGAGGGTGAATTTTGGTATTTTTATACATTAAAGGGATAAAATAAAATAAAAAATTAGAGGATGAAAAATAAAAAATATTCCAAATTATAGGGTGAAGATGATAATATTGACAATATCCCTAAATCTTATTGTCACTCTCAATTAATTCTTATAATTTTAAAAGATCGATTATACATTAATAAAAATATTAAGTATAAAAACTCTTTTAATATTACAAACCATAAATTTAATATTGGTGGAAAAATATGTATTGATGGAAATATATTTTTTTGTGGTTGAAAATTTAATGAACAAAATAAAAATGAGTTCTTTTTTTTTTTTTGAGAATCAAAATGAAACAAATAACAAGCTAGGCCTGAAAATCACGAGGGGTTGAGGCATCTACCTTAATTTTTATAAAATTTCGTAACATATTAAATTATCAACATTCAAGAAAAAGCTCATTTTTATAAAAATTAATTGTTTTTTAAATTTTTAATAGTGATATAATCATTTTCCCCATTTAGTTTGAAGTATTCTCTATTTTCACCCTTTAGTTTCATTTTTTTATCGTTTATCTCCTCTGTTAACATCTGTTAATATTTCAATTAAAAAAACTATTTTACCCTCAAAATTTTTAAATAATAATTAAATATTTTAAATATAAAAAATTTTAAAAAGATAAATCCCCACCCCATCTGATGGACGGTGGGGATTAAATAAAAAATAAAAACATTTAAAAAAATGATAAAAATCTCAAAATAATTAATTTTTTTGAAAAAACAAATCAATCTACCTCTTACCCATCATCATCGTTTATCACCCAAAAAAAAAAAACAGAAAAAAAAAGGATTACACTATTTTTTTTTCTTCATCTCTCTTTTTTCCATCATCACTACCACCACCACTATCCATTTTCAACACCAAACATAAAAATATTTTTTCATTTAAATAATAAAAATATATATAATAACCCAAAGTAATAATAAAAATAAATAGAAAAATTATTTAAATAATTAAAAAAGAAAAAAATGTTAAGAATCTAGTAGTGAAGTAGAGATCCAAAACAATTTGAAAAAAAAAGGATGGTTAGATCCAGAATATATATATATATATATAATTAAAAATAAATTTTATCTCTTATCCATCGTCATCCAAAAAAAATAAAAAAATAAAAATATTAACAACAAAACATATAATCACACCATTTTTTTCTATTATCATTATCAACACTAAATTCAAACCCAAACACCTTCTGTTTCAAACGATTTTTTCTTCTCTTTCCAATTTTTTTTTTCAAATTTTTTCCCTTAACTACACTAACACAACCCTCTTTGTAACCCACAAACACACCACCATATCATCCAAACAAAGAGAGACAGCCAAAGAGAAGGGATACTCGTAGAGAATTTGTTAGAGAGAGGAGACAAGGAGAAGTGAGAAAAAATAATGGAGGAGAAAAGTGAGAGAGAGGAGATCAGACGAGAAGAGAGAGAGAGAGAGAAAGAAGAGTGAGGAAGAAAAGAAGAGAGAGAAGGTGGGTGGGTGGTGGGGAAGAGAGAAAAAATTTGATTTGATTTTTTAATTATGATTTTTTTTATTGTTTTAAATAATTTGTTTTAATTTAAAACTATTTCTTTTCTCTTTTTTATTAAAATTACTATTACCCTTAACAATTTAATGGTCAACTGTTAGCTTTTAAACGAAATCTAACGGTAGAGGGTATTTTAGAGATTTTAGAAAATTAGAGGGGATAAACAAGAGATAAATGAAACTAGATGGTAGAAAATGGAGAATACTTTAAACTAGAGGGGACAGAATAATTATATCCCTTTTTAATATTATTAAACTAGCTCTTTCAAATAAAAAATAAAATAATCAGTTTACTCTGAAAAATATTTATTTAAGGCAGACAATGGCTAAAATGTAAATAAAAGAACAAAAATGGTTTTATTTATTTTTAACAAAATTATAATTTAAAAAGTAGCTTAAAAAAGTTAACTAGAATACATGATAAGCATACATTCAGATAGGGGTGGGCGTGGTTCGGTTTTGAATAAAATCGACAATTGATCGATTTTTAAAATAGTGAATCAAACCAAGAACCGAGAATAAAGTGAACCAAACCAAATCAAATTAAATTGGACTGATTTAGTTTGGTTCGGTTCGATTTGGTTGATTTGTGCAAAATAAGACAATTTATGATAACAAATAAGACCAAAACACCCAAACATTCAATCAATCAAATAAATTCTAAGTAACTGCCATAACAATCGAGAACCCAGAAACCAAAACAATAAAAAGAAAAAAAAAGTAAAATAATAAACAACTGCCAAAACAATCAATAATGGAGAAACCAAACAGAAAAATAGAAAAAAAAAAGGAAAAAAAAATTCTCAAACAACTATTAAAACAATCAAGAATCCAGCATGTTAGAAATGTGAAGAGATTTCTAAACACAAACAAGATAAGGCCCAAAGGATTGCACAAGTAAGATAAGGCCCAAAAGATTGGTTTAATCAAATAAGGCCCAAAGAATTGGTTTAATCCTAACCACTGGCTTGGTAGTTGGGGATTTAATCCTAACAATTGGTGTGGTAGGTGGAGACTTAATCCTAACCATTGGTGTGGTAGGTGAGGACTTTTGGTGTGGTAGGTGATGACTTAATCCTAACCATTGATGTGGTAGGTAAAGACTTAATCCCAACCATTTATTTGGTAGGTGGGTTAGGTGAAAAGATGATATAAAATCACAAGATTGCCATTCTCCTCAACTATAAATAAAAGGGAGTTTTTCACTCCATATCATCCCAAAAACTAGAAAACAAGTGAGTTTGAGAGAAAAGCTTCTGAAAGAATTTTGTGAGAAAAATTCTTGAGTAAAATTGGGAGTGGGTTGTGGTTTGTGAGTTGTTTGTAAGAGTTGTAAACACTTTGTATATTTTCTCCCCTTCAGTAAAGCGATCTGCAGCAGGTCCGGAGACGTAGGTACAATTGGCCGAACTCCGTTATCAAATTGTGTGTTATTTCCGCTTTTATTTCGCTTTCTCACAAATCTGGTTATAGAAAAATTACGCTCTAATTTCCTAACAACTGGTATCAGAGCTTTGGTGGTAGATTCTGTCAGTTTCTGTGAGTTTTGTCGGCAGTACCGGTGTGTCGAGGGAGGTGTTCTAATACACGACGGTCTGCAGAAATAGTCAGAAACGATCCAAAGGAAGCCAGATTCGAGTGGGAGCGATGGCCGCAGACGAAGGGAAGATTAAAATTGAAAAGTTTGATGGTGCGGACTTTGGCTTTTGGAAAATGCAGATTGAAGATTATCTGTACCAGAAAAAGCTGTATCAACCTCTCTTAGGAAAGAAGCCAGATGATATGAAGGTAGAAGATTGGAATCTTCTTGACAGACAAGCCCTCGGAGTGATCCGATTAACGTTATCCCGAAATGTTGCTTTCAATATAGTAAAGGAAAAGACCACGGCGGGTCTTATGACGGCTCTATCTAATATGTATGAGAAGCCATCGGCCTCAAACAAAGTTCACTTGATGAGGCGATTATTCAACTTGCGGATGACGGAAGGGGCTTCAGTCGCTCAACATCTGAATGAACTCAACACAATCACAACACAGTTGAGTTCCGTGGAAATCAAATTTGATGAAGAAGTTCGAGCCTTGATTCTCTTGTCATCTCTACCAGACAATTGGAATGCTACTGTTACAGCAGTTAGCAGTTCGTCAGGAAATAATAAATTAAAATTTGATGATGTTTGAGATCTGGTATTGAGTGAAGAAATTCGACGGAGAGAATCGGGTGAAGCATCAGGCTCCTCAGCCTTGCACACAGAGTCCAGAGGGAGAACTTCAGAAAGAAGTTCACATCGTAGCAGATCGAAATCCAGAAGGGGTAAATCCAGATCAGGAAAGAAAGATTTTAGCTGTTATAATTATGGCAAAAAGGGTCACTTTAAGAGGGATTGCCGGACACCGAAGAAAGATACCGGTACACAGGAATCCGCCAATGTGACCGAGGAGGCAAGTGATGCGATGATTCTAAGCGTCAACAGCCCGATTGAATCATGGATTCTGGATTCAGGAGCATCTTTCCATGCCACCCCATGCCGAGAAATCATGGAGAACTATATTAGTGGTGACTTCGGGAAGGTTCATTTAGCTGATGATGAAACCTTAAAGATTGTCGGAAGAGGAGACATTCGATTAAAGTTGCCAAACGGGAGTACCTGGAAGCTGCAAGGAGTGAGACATATTCCTGGTCTCAAAAGAAATCTTATTTCTATAGGACAACTTGATGGAGAAGGATATTGTACAACCTTTTCAGGCTGTGAGTGGAAGATTACCAAAGGAGCACTCGTCGTTGCTCGTGGTAAGAAGTCTGGTACTCTCTATGTAACCTCAAACTTAGAGAATATAGTTGCAGTAGCAGATGCTGATGGAAAGTCAAACCTATGGCACCAAAGGCTTGGCCATATGAGCGAGAAAGGGATGCAAACACTTCTGTCAAAAGGGAAGCTTCCGGATCTAAAGACAGTAGATGTCGGACTATGCGAGGACTGCATCTTTGGCAAGCAGAAGAAAGTCAGTTTTGCAAAGATTGGCAAGACACCCAAGGCAGAAAAATTAGAGTTGGTTCATACCGATGTATGGGGACCATCTTCAGTTTCATCTCTTGCAGGCTCATTGTATTATGTCACCTTCATCGATGACTCTACAAGGAAGGTGTGGGTTTATTTTCTGAAGAAGAAATCTGAAGCCTTTGATACTTTCAGAAAATGGAAGGCCACAGTAGAAAATGAGACTGGTTTAAAAGTCAAGCGGTTGAGGTCTGACAATGGAGGAGAGTACAGAGATAGTAGATTCAGAGAATTTTGCGCAAATAATGGGATCAAGATGGAGAAAACAGTTCCCATGACACCACAGCAGAATGGCGTAGCAGAGCGCATGAACAGAACTCTGAATGAACATGCCAGAAGCATGAGGATACATGCCGGTTTGCCGAAAATGCTATGGGCTGAAGCTGTCAGCACTGCAGCCTACCTGATCAATCGTGGGCCCTCAGTTCCCTTAGATGGTGGAATACCAGAGGAAGTTTGGAGCGGAAAAGAGGTAAACTTTTCGCATTTAAAAGTGTTTGGTTGTATCTCTTACGTACACATAGATTCTGCCGAAAGAAGTAAACTTGATGCCAAGTCTAATAAATGTGTCTTTGTTAGCTATGGTGGTGATGAGTTTGGTTACCGGTTTTGGGATTATGAAAATCGGAAGATCATTAGAAGCAGAGATGTCATATTCAATGAGAATTTAATGTACAAAGACAGATCAATTGCAGAATCAAGTAGCTCCACAACCGAAGCTAAAACAAAAGAATTTGCTGAGTTTGAGGAGATTTCTGGAAATGATGTTCAGATTAGTCCTGAAACAGTTCAAGAAGAACCAGGCACACCAGAACTGAGACGCTCCTCCAGAGTTCCTAAGCCAATCCAGTGTTATTCACCTTCTTTGCACTACTTGTTGCTAACTGATAGTGGTGAACCAGAGTGCTATGATGAAGCGATGCAAGTGGAGGATTCAGTCAAGTGGGAGTCTGTCATGAAAGATGAGATGGACTCGCTTATGTCAAATCAGACATGGAAATTAGCTGAATTACCACCAGGCAAGAAAGCTCTTTATAACAAATGGGTTTTCAGGATTAAAGAAGAACACAATGGAAACAAGCGCTACAAAGCTAGATTGGTTGTCAAAGGCTTTCAGCAAAAAGAAGGTATTGACTACAATGAAATTTTCTCTCCAGTCGTGAAGCTGACTACAATCAGACTGGTATTGAAAATTGTAGCTGCAGAAAATTTACATCTTGAGCAGTTAGATGTAAAAACAGTTTTCCTTCATGGTGATTTGGAGGAAGAAATCTATATGAGGCAACCAGAAGGTTTCATAAAAGCAGGCAAGGAAAACCTAGTATGCAGGTTGAAGAAGAGCTTGTATGGCTTAAAAAAAGCTCCCAGGCAGTGGTACAAGAAGTTTGATAGTTTTATGAGCAGCAGCGGTTTCACAAGATGCCAAGCAGATCACTGTTGCTACATCAAAAAGTTCGACAACAGCTTCATTATTTTATTGTTGTACGTTGATGATATGCTCGTTGCAGGTTCGGATATGCAAGAGATTATAAATTTGAAGCGGAAATTGTCGAAGCAGTTCGCGATGAAAGATGTGGGTGCTGCAAAGCAGATTCTTGGAATGAGGATCAAAAGAGACACGAAGTCAGGGACTTTGTTGTTATCACAGGCTGAGTACATCAAGAAAGTACTCTCAAGGTTCAACATACAAGATGCTAAACCAGTGAGTACACCTTTGGGTGTTCATTTCAGACTCTCAAAGGAACATTCACCGAAGACAGAGGAAGAGCGTACACATATGGCAAAGGTTCCATACGCCTCAGTAATTGGAAGTCTGATGTATGCCATGGTTTGTACCAGACCAGATATTGCCCAAGCAGTGGGAGCTGTTAGTAGGTACATGAATAATCCGGGCAAGATACACTGGGAAGCAATCAAATGGATCCTTAGGTATCTACGGGGTACCACAAACAAGGTACTTTGTTTCAAAAGTGGAGATACGACACTAACGGGCTATGTGGATGCTGACTTAGCTGGAAATGTTGACATCAGAAAGAGCACTATAGGGTATGTCTATACTTTAGGAGGTACCGCAGTGAGTTGGGTCTCTCAACTACAGAAGATAGTTGCTCTCTCCACAACTGAAGTAGAATATGTCGCTGTCACGGAAGCCAACAAAGAAATGGTTTGGCTACAAAGTTTCTTGGAGGAACTGGGCAAGAAACAAGAAGACAATGTCTTATATTGTGACAGTCAGAGTGCTATCCATCTAGCAAAGAATCCGTCTTTTCATTCCAGAACGAAGCACATACAGTTACGGTATCATTTTATCCGGTCACTTCTGGAAGATGGGATTTTGGAACTTAAAAAGATTAGTGAAGCTCAAAATCCAACAGATATGTTAACAAAGACGGTGACTACTGATAAACTGAAGCTGTGTTCAGCTTCAGTTAGCCTGCAATAGTAACAAGACCGTGAAAGAGCTGCTGCATAGATCGAGGTGTGAAGACAAATTGAAATCAGTCTTCAAGTGGGAGAATGTTAGAAATGTGAAGAGATTTCTAAACACAAACAAGATAAGGCCCAAAGGATTGCACAAGCAAGATAAGGCCCAAAAGATTGGTTTAATCAAATAAGGCCCAAAGGATTGGTTTAATCCTAACCACTGGCTTGGTAGGTGGGGATTTAATCCTAACCATTGGTGTGGTAGGTGAAGACTTAATCCTAACCATTGGTGTGGTAGGTGGAGACTTAATCCTAACCATTAGTATGGTAGGTGAGGACTTATGGTGTGGTAGGTGATGACTTAATCCTAACCATTGATGTGGTAGGTAAAGACTTAATCCCAACCATTTATTTGGTAGGTGGGTTAGGTGAAAAGATGATATAAAATCACAAGATTGACATTCTCCTCAACTATAAATAAAAGGGAGTTTTTCACTCCATATCATCCCAAAAATTAGAAAACAAGAGAGTTTGAGAGAAAAGCTTCTGAAAGAATTTTGTAAGAAAAATTCTTGGGTAAAATTGGGAGTGGGTTGTGGTTTGTGAGTTGTTTGTAAGAGTTGTAAACACTTTGTATATTTTCTCCCCTTCAGTAAAGCGATCTGCAGCAGGTCCGGAGACGTAGGTACAATTGGCCGAACTCCGTTATTAAATTGTGTGTTATTTCCGCTTTTATTTCGCTTTCTCACAAATCTAGTTATAGGAAAATTATGCTCTAATTTCCTAACACAGCAGATGCATATTGACAACATAGGATGAAGGGAGGCGTCGACGACGAAGGGAGGTGCGACTAGAGGCTGGTCTGGACGAAGGGAAGCAGTCGACGAAGACTGGGCAGTGTCACGACTGAAAGAGGCTGTGGTGGGTGGTATCCGGCCCTAAAGAGTGAAAAGTGAAGTGCAAGTGGTCTGCGCGGCGCTGCTGAAAATAAAATTAGGGTTGTGGTGGGTGGTCTGCGCAGGGCTACTAAAGAGTGAAGATGAAATTAGTCTAATTTAGGTTTTTTTTTAATGTATACTCGATTTTGAGGTTCGGTTTATCGGTTTGAGCTCAAATTGCGAACCGAACCAGTCAAAATCAACCGAACTGAACCAATAAAAATTACTGAACCGATTTAAAACCAACCAGTTCAGTTTAGCTTGATTCAATGGTTCCGTAGTTCGGTTCGATTTTGTATCCAATCTTATACACAGTGGGTGTGCAAGGACAGCTCTTTTTATTTTTACATACAAATGATACCGACAATGAATGAGGTTGTCAGTTGAAACGTTTTTCATGTTTTTATCATGGCACTCATTGACTGTCAGCAAATAGTTAAAATTCTTTTTTGGAAAGTTCAATAATCAAACCTCTCTCTCTCTCTCTCTCTCTCTCTCTCTCTCTCTCTCTCTCTCTCTCTCTCTCTCTATATATATATATATATATATATATATATATATATATACTCATACTCCAAGACATACTGTCTCTAAATAACTTAAATTTTCCTTTTTTATTTTCGATAAATATGTACGGTAAGACATCTGTCCCACGAGCACGAGATATGTCATGTACCTTTAACCATTAATCGAGCCAAACCACCCAACTGCCATGTACACTCTCATCAATATGTTCACGATAGTCAAATATTACGGAATAAACCCCAATATCAAAAATGCACGAAGGAAAAACTAAAACTAGCCAGACACCAGTCTAACTATTGCAGTTTGTCTGCAGTCTTCATCAAATAACACAACAACCTGGGTAGACATGGTATCCAGAGAGTGAGTACCCAGCACCAGATCATGGCTCAAGACAGACAAGCCATCAGCTAATCTATTAGCCTCTCTGTAAACATGGTCAACATAACACTTTCAATCAGCGGCCAAAAACAAATTACATTCCTGAGCAATGTTAAAGTTGGGGTGGTTAGGACTCAAGACATCATTCACCAGATTCACTACCTCCAAGGAGTCGGATTCCACCATCAGATCTTTAATACCAGCAGTACAATCATATCTCAAACCATCCAATAAACCCCATAACTCAGCCTCAAAAGTACTCCCCACTCCAATTTTAACAATAAAACCTCCTACCCAGCTCATATCATGTCTCCTAAAAGTCCCAACAATAGCAATAGACCTATAAGAATTCATGTCTCCTAAAGGTCCAACAACTCTAATTTTTTGATTCATGCATATGATGTACGGTTTTCTTCCATACGAATGAAACCGACAATGAATGAGGGAGTCAGTTGAAACGTTTTCCATATTTGTATGGCATTATGTTTGTAATGCATGTGATGTACGGTTTCTTCCATTTACTTTTATGAAGAGAGAATAATTATAAATTATGTCAGATTGGATTTTCTTGATTTGGTCGGTTGGTGTCTGACTTTATATAATAAGAAAACAAAAGTTCCAACTAAAGTTACAATGATTTGTTTTTTTTTTCCACAAAGATTTAAAACATGTTAATTATTTAACCATTTGATTAGATAAATTATTTTATAACAAAATACATAATACATAAAAAATTATATTATTTCTTTTACTGAAAATACTTTAAATAAATATTAAAATTAACTCAAATGTTAAAAATCTTTAAATTTGTCAAAAAAAAAAAAACACTTACATACTCTTGTAACAATCCAACCCGAAGGTCAATGATACAAATTTGTTTTTCCATTAATAAAATCTGGTAATTCGTTAATTTTTTTTAATTCGAAGTATAAATTTAAGATTTAGAAAATGAAGATCCGGTTTGAACTCACTATATCAATTTATGAGTGTAAGGGCTTGCTATTTAGACATGTAGCTCAAGGTTTGTCATAATTTGTAAGTTTTTCAAAGTAAATATTTAAAAGTTCTCAAGTCTTTAAGCTCTTATAAATCATAATATAATTCACTACTTTGATTTATTCATATTGAATACATAATTTTTTTTTTTGACATATATTGAATAAATAATTTAAATCTCTAATTAATTTGTTATAAAATCATTATGATTCAGTTTAATAGTAACTTTCTCTTGAAACAACGAAATAATTTATGATTCAGTTTATAATAATTATTCTAAGTATTATAATCATCGTTCCTTTTTAATTTGTAACTACTACTTTATAATTCATTTGAAAGGTAATAAAAGAAGCCTGTGCATATTGTATATAAGACTTGAAGAAGATTGTGAGAAATTTCTTCTCTCTTGGATCACTATGTTTTCTCTTCTCCTTCTCGAAGTTTATACTATTGTGTTCTTGTTTATTTATAATTATTTTATAATAAAATACATAATATCAAAATTCACTCGACCAAATTAATACCACTTATCCTGTAATCCTAATGTACTATTCAAAAAAAAAAAAAAACCTCACTCTCCCTCTAATCCACATTGATGTCAAAATGCACTACGTAACACTCAGGGTGAGTTTGGATGATCGGTTATTAGGGATAGAACGAGAAGAAAAAAATTGGGAGGTTAAGTCCAGGATCCATAATATATTACTATATATAATTTAATTTTTTACATTTAAATTAAATATAAAATATAACTTTTATATATTTTTTCAAAAATTCTAGGAGGGTCAAGGTAGCCCCAACTCTCAAAGGGGTTCGCCCCTGCCGGTTATAACATTGGATTAGATAAAGAGTAAATAACACCTACCTCCCTTGAGGTTTATTCAATTACAGGTGAAGTCAATTTTAGATTTATTGACAAAAACCTCCCCTCTTTTGGGTTTGCTAAATTATAGGCAGAGTCAGCTTTTAGTTAAATCTTCAGGTTTTTGATAAAAATCTCCCTTGATCAACTGTTACATTTGACCAAATTTTATTAAAGGCAGATGAGGTGTTTGTTAATAAACGATAAAGTTGACTCCGCTTGTAGTTGGTAAAACCTCAGAGGAGATCTATACAATTAGCTCTTAGACGAAATATTGGATTTGAAAAATAAATCCAGTGTTTGGCATTCCGCTGAACTGATTTTCGTGAATCCGCTACTCTGGTATTCAATCCAATGTTCACTGGTCAAGTTGATGGGTTTCAACAAATATCATAATAGGGATTGAAAATAATATTAAAAAAAGTTGTAGAAAGTAATATTTCACTCTCCTTTTAATACAATATTATTTATTTAATGATAATTTAAGATACAATTAATTTCAAAATATTATTCATATAAAAAATTTTATTAAATAATTTATTTTGAATATAAAATGATTCATTAATAATTTTCTTCCCTTATTGTGGGAATAGATATCCTGGCTGCGCTTGTATTCTTAAAAAAAAAATTTAGTTTGTTTCAAATATTAAAAATAATTTATTTTATTAAACAATTAGTTCATTCATGCAATACCATTCCATGATCCACAAAAAAAAAAAGGATCTTATTATATTCAATATAATCTAGTACAATACAATACAATAAAAGACAATACAATTCAATTCAATATGACACACCAAACGTACCCTCAAAGTTGTCCAACAATGATCATGGGAATTATCCCCGGCCCTTATGTTCAAGCCATCTCTATTAGAGGCCAAGGGTTGAGATTTAATGTCCAAATTTTGTTAAAATTCAAGAACATCTAGGTAAGAACTAAGGGCTCCATAAATTTACTCTCCCCTTTCATTTGTTAGAGTTTGTGATCCTCATCAGCACATACACACACATAGATAGCTGTAGATAATTATTAGTGTGATGTTTTACCACACTTACTGTAGCTATAGTTAGGTAACATTGTTAATAGTTAGTGATTAGTAAACTCAATAGTACCTAACCATGATCAATGTAACCGTGCATATATATATGAGAAATACTGTTCAAAGTCTTATTAGTCAATCAGATTTTTCAGATCATTTTTCTCTTTTCTTCTCGATCTCTCTATGGTTCTTCATTTCTCAATTTCTCTCAACTCACACATGGTATCAGAGCTTCGATCAGAGGCAAAATGATAACACCAGATTCTTCTCCTTGCACAAACCTTCCTCAAGCCTTCACAAATCTTCCTCAAGCTTTTAATCAAACCCCAAAACTTACCAAAAAACAGAGAGACAATCAATCTCAGTTGATCTCCAAAAATCTCAATTTCAACATACCTATAAAACTCGATGATGATAATTTCATATACTGGAAGACTCAGATCCTGCCAGTTGTACGAGCTTTTGACCTAGATGACTTCATCTTCGGAGCTACAACTTGTCCTGTGAAGTTTGTCCTAGCTGTTGATGAAGAGTTCGGCGAGCAGGTCCAGACCTACAATGATGACTATCTTGCATGGAAGAAGGTAGATCAATTACTTGTTAGTTGGTTAATGTCTACCTTAAGTTGTTCGATTCTAGGTAGAGTAACTCAGTGTGTAACATCATGTGAAGTGTGGAATATTATCACAAATATGTTTTCTCAGCAATCTATGGCTAGGATTATGCATCTTAGATCACAATTGCAAACACTGAAAAAAGGAGCACTAAAAATTAGTGACTATATTGTTAAAATCAAAGCTGTTACTGATGCTTTAATGGCTGCTGGACAAGTAATTACAGAGCACGACCTAGTTGCTTACATCTTAGGAGGCTTAGGATTAGAATTTGATCCTGTTGTTTGTAATATAGCCTCTAAGAAAAGTAAAATTACTCTACAAGATGCATAGTTTTTGCTGTTCAGACTTGAACAGTACCATGCTAGTGCTACAATAGACATAGGACAAGCTTCAGCTAACTCTAACACCAAGTCAGCAAACTTTGCTCGAGGAGGTAGTCAGTTTCAAAACACTAGTCGTGGCAGGACAAGAGGTAGAAGAAGGGGTAGAGGAGGAAGATACTTTAATCAGCGCTTGACCTGTCAACTCTGTGGCAAGGTTAGGCATTTTTCTGTAATATGTTACCATAGGTTTGACTAGTCTTTTTCTGGTACCTTTGGTAAGCCACAGCAACATCCAAATTAACAGCCTATGTCAGCCAATTTTGGCCCAATTCAGAGCAATTTCCAAGGTAACTTTGCTTAACAACAGCTGGATTATTCCTATCCACATCAGAACCTGAATGCATTGATGGCAGCTCCATCAACAGTTGCAGATCCCAGTTGGTATGTTGACAGTGGTGCTACCAACCACATCACTCCTGATTTCAGCAACTTGAGCATCAACAGTGAGTACAAAGGAGCTAATCGGCTGGCAGTAGATAATGGTCAAAAACTCCTTATATCTTATATTGGTAGTTCTTTGGTCTATTCACATACTACTCCTTGTGCACGTTTATCCTTAAACAAGATATTGTATGTTCCACAAATCACAAAAAAATTTGCTGAGCATAGCACAACTTACACGTGACAACAATATTGTTGTGGAATTTAATGCTGCATACTGCTATGTTAAGGAAAAAACTTCGAGGAGAACTTTGCTCCAAAGAGTTCTGAAGGATGGTCTATACCAACTCACCATTCCAAGGGTTGAATATCTTGTGATACCTAGCAGTGCTATATCACATACAGCTTCTGCTTACACTGCTTGTGCAAATAATGTAGTTTCAAACTTCAATTCTTGTATTGCTGCACCTTTATATAATATTGCAGTTGATCCTCAATGTAATACTTTCTCTGTTGCTAAGGGTGTTTTATCAACCCCTATACATGTATTAGTGCAAACTTGGCATAAAAAATTAGGCCATCCCTCACCTAAGATACTTACTAAGTTTTTTCAATTCTTAAATGTACATGTTAAAGATTCTGCTTTGGTTAATTTTTGTGATGCTTGTAAGCTTGATAAATTGCATCAATTACCATTTGCTGATTTTAGTTATAAGGCTAAGGCACCCTTAGACATTGTATATGCTGATGTATGGGGTCATTCATGCATTTCATCATCTCAAGGATATAGGTACTATGCAAGTTTTGTAGATTCTTATACTAGGTACTGTTGGATATACCCTCTTGTCACTAAATCTCAAGTGAAAGAGGTATTTGTTATATTCCATAGAACTGTAGAGAGGTTGTTTGCTACTACTCTCAAAGTTCTTCAAAGTGACAATGGAGGAGAGTTTAGGGCTCTTGTTCCATATATTTTGCAACATGGCATTTGAGCTAGGTACTCTTGTCCCTATATTCATCAACAAAATGGAATTGTTGAGAGGAAGCATTGAAGTATAGTTGAAATGTGACTTACCTTTTTAGCTCAAGCTGTCATGCCCTTATTTTTTGGTGGGAAACATTTCACACAGCTGTGTATACTCTCAATAGGCTGCCTACTGTGGTTCTTCAACATGAGTCCCCCTACTCTATGATATATCACATCCTGCCATATTATTCTGATCTTAGAATTTTTGGAACTACTTGTTTTTCCTATTTGAGGTCCTATAATCGTCACAAGTTTAGTTTCCACTCCTCTAAGTATATTTTTCTAGGCTATAGTGACCTACGTAAAGGATATAAGTGTCTGCACCCTTCTGGGAGGATATGTATTTCTAGACATTATTATTCAATGAGAAGGAATTTCCCTATCAGATTCTATTTCAGTCTTCTCTCCACAGAGCTTCTCTAGCTGCTGCAGTCTCTTCTCCCTCGCAATCACAATCTAACTGTCCTGCTGCTTCACAGTTCAATTCTACACTGCAGCTTCTTCTACAGTTTCAACTGTCTTCGCTGATCTTCAATGGAATGCAGCTATGTAGGCTGAGTTTGATGCACTCAAGAGGAATAAAACATGGAGTTTGGTTCTTTTAGCCCCTCACATGAATGTGGTTGGCTACAAGTGGGTGTTTAGAATCAAATATAAGGTTGATGGGACTGTAGAACGTTATAAAGCAAGGCTTGTTGCCAAGGGGTTTCATCAAACTTCTGGCTTGGATTTTAAAGAAACCTTCAGCCCAGTTGTGAAATTTTCCACTATCAGAATTGTCCTTGCTCTTGCTGTGTCCTCTTCTTGGAATATTCAGCATATTGACATTAACAATGCCTTCTTGAATGGGGATCTTCAAGAAGATGTGTATATGAGTCAACCTGAGGGTTTTCTTTATCCCTCTCAACATTCTCTTGTCTGCAAGCTACACAAGTCCCTCTATGGACTCAAGCAAGCCCCTCGGGTTTGGTATGATAAACTGAAATTGGCTCTTTAGCAGTAGGGATTTGTTAATTCAAAATCAGACACATCCCTTTTCTTTTTCAAGTCTGCAACAGCTCTTCTCTTGGTGCTTATCTATGTTGATGACATCCTTGTGACAGGGAGTGATTCTTCTCTTATTGATCAGGTTATTAAGGACTTAAATGTCAGTTTTTCTCTGAAATCTTTGGGTTCTTTGTAGTATTTTCTGGGGTTTGAGGCTCATAGAACAGCTGCTGGGTTGACTCTTACTCAATCCAAGTATGCTTGGGATTTGTTATTAAGGATTAACATGGCTGCATCTACTCCTTGTCTCACTCCTTTGTCTCCTAATTGCAAGCTTTTAGCTGCTGAGGGATCTTCCTTTTCTGATGCCACTCTCTACAGAAGCACTGTGGATGCTTTACAGTATCTTACACTCACACGACCTGATTTGTCATTTGCTGTCAATAAACTGAGCCAATTTTTGGCATCTCCTTCTCAAGTACATTGGCAGGCTGGTAAGAGAGTACTTAGGTATATTCGTGGTACCCTTACTTTTGGCTTGCATTTTCCTCCCTCTAGCATTCTGTCTTTGAAAGGCTTTGCCGATGCCGATTGGGTTGGAGATCCTAATGACTAAAAATCCGTCGGGGCTCATTGCTTGTACTTGGGTGGTAATCTTGTTTGTTGGTCTTCAAAGAAGCAACGTATGGTTGCTCATTCAAGCATCGAGGCAGAATATAGGTCCTTAGCATCTGCTGCCACAGATTTCATTTGGATTCGGTCTCTTTTGGCTGAGATTCAACTTCATTTATCTGGTGTTCCACTGCTATGGTGTGACAATGTTAGTGATACTTCCTTAGCTCATAATCTTGTATTTCATGCCCGTACTAAATATATTGAGATCGATGTGCATTTTCTTCGTTATCTCATTGCTGAAGGGAAGCTTGAAATCAGATATGTGCCAACAACAGCTCAAACTGCTGATATTTTCACAAAGTCTCTTCCAATTTCCAGATTTCAGCTTCTGTGCACTAAGTTGATTTTTGATTGCTCTCAGCTGCGTTTGAGGGGGAGTGCTGATGAGGTTACTAATCATAATTCAAAACTCAGATTCAAACTTGCTGATATTCACCAGCTGCCTTTGAGGGGGAGTGTTAGAGTTTGTGATCCTCATCAGCACACACACACACACATAGATAGCTGTAGATAATTATTAGTGTGATGTTTTACCACACTTGCTGTAGCTATAGTTAGGTAATATTGTTAATAGTTAGTGATTAGTAAACACAATAGTACCTAACCATGATCAATGTAACCGTGCATATATATATGAGAAATACTGTTCAAAGTCTGATTAGTCAATCAGATTTTTCAGATCATTTTTCTCTCTTCTTGTCGATCTCTCTAGGGTTATTCATTTCTCAATTTAACTCAACTCACACTTTATTGAATAAGCCACCCGAGAGAGTTTAAAAAAAGCATTTAGGGCTTGTTTGGCAGAGTTTTTGGAAGCCTGTTTATGGATTTTTAGGCCTAAAAGCTTTTTTTGGAGTGTTTGGATTTTTCAAGAGAAAAGCCTTACACATTTAAAAGCTCTTCTAGGTAAAGAAAAAAAATATATGGCTTCTGTATGAAGAGCTTCCAAAAAGTTCAAAGTTCAAAGTAAAAATCCTATCAAACAGAACCTTACTCAATAGCTTTTTGGAGGAAAGCAAGATGATTGTGGTATGTAGTAATGTTCAATCCTCATGTTATCAACAATGGCTTTCTCTAGTGATAATATTGCATCGTTCACTCCATCAACCCCAACATAACAATTTGCATTTCATTCATGTAACATTCCATGAGATGTATAAAGAGGGCTTGGAAGTGAAAAATTGCTATAGAAAAATACTTTTCAATAGAAAAACGATCTTAGGCCTTGGCCCTTTTTTTTTTCTCCTTCAAGGTTTCTCCTCAGATATCTCTTATTTTGATTTTCGTAAGAATTTTGATGAAATTTAATTTATTTTAATAAATTTTAATATGAATGATTTTATAAGAGATATCCGAGTAATAATTTATATAAAATTTTGGGATTTACATGTACGTACATAGGTGCATTCAAGCACCATTAAAATTTATCTAATAAAATTATAATGCTGCATAAATATATAGGTACACTAAAGGGGAGCCATTGCATACTATATGTTTGATTAAAAAAAAAAAGTAAAAATAAAATAAATACATTTATTAAATAAAAGAAGAAAAGTACATTTAGACGTATATAAGTGACTATATGTGATATGTCGTATATAAGATCATTCATTTGTATCGAAAAAAACTTGAATGCATCTTGCTTCCATTTTTATTTTGCCATATAGCAAATTGTAAAATGATGCTCTGTGCATCTTCCACTGTGATTTCATTACGTAGCAAATTTTGTCACTTGGCGAAATCAGAGTAGAAGATGCACCGTGCAATGCAATAGAAGTATTATAGCTTCTCTTAATAACAATAGATACCTATGGTGTGTTTTTCAAATATGAATTTGAGATTTTTTTTTTGTTAAAAAAAATTATATATCAGTTTTAATTCATTTTTAAAAAAATCAACAAATTTTTGTAATAGGCCTTGGAAGAAAACTGTTTGATAAAACAGATCAAGCTACCTTTAATGGCTGATTTACAGAGCATGTGAATTTGAGAGAAAACTGTTTGATAAAATAGCTCAAGCTACCTTTAATGGCTGATTTACAGAGCACTGTGAGTATTTCTTCAATATATACAAGTATTGAGAGTAAATTATTGCTGATGGAGAAGAGAGTTGTTCAGGTGTGCTAGACTGACCGACTGCACTGTACAACATGTTGCTTTGGCTGGTGATTGAGAGTCTGATGATCACCACAATCATCAGTTGAACTGGAGCTGGTTGAATTTATCTGGCTTACATCCCTCCTCAAACTGAATTGGAGTGTTTGAACAACGTTCAATTTGGAACACAATGTCCGAAAATGAGCTGTATGTCACGATCTTTCTAGAAGGATTGTAACACCCCCTGACCCGACCCGACTGGATCGACCCAAGGAGCGTTACTGGGTTTTCAAAAACTTTCTAAATTCATTTTATAATTTTAAACCATTTAAAAATCATAGTTTATAATTTTAACACCATTTTCGAGTGAGCCCATCGAAATACACTTTTTACAAAAATTTCGGCAGAGTTCCGTTTGTTTTTCTGATTTTCCAAAACTTGTTTTTCCACAACTCAAATCAAATACAAATCTCAATAACACTTCAAATCTCATTTTCAATCAATTGCGCACTCTGCCGTTTAGTGCGACTTTCAAACAATTTTCAAAATCAAATAGTGTATAATTAATTCATTACAGTCCTTAAGAAATGGAAAACAGAATTCATAGACCAATTTAATTACAAAACAGAATTATAAAAAACGTTTACAAATTTCTGTACATACATGTATATCAATCATAATACACATCAACATAAATATCTACCCCAGAAATGTGACTCTACTCCTCTGTTTGCAGGAAACTCCACTTCAGTCTTTTGCCTCTTCAGGATCCCTGGTACCTACGCGTTAGAAACAAAACTAACGCGCTAAGCATATAGCTTAGTGGGTGTACACTAAACTCAAATATGAAAATCATAAATAACTTTTAATAAGAAACATATCACAATATATATATTTCAATTCTAATCATTTACAGAAATAATCATTTTAACTTCAAAATCAAACCATAAAGCAGTTATAAGCACTTTAACTTCAAGAATAAGATCAACATGTAAAATCGAGTAATAAAGTCACTCAATTCACTTCTCAATTCACTTCAATTCTGACCCGCTAGAATACTCAACATAACTAGGACTGGAATATGGGTCGTTCGACCACAGTGGCTGTCTGTCGAACATAGCTCCCACCCTAGGACGAATCCTAAGAGTGGTACGTATCTCCCTACTCTAGGACCGAGGGTTCGGAACCTAGAGAGGTACATAACTCCCTATCCCAGGAATGAATCCTTAGGAAGGTACATGTCTCCCTACCCCAGAACGAATCCGTGAGGAGGTACGTGTCTCCCTGCCCCTGGACGAATCCATAAGGAGGTACATAATAGTCATCAATAGCATAGCAATATCGGTGCAATACTGCTCACTGAACCCAGCTGGTATACCAACCTCCTATATCCATTACTATGTCTAAGTATCCTAGGGCCGTTTCGATCAAATAGTTTCAAATATTCACTGTAATTTATAAGTCAACGGATAACTCAATAAATTTACTATTCAAACAAACATAAGTTTTTATGGAAAATCAACAATATTTAGGCAATAGTCGAAAACAAGTATTTTCAGTGGAATCGTAATAATCAAAATGCGATCAACAACAAAATCATGTCAATGAAATAATATAAACACATAAAAATTGAAAATCTTCAAATTACTTGCATATTCAAACTAAAAATACTTAATACTTTTGTTAAGATTTCGAAAACAGTGGTACACCAACCTGGGTACCGTTTTTCTTTCGACTATCGCGGTTCTAGGTTTCTTTTCCTTTTCCTTTCTCTTTCTCCTACACTTTCCTTTTCTCTTTCCTTCCTCTTCTTTTCTTCTTCTTCTTCTTCCTTTTCTTCTTCTTCTTCTTCCTCTTCTTCTTCTTCTTTCTTTTCTTCTTCTTCTTCTTTCTTTCTTCTTCTTCTTTCTTTTTTCTCGGTCTCTCACTCTCTTTCTCCTCTCTGTTCTGTATTTTTGTGGCTTCTGCAAGAAACCAATTTTTTTTTTTATATTTTTCGGTCGTCGCGACCTGTGGTGGCGCCACCAGGTCGCGGTACTCACTGGAGCGTTTCCACCGCCTTCATCGCGAGCATACCTCGCTGTACCATGGTCGCGCTGGTGGTCGCGTTACTCACTGGCAGAATTTGACATTTTCATCACGAGCAGTTCATCGCGATCTGTGGTCGCGATGACTGGTCGCGGTGCTCACTGCCAAAAATCCCCATTTTCATCGCGAGCAGGTCATCGCGATCTGTGGTCGCGATGACCAGGTCGCGATACTCACTGCCTCGATTTTCAATCTTCATGCATAAGTTCTGGACCGTTCCATCCGGAAATCATAAAAATAAACATACTTTTAATTACATGTACACCCCCTCCAATCACAAAATTTATTTTCACACATTCAAAATTAATTATCCGAAATCCTGGATGTTACAAGGATCCGGAACAACATAGAGGAATGGTGAACCTTGTGGAGAAACCTAGAAGGATGGAGAAACTCTTAGAGAAGTCTAGCTCTTGGGACATTCTAGAATGTTGTGAAGACTTGTAGGATGTTCAAGACTTGGAATTCTCTAGAACATGTACATTGTAGGAATTTCTTGTACATTGTAGAATTCTCTAGAACATTATAGATAGGTAGAGACCTAGAATGTTCTTTGGTGCCTATAAATATATGGCACCCCTCATTTGTACAAACCATCCAAGAAATCCAACAATTCAAGAGTTCTAGCATTCAATCACTTGTGCTCTCTTCTCTTCTCTCTTCCTAAAAGCTTTCTTGAGTTTGCTAGCAAGTTAATTGCCTAACTCGTGGGGATTAAGGCTCACTTAACCTCTTCAACGGGAGGAAGTGTGTTAACTACCGCACGGTTGGCTTAGAAAATACTAAGGCCGTGACTAGTGGTATCAGAGCTCGGTTGCTCAACGAAGGAAGAGATAGCATAATGGCAGGAGTCGAGGAAGTTGGCATCCAAGAGCCAAGCCGTGGAAGGGATACCAACACAAGCAGTTCGAGGAAGGACAAGTCTCGTGATGCTGCCTCAATCTTGGAGTCAAGGTTGGCTAGGATTGAGCTCGCCATAGCCGATTCGAGGGAACGGCTGGATGTGTTGGAGCAATGCGTGGAGAGGGACATCGGCGATCTTAAGGAAAAGATCGAGGACCTCCGGGGAGGCATGCAATTTGGCTCTACATCAGGGCGAGAGGCACAAGAGGGGAACGAGATCTTCCAAGCCTGGTTGGAAAACACAGTAATGGGGAAGCTTGCGGAGTTCGAGACACTTCTTTAATACATGCGGGGAGATTGGGCCTTATGCAAGAGAGCAGTTAGTGGTGGGGCTTTTCAAGGTGCTCCAAAGAAGGAGATACCTAAACCGAAGGAGTTTGATGGCAAACGAGATGCCAAGGAGGTAGACAACTTCATTTGGCACATGGAGAGGTACTTTGAGTCCGTCAGGATCACGGATGATCAGGAGCAAATCCTGATCGCAACCTTATACCTCGCCGATACAGCCACTCTGTGGTAGAGGAGGAGACATGCCAACATCCAAAGAGGTACGTGCACTATTGATTCTTGGGATGACTTTAAGAAAGAGCTCAAGAAGCAATTCTATCCGGAAGATGCTGCATATCTTGCTCGGAAGAATTTGAAGAAGCTCAAGCAAACGGGTTCAATTAGGGATTATGTCAAGGAGTTTACAAATCTCATGCTCGAAGTCCCTAACATGTCGGACGACGAGTTGTTATTCAACTTTATGGACAACCTACAACCTTGGGCGGAAGTAGAGTTGCGACGCCGCAATGTACAAAATCTTGTCGAAGCTATAGCCATTGCGGAATCCCTAATTGATTACCGAAAGAGTGAACCACCCAAGAAGAAACCACCACAGGATAACCATGGCAAAGGTGGGGGAGACAAAGGGAAGGGTTCATACAAGCCGTCGAGTGGGAAAGATAAGGGTAAACAAAAGGAAGGTCAAGGCAATAAAGACCTCAAGCCAAAGACCAGCTGTTTCCTTTGCGACGGTCCTCATTGGGGAAGAGAGTGCCCAAAGCGCAAGGCTATCAATGCATTGGTAGATGAGCGCGAGAAGGAGATGAAGGAATCTCACATGGGCTCTCTTCGCATGCTTACCGCCATCAAAGCCCAACCAGCCCCAAAGATCGGAGAGAGTCAGGGTCTGATGTACTTCGATGTACACTTTAACGGGAAAGCTACCTGAGTCATGGTCGATATGGGAGCTACAAACTTCTTTGTCTCGGAGGAGGAGGCAAGGAGACTTGGACTGAAAGTGTCCAAGGAAACCGGATGGTTAAAGGCGGTGAACTCTAAGGCGAGACCGCTTATTGGCATGGCTCGAGGAGTAAGCATTAGTATGGGTAAGTGGAATGGAAAGATAGACCTCACAGTCACGCCCATGGATGACTTCGAGGTAGTGCTCGGCATGGACTTCCTCGAACAAGTCAAGGTAGTTCCTTTACCCTTCCTACGTTCTGTTGCTATATTAGAGGATACTCCTTACATTATACCAGCCATTGCCAAGTCTGGATCGAAGATCCCTTATCTTTCGGCCTTGCAAGTGAAGAAAGGCCTTAAGAAGGGAGAGGTGACATACTTGGCCGCGGTTAAACATGATGAGGGTGGAGTTCCAACGAAGGAGCTACTCAAGGAGATCAATAAAGTCCTTGAAGAGTACAAGGATGTCATGCCTACGGAATTGCCCAAGAAACTACCACCTAGGAGAGAGGTGGATCACCAGATTGAGTTGGAGCCGGGAACGAAGCCACCCGCCAAGACCCCTTATCGGATGGCACCACCAGAGTTAGAGGAATTGAGGAAACAACTGAAAGACTTGTTGGATGCAGGCTACATTCAACCGTCCAAAGCTCTATATGGCGCACCAGTGTTGTTTCAAAGGAAGAAGGACGGGTTCATGCGATTGTGCATCGACTATCGGGCTTTGAACAAGGTAACCATCAAGAACAAGTACCCTATTCCTTTGATTGCTGACTTGTTTGATCAGCTTGGTAAGGCTCGATATTTTACAAAGCTTGATCTGAGATCGGGTTATTACCAAGTGAGGATTACGGAAGGTGACGAGGCAAAGACTACGTGTGCAACGCGTTACGGTGCCTACGAGTTCCTAGTGATGCCATTCGGCCTTACCAACGCACCGGCCACGTTTTGCACACTTATGAACAAGATCTTCTGTAACACCCCCCGACCCGACCCGGCTGGACCGACCCAGTAAGCGCTACCGATTTTCAGAACTTTCAAAAATTTATTTTATACGTTTCAAAAAAATCATTGTGAGCCCATCGAATAATTTTCAAACCATTGGAAAACCAAATAGTTGATAGTTTTAAAACCTTTCCAAGTGAGCCCAATAAATAAACTTTTTACAAATATTCGGCAGAGTTCCGTTTGTTTTTCGGACTTTCCAAAACCTGTTTTTCACAAATTCAAATCAAATACACATTCTCAACAACACTTCAATATCAATTTCAAACAATTGCGTACTCTGCCGTTTAGTGCGACTTTCACAAACAGTTTATAAAATAAAATAATTCAAAAGTCATCATTTACAAATATTCTAAAATGAGAAACGGAAATCGATAAACAATTAGTTACAAAACATATTTACAGACTCACTGTATATGCATGCTTACAAAATATATATATATATATATATATATAACAATAGAACTACCCAACTGTAGTAATCTTGTGACTCGGTCTGCAACTCTTTCTTCCTTCAGTCTTTAGCTTCTTCCGGATCCCTGGTACCTACGCGTTAGAAACAAAACTAACGCGCTAAGCATATAGCTTAGTGGGTGTACTATAAACTCAATTATGAAAATCATATATAACTTTTAAATGGAAAGCATATCACAATATAGATATATTTCAACTCTATAATTTATAAATCCATTAAACTTTAAAAATCAAATCGTAAAACAGTTTCCAAGCACTTTAAATTCCACAATATAAGCAACATATAAATCGATTCATAAATTCATTCAGTTCACTTTCCAATTCACTTAAAATCTGGCCCGCTAGAATATTAAACATACTAGGACTGGAATATGGGTCAAACTCCCACCCGAGGACGAATCCTACGAGTAGTACGTATCTCCCTACTCTAGGACCGTGGGTATGGAACCTAGAGAGGTACATAACTCCCTATCCCAGGAACGAATCCTTAGGAAGGTACGTGGCTCCCAACCCCCAGGACGAATCCTGAGGAGGTACGTGTCTCCCAGCCTCTGGACGAATCCAAGAGGAGGTACATGAATATCATCAATAACAATCAATAGCGGCGCAGTACTGCTCAGTAAAACCCAGCTGGTATACCAACCTCCTATATCCATTTCTATGTTTACGTATCCTAGGGCCGTTTCGATAAACTATGTTCACAATCAGTACTCAATAGATATACACTTCGCACAATACTTTTCAAGAAAATCAACAATAATCATACAAAGTATAAATCAAGTATTGTTAATGAAATCGACATAATCGAAATACAATCAAAATGCGATCTAACATAAAAGTGTTCCAAAATCAATAATAGAGATAGCAAACATCGATTTTTACATATAAAATAAACACTTTACTTACGAAGAATTGAAAACGAGAACTTTTCACGAAATTGAAAACGAAAACTAAAACGAAAACGAAAACGAAAACGAAAACGTAAACGAAATATTTCTCGTAACGGTTCGGAAAACGAAAGTACACCTACCTGGAATCCGTTTTTCGTTCGAGAAATCACGGTTCTACGATTTCGTTTTCCTTCCCTTTCCCTTTTCTCTTTCACCCACACTTACTTTCTCTCTCTTTCCTTCATTCTCTTTCTTCTTCTTTCTCTCTTCTTCTTTTTCTTTTTCTTCTTCTTCTTTTTCTTTTCTTTTCTCGGTCTCTTCTCTCTCTTCTTGCTGTTTCTATTTTTCTGGCTTCTGCGAGAAGCCTCTTCTTTTTTTTTATATATTTTTTTCGCTATCGCAACCGTCGTCGAGACCTGTGGTCGCGCCACCAGGTCGCGGTGCTCACTGGAGCATTCGCACCGCCTTCGTCGCGAGCACACCTCGCGGTCCCTTGGTCGCGCTGGTGGTCGCGTTGCTCACTGCCAGATTTTGACATTTTCATCGCGAGCAGTTCATCGCGACCTGTGGTCGCGATGATTGGTCGCGATGCTCACTGCCAGAAATCTCGTTTTTCACCGCAAGCAAGCCATCGCGACCTGTGGTCGCGGTGACCAGATAGCGATGCTCTCTGTCTCCATTTTCGATTTTTCATACATCAATTTTTCATACATTTAATTACATTTACACCCCCTCTAATAACAAAATTTATTTTCACATATATAAAATTAATTACCCAAAATTCGGGATGTTACATCTTCCATCCTTACCTGGATCGGTTTGTGGTGGTGTACTTAGATGACATCGTGGTCTATAGTAACACCCTCGAGGAGCATGCTCGACACCTACAAGCTGTTTTCAAGGTCTTAAAGGAAAACGAGCACTACGTCAAGAAGGAGAAATGTTCTTTTGCTCAACCGGACGTGTACTTCTTGGGGCATAAGATCAAGGATGGTGTGCTCATGATGGACGAAGCGAAAATCAAAGCCATTTGTGACTGGGCTCCTCCTACAAAGGTGCCCAAACTACGGTCATTCCTTGGCCTAGTTAACTATTATCGGAGATTCATAAAGGGGTATTCGGCAAAGGCAGCTCCACTCACAGATCTTCTAAAGAAGAACAAGGCGTGGGAATGGTCGAGTGAGTGCCAAGAAGCCTTTGAAGGATTGAAGAAGGCGGTAACCGAGGAGCCAGTGTTGAGACTCCTGGACCATTCCAAGCCATACGAGGTACAGACGTATGCTTCTAATTTTGCTATTGGTGGGGTTCTAATGTAAGATGGGCATCCTATAGCCTTCGAGAGCTGCAAGCTGAATGATACGGAACGGAGGTATACCGTTCAAGAGAAGGAGATGACTGCGGTTGTTCATTGCCTTCCCACATGGAGACATTACTTGCTCGGCTCTCACTTCGTCATCAGGACTGACAACATCGCCACTAGCTACTTCCAGACGCAGAAGAAGTTAAAACCAAAGTAATCTAGATGGCAAGACTTTCTGGCAGAGTTCGACTACACGCTCGAGTACAAGCCCGGGAAGGCCAATTTGGTGGCAGATGCACTGAGTCGCAAGACGGAACTTGCAACTATGAGGAGTGCGCCACAGGGAGAAGTCATTAATCTCATTAAGGAAGGGCTACAACGCGACTCACTAGGTAAGAGTCTTTTGGGGTTAGCCAATGATGGGAAGACTAAACGGTTTTTGGTGCAGGATGACTTACTCTACACCGTGGGAAACCGGCTGTATGTCCCGAAATTCGAAAACCTGCGGAAGAACTTGATCAAGGAGTGCCACGATACAAAGTGGGCAGGACATCCAGGACAACAGAGGACCAGGGCTTTGCTCGAAGTAACCTACTATTGGCCGCATATGAGGGATGACATCGAGGCTTATATGAAGACTTGTCTTGTGTGCCAACAGGACAAGAACGAACGGCAATCGCTTGCTAGAGCCGTTACCCATCCCCGGGAGACCATGGGAAAGTGTCACCATGGACTTCATTTCGGCCCTACCAAAGTCGGACGGCTGCGGATCGATCATGGTGGTGGTCGATCGGTTCTCTAAATATGCAACTTTCATTGCTGCCCCTACGGATTGCACGGCGGAGCAGGCCGCTCGGTTGTTCCTAAGGGATGTAGTGAAGTATTGGGACGTGCCAAGAACGATCATTAGCGATCGAAACCCGCGCTTCACAGGGAAATTCTGGACTGAGCTTTTCAACTTACTGGGGTCGAAGTTGCATTTCTCTATAAGCTTTCACCCACAAACTGATGGGCAACCAGAGAGGGTGAATGCCTTATTGGAGCTATACCTAAGGCACTATGTGAGTGCCAACCAACGAGATTGGGCAAAGTTACTTGATGATGCCCAATTCTCTTACAACTTGCAGAGGAGTGAGGCGACCCACCATAGTCCTTTCGAGTTGGCGACGGGCCAACAACCCCTCACTCCGCAGACGGTAATGGTGGGATACATGGGAAGAAGTCCAGGATCGTATAAGCTGGCCAAGGATTGGAAAGAACAAGCCGATATAGCACGATCCTACCTTGACAAGGCCGCACGGAAAATGAAGAAATGGGCGGACAAGAAGAGGCGACAAGTGGAATTTCAAGTAGGAGACTTGGTACTTGTCAAGTTGCTGCCCCAACAATTCAAGGCCTTCAGAAAGGTGCACAAAGGCTTGGTAAAGAAGTACGAAGGACCCTTTCCGATCCTGAAGAAGGTAGGAAAAGTTTCCTACAAAGTTGAATTACCTCCGAGGCTCAAGATCCATCCAGTCTTCCATGTGAGTCATTTGAAACCCTATCATGCGGACACGGAAGACCCTAGCCAAGGAAGTCTTCAAGGGCGCCAACTGCCGTAGTAACCTCCTACGATAAAGAAGTAGAGGAGATCCTAGCGGATCGAGTCGTAAGGAAAAGGGGTGTTCCTCGAAGTAGCGAGTACCTTATCAAGTGGAAGGGACTTCCTACGAGTGAAGCTACTTGGGAACCGAAGGAGGCTTTATGGCAGTTTGCAAAACAAATCGAGGAGTTCCACAAGGAGACTACGACGAGGACGTCGCCGGATTAGGTGGAGGAGAATGTCACTATCTTTCTAGAATGATCCGGAACAACCTAGAGGAATGGTGAACCTTGTGGAGAAACCTAGAAGGATGGAGAAACTCCTAGAGAAGTCTAGCTCTTGGGACATTCTAGAATGTTGTGGAGATTTGTAGGATGTTCAAGACTTGGAATTCTCTAGAACATGTACATTGTAGGAATTTTTTGTACATTGTAGAATTCTCTAGAACATTATAGATAGGTAGAGACCTAGAATGTTCTTTGGTGCCTATAAATAGATGGCACCCCTCATTTGTACAAACCATCCAAGAAATCCAACAATTCAAGAGTTCTAGCATTTAATCACTTGTGCTCTCTTCTTTTCTCTCTTCCTAAAAGCTTTCTTGAGTTTGCTAGCAAGTTAATTGCCTAGCTCGTGGGGATCAAGGCTGACTTAACCTCTTCGACGGGAGGAAGTGTGTTAAGTGCCGCACGGTTGGCTTAGAAAATACTAAGGCCGTGACTTGTAGCTAAGGGTTTGGTGAAAACATCAGCAATTTGATCAAAGTAGAAATGTAACGAACATCTTAACAGACCGACAGTAATCTTTTAATGCACAAAATGGAAATCAACCTCAATATGTTTGGAATGCTGGATTCTGAGAAAGAGAATTAGCACCAGCATTATCGCACCAAACAATAGGGCAGTGAGGAAGAGTGACACCAATTTCAGACAAGAGATAGAGATCGAAGCCAAAGAACCTCTATAGTAACAAGAGCAAGAGCTCGATATTCAGCTTCGTTGCTCTATCAATTCAAGTGGTTTAGTAGTTGAAATTGATGCATTTTCCCAAAGTTTACAAAGAGTCATAAAATCAACATTTGGATTAATTTTCATATTAAAGTGTGATGTACTTAAAACACTTTTCTCTAAAAACATACATTGTTACCTGACAAAGACTAGCATGTCAAGGAGCTACATCAAAAGCATTTTTATTTACGTTTAACAAGTTTGAAGAATCAGTTTTGCACACATTTTTGCTGACATTGTAACCGGCATGGAGAGCTGAACTAGAGCTGCTCTTTGACGAAAATGGTGAAGAATGATGAAGACTGGTTGATGAAGTATCCTGCAACTTCCAATGAAGGCCACCGTTGGGCGGCCTCCATTGTTTTTCTTTTTTAAATGTTTTTTAATTATGTAAAATAATACATATAAAAATATTATATATATATATATATATATTTAATTTTATTATTATATTTTTATCTTTATAATATATAGATATATTTTATTAAAAAACACACACACATATATATATATAATAATATTTTTAGTTTTTTTAACTAAAATTTTGAGTTTTATATATATTGAACCTTGATTGAATTTTATTTTTTTTTAATAGATAATTTAAAAAAGTTAAATGGATCTATCCATTTAATTATTTAATTATTAATAATTTTTAATTTTATTTTTTATTTTTTAATTAGAGGTATTTTTATCATTTTAAATAAAAATTTTGATCAAATCGTTACTTTTGACTAAATTAACTAACGGTAAAATACTAATGTGTAATTAAGGCTAAACTCACTATTTCATTATAATATGATCAAATATCAAAGTAATCTATTACAATTCATCCAATAAAATATTATGTATTACTTATAATAAAATCAACTAATTTTTGTAATAGGTCTTGGTGGGAGTTTATGCCCGTCAATTTTAGCTACTATTTTACATATAATATTTTATTAGGAGATCCCTAAAAACCCCTCTAAGGTTTAACATTTTTTAAAAATAGTTTTCTAATTTTAAATTTACTTGAAACCTTAAGGCTTTTGATACATAGTTATAAATTATTTTAACTAAATTTTAAAATTATAAGATTTAACAAAGGAGGTAAATTTATCTAAAATTCTATAGGTTTTTTTTTTTTTTGAGAAGAAAAGAGTTCATTAATCAACCTGAAAATAGTACAATCAAAGTTATAATTCTCAATAATGAGATTAATACAAGATGAAAATCTTCCAACCAAATGGATTGAGCAAAATCATCTAGAAACTAGAATTAGGCGAGTGACGAAATGAGCCATCGAATTTGCAGATCGAGAGACATAAAGACCCTCATAGTGGTAGGAAACAGAATGGATGTGATTGTCACTTCAAATATTTTTAGCTTCCATACAAATGAAGCAGACAATGAATGCGATTGTCACTTCAAACATTTTCCACGAATGTGAATTTTTTTTTTAATGTTTGTGAGAAATAGTTTATATATATATATAAATAAGTAATACTCAATCTATTAAAAATTTGATAAATTATATTCGAATTTAAAATTTATAAAAATTTACACTAGCCTAACCTTATATTAAGTTTGACCGTTAAATATTATAGTTGACCGTCTAAAATTAATTAAAAGGATAAAAATGTCCTCAATTAAAAATAAATAATTAAATAAATTTATAAAAATATAAAATATAAAACTATCATTAGCTCTTCACCATCCATCTACCATCTTCTTAGATGGATTGTGGAGAATAATTCATAAAAAAAAATACATTTTAAAATAAAATAAATATAAAAAAATATTTAATCTTAGCACTACAACTAAAAAGATAGATGATAGAGATTTTTTTTTAAAAAAAGTAAAATAAAAAATATATTTTAAGAAATTGTCATTTGATACCAAAAAGAAAAACAAAAGAAAAAAAAATGGAGTGGGCATCTAGATCTAGATCTCCAACCCATCTTTCTAATTTGTCATGGATGGATCTTAATGGTGAGGGAGGCTTGCCATTGAATCGAGCCTCCCACACAGGGGAGGTGAGTTTTGTCATAGGGGAGGTGGGAGGCTCGCCTCCCCCCTTTTTGTGATGGGGGAGGCGAGCTACCCCCACCGCAGCAGGAGAGGCTTGAGCCTCCCCCAGTTGGCGGCGGGGGAGGCTGCAACATATCCATCCACTAGATGGATCTGCCATGGATAAATCTTTTAACTAAGGTTGATGGGGGTGGAGATCTAGATTACATCTCCACTGTGCATCTTGTTAGAGGGACGGTGGATCTCCACCCCTTTTTTTTTTATTCTTTTTCTATTTTTATTTTTTCTAGATATTAAATGGGCAGTTTTTTAATTTTAAAAAAAATTCTACTGTTCATCTTTTTAGATGAAAGGTTAAGATTCAATATTTTTTTATATTTTATTTTATCTTAAAATATTTTTTTTTATGAATTAATCAACATCATCCATATTAAAAGATGACAGATGGACGGTGGAGATCTAAAACTAGCTTTTACTTTTTATTTTTATAAGTTTATTTATTTTTATTTTGAGGGTATTTTTTGTCTTTTCATTAATTTTAAACAGTCAACTCTAATATTTAACGGTCAAACTTAACGTCAGAAAATGTTAGTGTGAGTTTTTACAAATTTTGATTCCAAATATAATGTATTAAACCTCAGGTAGGTCGAGTATTATTCATTATATATATATAAGGGAAAGAGTTCGAGTTTGCCAACTAAGAGGTCTAACTCACATCCAATGATAACTAGATTAAAGGTAGGAATCTTCAAACTAAAGGCTTGGGTGGTTTCTCTATATGAAGAGGAGCCTATTATAGTTCAACAGGACTTGTCTTACCCTAAGTAGCTAGCTACTATGCAAGAGAAGTGTTAGGCATTAGAAAGAAACAAGACTTGGTCCTTGGCTCATCCACCACGAGGAAGGAAAGTTATAAGATGCAAATGGGTGTTTAAGATAAAAAGAAATCCTAATGGTACCCTCTTGAAATACAAGGCTCGATTAATGGCTAAAAGGTTTCATCAAATTGAAGGTTTTGACTCCAGCCATAGTGAGAGTCGTTCTTTTTGTTGCAGTGACAAGATGGTGGTCTCTAATGCAGCTTGATATAAACAATGTTTTCCTAAATAGCGCTATTGAAGAGGATGTCCCCTAGTTTCTCTGTCTCCAATCAACAGCTTGTATGCAAGCTTCATAAAAGCATTGCATGGGTTGAAACAGTCACCTATGGCCTAATTTGATAAAATTCAAGCAAGCACTATTTCACCTGCGGTAGGGGTTTCTCTGTCTCCAATCAACAGCTTGTATGGAAGCTTTATAAAAGTATTGCATGGGTTGAAACAATCACCTATGACCTCATTTGATAAAATTCAAGCAAGCACTACTTCACCTGCGGTTTACGTTCCTTTAAATATGATAGTTCACTGTTTTTCAAGTTCATAGGTTCTCAAATTGTTTATATCCTTGTGTATGTTGATGACATTAACACATGAACTACAAGGACTGAAATTGATCACCTTGTTCAATAACTGCATGATCTTTTGCTTTGAATGATCTAGGAGATCTTCATTATTGTTTAGGAATTGAAGTTTAGGAAACCAGCACATATATTCATTAATCTCAGATGAAGTATGTGCAGGATTTTCTTAAGAAGGTTGGGATGCCAACAGCCAAGCTTTTTCCTTCACTAATGTTGTCCAGCACTACAGTCAGCTGTTAGCTTATAAGGGTAGTCATGTTGTTGATTCTACTAAGTATATGACTGTGGCTGGAGCTTTGAAATATGTAACTATCACCGGACCTGATATTGCATTTGCTATGAATAGAGTTTGTCAATTCATGCAATCTCCTTTGGATCAACTCTGGAAAGTTGTTAAAAGATTATTAAGATACTTGAAGGGTACAATGGACTATGACCTTGACTTTACCAAATCAAATAAGACCATTTATCATTGGTCGTCCTCTCTGAATATAGTAGGATTTTCATATGTTGGCCGGGCCACCAATCTAGGTGACATGAAATCAACATCAGACTACTGTGTGTTCCTAGGATCCAACCTTGTTACTTGGAGTGCAAAGAAGTAGCATGTCATTTCTAGACCCCTAGCAGAGGCAGAATACAGAAACTTGGCATCAGTAGTTGCAAAGGTCACTTGGCTAACTTTTTTGTTGACAAAATTGCAGGTGTTTCAAAGTATATAACATTCATGTGGTTTGGTGTGGCAATCAAAACACCATTGCAATGTCCAGCAACATAGTTCTTCATGCTAGAACAAAGCATATAGAACTTGATCTCTACTTTGTAAGAGATAAGATTATTCAGAAAAAAAAACTACTTGTGAATCACGTTCCTTCATTGGATCAAGTTGCTGATATTTTCACCAAGACATTGTTCACTCCTAGATTTCAATACTTGCGTGACAAACTCACTGGAAAGTCTTTCCCATTAAGTTTGAGGGAGAATGATAGTATTCAACATAATATGCCTTCAGCTTCTCCAGCTTCCTAACAGTTGCTCAAACTGATTCTACATCAGTTGATCAAAGAGCACAGAATCATCAGAGTCCATCTGATTCAATTCCATGCTCTCCAAGTGCTGTAGCAACACAGAATAAAATCTCCAGGTTAAGGCGGGAAAATCAATTAGGAGTGAGTTATGAATCAATTAATTTGTTAATTTGTTAGGAGCTGCACATTGTATAGTGTCAGATCAGCTAGCATGCAATATGTGCGTGCTCCTTCTTGTATACATAGCTGATTGATATTTTATGTATTGTATTGAATTTTACTCATTGTTAATAAAGATTGTTTTATAGAGAATTCTCTAAATCTCTCTCTCATTTTACATTTTACATTCTTGTTTGCTTTTCATGAAACTGTTGAATCTAATTAATCTGATATTCTGATGAGTGATGAACCGATTTAATATTTTCTAATGTCATGTCAACAAGACAGAATTAGATTATAAAAATAATGTTACTTCAAATCATAATAGCATCTGCCAGTATTTTAAAATAGATTATATATTTTATCTTAAAGTTTCATTTCCACCAATAATATTTTATCCTGCAATTTTTAAGAAAAAATTTAAGAGAATTAGAATATGACTCTCTAAATTTAGAGTACCAATTTTTAATCTCTAAATTTACTTTTGACTTTTCATATTTTTATTTTATTCTTATGTCCATAAATAAATATTGGACATTGATGTCTTTTATACTATTTTGATTAAATTTAATTAATATAAATAAGTTGTAATTTATATAATTTATTACCATAAAAATTATACTACTAAAAAGTTCTTATCTAGATCTTTAAAATGAAACTAATATTGAATATTTATTTTTTTAAAAAAATTGAATAATCATTATTTATATATTTTATATTATAGATATATTAATAATTATAAATTAATATTAAAATAAAGATAAAAATAATTATAATCACATTAATATTAAAATTTAAAATAAAAATTACAAATGGCATAAAATATTACAATAACGATAATAAAAAAAGAAAATAATTAGAAAAAAATATATGAAAAAATATTATATTTTTATTAGTTTATGAATTTAAAAAAAATAAAAAAATAAAATTATATGAGAAAAATTAATCTAAAAATTTAAGTAAATGTAAATTAAAATATTATATAATAAGTTAATAAAATTATATTACAATATCAATAAAAAGATTTTAAATAATTTAAAAATAATATTTTAAAAATAAAATTATATAAAAAATATTTTATTAAAATAATAGTAAAAAAATAATAAAAATATAAGATATTTTTAAAATAGAGACAGAAATAAATATTATTATTGGAGTAAAAATATTTTAGAGGTAAAATATTAAAAAAATATTCTTATTTATCTTCAAAACGGGGATAAAGATAGATATATTTTTGGAAATACGCTATCGATACAAAATGATTGATTGGTAAACCATGAATTATTAAATTAATACACACCATATCTTCCAAACAACAACCAGAAATAATCTCTCTCTCTCTCTCTCTCTCTCTCTCTCTCTCTCTCTCTATATATATATATATATATATATATATATAAAATGTCACTTCAAACCTCATCGTTTCCCTCAATGATTCCTTAATATCGTTTTCCATATGGATAGTGGACTCATGCATGTGAATCCACTACCATTTTTTTATTTAGCTACCGTTCAAAATGCTGCACATAGTTAAATTATAAAATCGGGTATAATAGAATTGGATTAAATTATATTCAACTAAATTAGTTTAGTGCTGTGTGTGTTGGTCTAAAAATAATAATATTTTTTTATTTAATATAATATAAGATTGAATAAAATTAGAATAAATTAAAATTAAATATCTAATTCAGCATTTAAAATAGTAAATATTCAGTATGAAATTTAGTAATTTATTTTAGTATGTCTAGGCAGACTTATAATTAATTTTATAATTATATAATTTTTTTAAAAAAATATCAGATTGTAATGAAATACTCTGACGTTTGATCATATTGCAATGAAATTACATTTTTTCCTTAAACTACAACAAAGTACCTCGGATAATTATCAGTTGATCCCTAATGTATTTAAAAATATCACATTTTGATCTATTTTTATTTTTTTTTAACTCACATGATCCCTATCTTTTTCAAAATATATCAATTTAATCCCTATGACCAAAATTTTGATGGTCAAACTTGACATAAAATATAAATGAGTAAATAATACCTATCTCCCCTGAGGTTTGCTCAATTACAAGCAGAGTCAAGTTTTTGATTTATTGATAAATACCCCCCTTGTCCCCTCTTTTGGGTTTGCTCAATTACAGGTGGATTTAACTTTTAGCCAACTCTTCAGTTTTTTGACAAAGACTTCCCCTGATCAACTGTTACATTTGATCTAATTTTACTAAGTTTAGGCGAAGTGTTTGTCAATAAACAATAAAGTTGACTCCGCTTGCAGTTGGCAAAACCTCAGGAGAGGTCCATGCAATTAGCTCAATATAAATTAACCATTTTACCATTTTTTTTAATTAAATTATTAAATTAGAATGATACTTTTACCCTTTAATTTTTGAACATTTTTACCTTTTTAGATAGTCCAATAAGAACTTGATATATGTTATAAAAATTTATTTTTAAAAAAAATACTTAAAAAAGATTTAAATAATAAAATAAATATGATAAAATTATTAAAAATAAAAATAAATATAAAAATTAGAAAAGTGTTAAAAGTAATATGATTTATTACAAAAACATTTCAAGGTTGAATACTTATAAAACTCAAAATTTAGTAATTTAATACATATATATAAAATAAATTTATATATATTACAGTTTTGTTATTATATTTTTATTTTTATAATATAATAATAATAAATATGTATATATTATAATTTTATTATTATATTTTATTTTTGTAATATATAATGTATATATAATATATAATATACTCTAAAATATGTATATATAATATTTTAACATTTTAGTTTTTTTTTAAACTAAATTTTGAGTTTTATAAGTATTCAATCCTGAATTTTATTTTTATTTTTAATAAATAATGTTATTTTTAAAATTTTAAAATTATTTTTAAATTTTAATAAATTTATAATATTTATTTTTTATTTAATTATTTTTAAGTGTGTTTTAAAAAATAATTTAACTTTTTATAACACATATTAATTTTTTATTGGACTATCGAAATAGATAAAATAGTTCAAATGTAAAAAGTTGAGGGTAAAATCGTCTTGCTAATTTAATCAAAAAGGGTAAGATGATCAATTTATGCTTTATGTCAGGTTTGACAGTCAAAATGTTGGGTCATAGGGACTAAACTGATATATTTTGAAAACGGTAGAGACCATGTGAGTGTAAAAAAGTAAAAATAGATCAAAATGTGATATTTTTAAATACATTAGGACCAAATTGATAATTATCCAAGGTACTTAGTTGTAGCTTAAGGAAAAATACGATTTTATTATAATATACTAAACGTTAGGGTATTCCATTACAATTTATCCAAAAAAAAGACGTCCCACTTTTTTTGTAACCCATTTACATCCCAACTAATAATGTGTCAATTAGTGAATGAATTCACATTAATAATAATTTATCTCACTTACCATATGAATCTAGACACATTATTAATTGAGATATAAGTTAAGATATAAAGTAGGATGTCTAGTATTACTCAATAAGAAAAACAAAGGTACAAATAACATAAGGATTTAAAGAAAATATCCAAGATTTAATACATGTTAATTATTTAACCATTAATATGATAATAACTACATGTATATAATGTAAAAGACCACTAAAAGTGTTGAATAATACCACATTAATTTAATTATGTTTTGCGAAACTTGAGAAAACATTTCATTAGTTTACAAGTATTTGATAAAATATTGATCAAACATTTGCCCGATGAATCATACTTACTATCGTGTAGGTATATTAATGGTTCCTGTACGTTTATAGAGTTCTTGTTGAATTATTGGTGTTTTTATTTGACATATATAATATATTGGTGTTAATTTTTCATGTTCGGTTTTTATTTTTTATTTTTAAGAAATGATATATATATATATATTTATATATATATATATTTGTTGACAATTTTATAACCAACGAACTAATCTATTAGGTTGTAGCATTATCTTATTATCTATAAAAGCTAATTGCATTCACACCCCTAAGAGCATCTCCAATGCTATTATGCATTCGGAGAAAATTGAGTGCCACATATGATCAATATTGAAAAAGTTAAGAAAACATTCTCCAATGCAATTATCTAACTTTAATATTGATATGATGTGGCAAAAAAAAAGTTAGAAAATATCAAGTAGAGTTTCTAATTGTAGATATTCTCCTTGATATGCTGACTAGGATTTCTAACTTTTCCCACCAATAAAATTTTAGTATTTTATCAATGCATTTAATTATCATATTGAATGGAGAGAGAATGTAACAAATGACTTGTGGTGATTGGTTTAAAATTACTATTTAGATATTCACATTGGAAAAGTGAATATGCATTTCTATGATTGTTTTGACAAGTTAGATCCATATTATTTAGAAATGCTGATGTGGCACTATTTAGATACTCAAAAATACATATTTGCATTGGAGATGCTCTAAGATTTGGCTAGCTACAAGTAGAATCAATTTTATTGCTTATTGACAATGACCTCCCCTGCCGTTAGTTAACTTCTGTTAGATTTAACTGTTGACCAACTTTGATCGTTAAAATGATCAAAATACCCCTAAAATAATATATTTTTTATTAAATAAAAAAAGATTAGATCTTTACCGTTCATCTGAAGTGAGATGGACGGTAAAGATTATTTTTTCTTAAAAAAAATTATTATAAATTTTTTAATTTTTTTAAAAAAATTAAAAAATTAAAGTTTAAATGGTATCAGAAACTTTTTTTTTTTTTTTTTAAATATATGAAAATATAAATATGTAAGGAAATTTAACAATAGTCAAACACACAACACGTTTGTTAGAAATAGCCTTAGAAATGTCTTTTCATAATCTTCCAAAATCTCTCTTTCTGTCTCTAGATCCGTGAAAGACAAGTCTGATATGTTTCAAACATTGAATATTCCTTTGCGTGCCATGTCTCTACAATGAAAATGAAAATTAAGCACATTAAAATCACATTTCAAATTTTGAACTCTCTCTCTCTCTCTCTCTCTCTCTAAATTTGCAATATAGGGGCAGAACTAGTCACCCGATTCTTAATGGTTTTTACGGTGATCTTCTAATACTTCTGTAAAATGATTGCCATACCAACTTTCTTGCAATGTTAATGAATTAACAGTAATTCCAAACGCGTTCTTAATGGCTTTTATGGTGATTTTTTTAATACTTTTGTAAAGTGATTGCCAACCAAACCAACTTTCACAATTAGATTCTTAAATATGTTACTTCAAATCACAACAAACAAAAATTATCATAGTCCCTTTTACTCGAGTTAATTATATACCTCCTCTATTTCACTGAAAAAGATAATTAGAGTCAAATAAAATAAGGAATACATTTTAGAAATATCCTTCCAAATATCTTTTTTTCTTTTTTTTTGATGAGGTAATATTTCGGACCAGTTTACACACAGTATGAACTAATTTACCTCTCCTGTCTGATCTCTCTTTCACTCTCTCTCTCTCTCTAAATTAAGCATGACTCAATCTGATAACTTTTTTCAATCGGTGATTCTTCACAATTCCCTTCACGTGCCCTGTCCCTGTACTGAAAATTAAGCACATTAGAATCACATTTCACATTTTCAAGGCTCTCTCTCTCTCTCTCTCTAAGCTCTCTCTCAAAATTTTCTACATAAGGAGAGGACTAGCCAAGTTTGGCGTACCCAAATATTAGACACCAACCACATCTTTCTTCTTCTTCCAAAAAAAAAAAAAAGAAAGAAAAAATGTTGAAACCACAAGTTAATTATCAGCAGACTCAGTCAATCAAAACCCTATTCCCATTACAGAAGCCATTTCTCCATGGAAATGGAGGCCATGCTTTTGCTCTTATGGTTCAGTCTAGGCCCTCCTTTAACAAACCACCAAAAGTTGGAGTTAGGTTTTCTCCTAATAAAATCAAAGCAGTAGCAACTCCTGCTGTTTCCACCGAGAAATCTCTCAGCATCAAGGCAGTTGTTACTGTTAAACAAACTGTTGGTGGCTTCCTCTCTATTCTAACCATAGACAGAGATGACATACAAGATTGGCTTGGCAAATCACTCCTTTTGGAGCTTGTTAGTGCCGAGCTTGATCCTAGTAAGTAATATATTCAAAAATGTTCTTGTATATATGGTTCTGTGATCAGGCTCAACTGTGTTTAACACTTGTTCTTTCTTTGTTTTTCAGAATTTAATAAATTCTACGAGTTTTTAAAGAGAGAAAACAAAAAGTTTTCATTAAATTTTTTATAATCCATACAAAAAAATTATTATCAAAATTAAATAAATTTTACTCAATTTCCATTAAAAGTGCTTAAAGTAAGCACGATAAGAGTTCTTATTAATATATATATATATATATATATATATGTAATATGCAAAACATTAATTTTTTTTATATAATATTTATTCTCTAAAGACAGATTCTTTCGATAGTATTCAAGTCTTACAAATTAATAATTATTTTTCAACTCTTTTTTAATAATAAATTTTTATTAATAATATTTTTAAAATACATACTAATTACCATATATTTTTTTTATAATTGATTACATGCTATATTATTACAGAGACGGGAGTAGAGAAAGCGACCATAAAAGATTACGCACACAAAACTGGGACGGAGAAGGACGGCGACGTGACATATGAAGCGGAGTTTGAGGTTCCGGTTGATTTCGGAGAATTGGGTGCCATTTTCGTGGAGAATGAGCACCACAAGGAGATGTTTTTGAAGGATGTGGTGCTTGATGGATTCCCTAATGGTCCTGTTACGATAACTTGTGACTCCTGGGTTCACTCCAAGCAGGACAACGAAGACAAGCGAGTCTTCTTTGTTAACAAGGTCAGCTAGCTACTCAGCTATATGCACCAACCTCTGGTTTATTAATTATATATTAAATTAACATTCATTATTTACCAAAAAGTAACTTTTTTTTTAACCGTTCAAAAATTCGGACTCCAAAAAATTAAAAAATAGCATTAAAAAGTTATACCAAACTGGGCTTTATAGTTAACATATGGGGACAATTCTTTTTTTATTTTTACATATCTTGAGATGATAGGCATGCTTGGGAGATTTTTTTGCTTTAAATTTTTGCTTGAAATTTCTTTCTACAGAAATTATATATTTTTACTTTGTTTGGAAATGCTTTTAAAGTTTAAAAGTTTTTTTCTTAAAACATCTAAACACTCTTAAAAGAGCTTAAAAGAGCTTTTAAATCTAAAAAGTCAAAAATATGTTCTAACAATCCTGTCAAACAGACTCTAAGAACTTTATATGAAGTGACACATACGATTTTATTAAAATATGAGTAATTTATATTTTTTCCCCCTAATATTTGGTAGATTAAACATTTTTTCCCCCTGTGGTTTTAGTAATAGACATTTTTCCCATACAGTTGTCAAATTGTTTAAAAAGTTATTTGACCCTTAAGGCCCTGTTTGGTACGCGGGATTGAATTAGACTATTTTATGGAATTGGATTGAATTGAGATTGAATTGGATTGGATTGGATTGGATTAATATAGCGCTATTCACTGTTTGATGTAACATGGGATAGGACTAAAATAGTATAATTCTATATTTGGAATGATTTGAGATTGGACTAAAAATAATGTAATGAAATGTTTATTATATGACTAAATTATAACTAAAATTAATAAATTTAAATATAATTAGTCTATTAAATAGATATATAAATTATAATTAAATTAAAAAAATAATTGAATAAAAAACATTAACTTATTTTTTAAAAACAAAATAAAATAATATAAAATTTAATTTAAATAATATTAATATATTGGTAAATTAAGTATTAAAAAAAATTATAAATCCAATTCAATTTTATTAAAAATCACTATAAAAGTTTACAATTTTAAAAATAAAAGTTTACTTTAGTTTTTTTTAAATGAAAAATTTATTATTAAAATGACAAAAAGTATACATATTAATGGTTATTAATTTTAATTAAATGGGTGATGAGAGAGAAATCTGTTATGTGAGATCGAGAGAGAAGGGAATAAGAAATCATTAGTGATAAGGGAGGGTTTAATAAAAAAGTAATAAAAAAAGTATATATTTTTTTTCATTAGTCCCGAGACTATTAGTGATAGGGGGATGGGGTGGATTTATATAGTCCAGTCAATATAGGACTATTTTAGTACACGAGATTATAAATCTCATGTATGTACACTTCACCAAATACAGGATATTAACTAAAATAGTCCAATCATGAATTAATTCCAAGTACTAAATAGATTCTTAAATTTTAAAGATAAATTAATAAATGAATAAATAAAATAATATAAAAAAATCTTTATTAAAAGAGTTAAAAAATAAATCAATAAAAAACTTTATTTTAAACTTTATTAAAATATTAAAATAATAAAAAAAAATCAATTTCCATTCTTTATTTCACTTTCTCTCTCCTCTATCTTATCTCTCCACTATTTCTTTCACTTTCTCTCCCCACTATCTTCTCTCTCCGTCTATCTCACTCCCTCTCTCTCTTTCTTTCATTTTCTTCATTCATTTCTCTCCATAATTTTAATATCTCTCTCTTTAAATTACCTTCCTATCTAAAGAATATTTTACTTTTGTTCTATTTTATAGTTCAAATCCAACAAAATTCATGAAGGGCCTTGAGATATAATCTAGTTACATGCATTTTAGCCAAAATCACAAGAGATTGGAGAAAATGAATGCAAACAAAATTTCAGTGTGGTCACTTCAAAATTATTCATACCTTGTTGAAGTTTTTTTAGTATTAGTTGTCTAGTCTGTGGTCCTGGAGTACAGGAGCAATAAATTATTTTCACATGTGAGGTAGAGGTGGGACTCTTGGGAGGGACCATGCATGAGCCCTCATTGATAGGAAGACTTATGAGAAGTTAACTTTGGCTGCGGATATCACGTTTAGTGTAATGGTTAGTGTACCTCTCTTTTAATTTAATAATAAAAATTTAATTTATATTATACATATTTATCAATATATATTAAATAGTTTTTTTTTTATTATTATAGTAGATATTATTTTTTATAAGAATAAATATTCAAACCGTACATTTAGTGTTTGATCTCGATAGATCCTAATAATTATTAATATTATAATTAAAATAATAATAATAAAAAAACTTTCGCTGCACCGTTACCACAAATGGGTACAGCACCAGGTCAGGAATCCAATCCTAAACCTCATCGTGGGCATACTGGTTGTGGATGAGGTGACATACTGGTGGTGACGTGATGCGCATCTAATCCCATTAAATATTTTAATGAAGTTAAAATGTACAGTCATTTTAATTGATTGACGGGTTTTTATTGGGATGACCGAATAAAAATAAAAATGTTTGTTTATTAGGATTAATGGTAGACTGTTTAAAAATTTATATAAATTTACTATTGAATAATATGGTTAGTTGATTTGTTGGATCAGTCATATTTACCATCAGAAACACCAAATGGATTGAAGAGGTTGAGAGGTGAAGAGCTAGTAAAATTGAGAGGAAATGGACAAGGAGAGCGTCAAACCGGTGATCGAATATATGATTATGATGTGTATAATGATATCGGAGACTCGGATAGTGACCCAAATATGGCACGACCAGTGCTTGGCGGCAAAGAACATCCTTACCCTAGACGTGGCAGAACCGGACGCCCTCATTGCAAGACAGGTATAAATTAAATTAAATGATAAAAATTATTTTAGCCCAATAAATAATTTTAAAAATATTATTTTTTGACCCACTTTTCACCTTTTTAACTCTTATGTCCCTAATTACATACTTTGACAACTCGACCAGTTGACTCAAAAATTCTACACAAACCCAATAATCTCGATTCAAAACCAATCCAATGGTATAAAAAAAGATCTAATATTTAAAAATTTTAAAAATTTTATTGTGTGGTCAAGATTAGAAACACATTGCAACTGCTCTGTGGTTGCACACAGCAGTGTAACAAAACCTGATCACCTGCTGCAACACTTCATTGAGCTAGTGTTGGTACTACGTACGGTTTAGTGAAGCTCAGGAGTCAGGACTGGAATCACAAAACTGATCAGAACGAGTACTCTACACACATTAAAGGACACAAAGATACAAAAGTGGGGTTGTAATGTCAGTCCCGATAAGTATATATCACTCAATATTATCTTATTACTGTTTATTATGCGATATTAACCGGACTGATATGGTAATATTTTTTCGTGTTATCAAAGCTATGGTACTTATTATTATTATTTTTTTCTGTTTTCTGGTTTTTAACGCGTGTGGCACAGATTTGATATGATAATTATTATTCAATTTTATTGTTGCAGATCCATACTCAGAGACAAGGAGCAGCCAATTCTATGTGCCCAGAGATGAAGAATTTTCTGAAGTAAAAGAACTAACATTTTCAGCCAAGACAGTTTCCTCAGTGTTGCATGCCTTGCTACCTGCCTTAGAAACTGCAATTGTGGATTCTAATCTAGGGTTTCCATACTTCACAGCCATAGACTCTCTCTTCAATGAAGGAGTTAACTTGCCTCCACTCACTAAACAAGGTTTTTGGAGAACACTTATTCCCAGATTAATCAAGGCAGTTCATGATACTGGCGAAGATATTTTGCGCTTTGAGACCCCCGCAACAATGGACAGTAAGAACCTCGAACATTTTTGTTTTGCATGGATATAGATTCTCTACTGATTTAAACACGCGTTTTCTCGAATATATAAATGAAGTTTGTAATACTATGATTATGCATGCTTTAATGTACACTAACTCATTTGGGTCCTTTTCACTTGCAGGAGACAAATTCTTTTGGCTTAGGGATGAAGAATTTGCTCGGCAGACTCTAGCTGGCCTCAATCCTTATAGCTTACAGTTGATCACGGTATGATCTATCACTATCTAATTTATTGTCTGTTGCTATATTATCGGTATATAGTAATTTTTTATCAGAACTATTCAACGGTAGATATTAATTATTGATCGTTGAGTTTTATTTAATTATATTTATGCAATCTGATGACTATATCTATCTAGGGAGTTTTAAGCTTGAAGAATGAACAGTTTTTTATTTTTTTATTTTTTTATTTGTACAAAATATTGTAGGAATGGCCGTTGAAAAGTACACTAGACCCTAAAATTTATGGTTCACCGGAGTCAGCAATCACCACAGAAATTATCGAATGCGAAATCAAAGGTTTCTTGACAGTTGAAGAGGTATATCGAAACCTTCAAATTATATACTCCGTGTTAACATTTGATCTTTGAACACAAATCAAATTCCTACTGGAAATTTTTAGTTTCTAATTGATTTATTTATACATTAAAACCTCTTAAGATTTTTTTTTTGTTGGTTTTATGCAGGCTATAAAACAAAAGAGGTTGTTCATCTTAGATTACCATGACCTACTTCTACCATACGTGGAAAAAGTGAGAGCGCTCGAAGGCACAACCCTATATGGTTCTCGCACAGTATTCTTCCTGACTCCAAATGGTACGTTGAGACCACTAGCAATCGAGCTGACTCGGCCACCGATTGATGGAAAGCCACAGTGGAAACGAGTGTATTCACCCAGTTGGCACTCCACTGAATGCTGGCTTTGGAAGCTCGCCAAAGCTCATGTTCTTGCTCATGATTCTGGCTACCACCAGCTTGTCAGTCACTGGTATACATATATGCCTCATCTCTTGATTCTGATATCATTATAACGATCCCGAATTAATATAGTATCATATATCGTTAAGCTACTGATATTTGATTAGCTAATATGGCGAGATAGGTTCAACTTTGATATTGTTATAATAATTTCTATTTCTAAGTGGCATTTATTGTTCGTTTAAAGTTATATTACCTTGCATTAGTTTGGAAAGAGATTATACATATAAGTTAATTAGTAAAATTTCATCAAATAAGTAATTATTTATTTTATTTTATACATTTTGACAATGTCATGTCATTTTCTGAACCCCTGATGTAGTGAATTTCTCTATTTAATTCGCACTCACATGGCTGCACCTCTACTTTCTTTGCAGGTTGAGAACTCATTGCTGCACAGAGCCTTATATAATCGCAACCAATCGGCAACTAAGCGCAATGCACCCAATCTACAGGTTGCTTACCCCTCATTTCCGGTACACAATGGAGATCAATGCTCTAGCTCGACTGGCTCTAATCAATGCTGGTGGAATCATTGAAAGTTCATTCTCTCCTGGCAAGTACTCTATGGAGTTCAGCTCTGTCGCCTATGACAAGCAGTGGCGTTTTGATCATGAGGGACTTCCCAAAGATCTCATTAGCAGGTAATAACTCATTCACTTATTCAAAAGCTTTTGAAAGTAGTTTGTAGGAGAATGAAAATAATGAAAATGCGTCTGGTAGTAGTATTTAATTTTCGAATCGTGTATTTTATTTATTTATTTATTTTTTTTGCTAACTAGGGGATTGGCTGTTGAAGATCCAAGTGCTCCACATGGCCTAAAGCTAACAATTGAAGACTACCCTTTTGCAAATGATGGTTTAGTACTATGGGACTCCATAAAACAGTGGGTTACAGACTATGTGAACCGTTACTACCCCAAAGCAAGTCTTGTAGAGTCAGACAAGGAGCTCCAAGCATGGTGGTCCGAAATCCGGAATGTCGGACATGGTGACAAGAAGGATGAACCATGGTGGCCTGTCCTGAAAACCCCAGAAGACTTGATTGAGATCATAACAACCATAGTCTGGGTGACCTCAGGACACCATGCAGCTGTGAACTTTGGCCAGTACGCATATGGAGGTTATTTCCCTAATAGGCCCACCATTGCAAGAACCAACATGCCTGATGAGGACCCAACTGAGGAAAAATGGAAGTTCTTCCTGGAAAAGCCAGAAACTGTGCTTTTGACTATCTTCCCTTCACAAATACAAGCCACAAAAGTCATGGCTGTTCTGGATGTTCTGTCGAATCATTCACCGGATGAGGAGTATTTAGGCGACATAGCGGAGGCGTCATGGAAAGAAGATCCTGTTATAAATGCTGCATTTGAGAGGTTCAATGGAAGGTTGAAGGAGTTTGAAGGGATTGTTGATGATAGAAATGCAAACCCGGATTTGAAGAACAGAAATGGAGCGGGGACTGTGCCATACGAACTCTTGAAGCCATTTTCTGATCCCGGCGTGACAGGAAAAGGAGTTCCGTACAGCATTTCTATCTAGATTTTCTATGGAAAATTAAACTGCCATTGCTCATTGACAAGCTGCTTCTTCTCTGCTTTTTAATCTATGACTTGCTTTGTATTTGGCTACTAAACAAACTCTCTTTTTGTTCCTTGAATAAAATTTAGTTTCTCCTTATAATCATTGATCTCTTGCCATTCCACATTAAAATTAACCACCTCAAATAGCAGCTATTAAGACATTTATAGCCCTAAGAAAAACCATATAAGATATGGAAGATAATAATGTAATATGTTGTCTATTTTTTGAGGAAATTCTTGAACCATCGAGCTGAGTGTTTGGGATATCTTTTCAATCCATTTTTGTAATCCACATAGTTGATGCCAAAACGTACAGTGTAACCTGCATTCCACTCAAAGTTGTCCAACAATGACCATGCAAAGTATCCCCTCAAATTTACACCATCCCTGTCATGCATTCAACTGTTGAGATTTAATATCCCGAGTATTTTTTTTTTTTTAAATCCAGACATCTTGACTAAATAAGAAGCCCTCTAAGAGAATTAACGAAAGCACTTACTTGATGGTTCTTTTGAGGAAAGAAAGATGCTTGTAGTAGTAATCAATCCTCATGTTATCAACAAGGGCTTCCTCTAATGATATTGTTGCATTGTTCGCTTCATCAACCCCTAATAATAATAATAATAATAATAATAATAATAAGTGTTGGGTGGGTCCCTCACATAGAGGGCACCCACCAATTAATTTCAATCAATTAAAAAAAAAAAAATAATTAAAATGACGTGACCACACAAATGGCCAAAGGTGTAACATCTCTAATTTTGAATACATATGAAAAGTATGATTGAATTCGTTTTGAATATGTGACAGTATATAGTAGCGCTCCCTGATTCGGTCCGAGTGGATTTGTGTCAGGGGGTGTTACAAAAGGTGTGGCCATATCTTAGCCACATGTTTGGGAGCTCTCTTGCCTATATAAATAGAATTGAGAGAGAGAGTCTCAGAAAGAGAGATAGAATTTTTTTGAGAGGAAAAATTATAAGTTAATTTGGAAAATTCTATCCATAAATTAAAATTACATTATTATTGTAATTTGTGAGAGATCCACCTAAAGGTGAAGTTTGTAATCCCATTATTATTATAGTGGAAGTTTTAAGCGTTCTACGGTCCCGTGATTTTTTACCTTCATTTTGGAGGGTTTTCCACGCTAAAATGTTTGGTGTTATTTTGCTCTATTTAGTTTGAAAAATTATTTTGGGTCCGTAAAATCTATTTTTTACTACATCCAAATAATTTTTCCCAACAAAGTGGTATCAGAGCCCGGCTGTATTCCAGTCTGTTAAGGTATCAGATTCTCTAGAAAATTCTTAGTATACTTTGTGGTTGCAGTATTATCTGATCTTCCATATCAGAAAAGAATTGTTCTTGAGACTATTAATTTTGTGATTGGTGAAAGTAAGTGTGGTGGTGTGGAGAGTGCATGTTTAGGAAAAGTTCTGGCTAAGGAAAAACTTGGTATTTAAGTGTGTCCGGTGTGACCCACCTCTCTTTCCTCGGAACTTACTTAGTGTACTATTCACGACTACGTACACTATTCACGCATACGGGGTACTATTCATGGGGTACTATTTATCGCGTACTATTCATGGGGTACTATTTATCGCCAAAAAGGATCAAGCTCGGAGAAATCATTTGACTAATACTCCAGATGGAGGAGACCACAGATGAAGGATCTTTTATACATTAAAGATCTGTGGAAGCTGAATGTAATGCCTAAGGAGAAAAGAGTGACAACAGCTTCGATGGATGCCAAGACACCCAGTACTTCGACGTCCACATCAGACGTTGACTGGGTTGTGATGAACCGAAAGTGTGCTGCTCAAATTAGACAATGGATCGATAGAAGCATTTTCCAAAACTTTGCTAATGAACATGATGCTTATGTTCTTGGGAAAAAGTTGGAGAAAATGTATGCAAGGACAACCGTACAGAATAAAGCTAATCTGATGCGACGATTAGTCAATTTAAAGTATAAAGATGGAAGCAGCGTGTCAGAACACATGAGCGAGTTCCAAGGCATCGTAGATCAACTCAACTCTATGAAAATGACTGTAGATGATGAGTTGCAAGCATTGTTGATGTTGAGTTCTCTACCAAAATGCTGGGACACTCTGGTTGTGTCAGTTAGTAACTCCGCTCCTAATGGCAAGCTTACCATGGATATGGTAAAAGATAGAATGCTCAATGAAGAGTCTCGACGAAAAGACAAAAGGTATACCCCTAAAATGAAGCACTTGTTACGGAGAAACAAGGCAAGCAAGAATGGAGGGGAGGGAGTAAAAGTAAAAATCCCTATAACCAAAGTCAGCAAAAAGGACGATCAAAGTCCAAATCGAGGCATGACAAGAAGTGTCACCACTGCGGTAAGCCTGGACATTTCATTCGAGAATGTCGAAAGTTAAAGGCAGAGCGAATCAGAAATCAGGATGCATAAACCAGAACAAATGACACCGCAACAGTCACCGAAGAAGTTGTCGTTGTTCAAGCTGAGGATTATATCAGTCTTGCAAGTCAAGACTCTACATGGGTAGTTGACTCAGGTGCTTTATACTATGTCACTTCATGATGGGATTTCTTCTCAACCTACACTCAAGGTGATTTCGGACGAGTGAGAATGGGAAATGATGATGTCTCTAAAATTATCGGCATCAGAAATATCCATTTAGAAACTAACCTTGGATGCAGGCTAGTTTTGAAAGATGTGAGGCATGTTCTTGATATCCGTCTCAATTTGATCTCTACCGGAATACTTGATGACGATGGTTACAGTAATTATTTTGGTGAAGAAAAATGGAAGCTTACCAAAGGTAACTTGGTAATAGCAAAAGGTAAGAAAGATATATCACTCTACCACACAGAAGCCAAGTTGTGTAGAGGAGAAGTAAACATCACCAGGAAAGAAGTTCCCATCGAGCTATGGCATAAGCGGCTTGGCCACATGAGTGAAAAAGGGTCTCAGTATTCTTTCCAAGAAGGAGCCCTTGCTAGGAATGAAAGGTACATCATTACCAACTTGTGTTGATTGTATTATGGGAAAACAATACAGAGTTGCATTTTGTAGTTCCCCACTATCTAGAAAGGCGAATATTCTAGATTTAATACACACAGATGTATGTACAATGAGTTGTAAGTCACTAGGAGGTGCTGCTTATTTTGTGACTTTCATTGATAACCATTCTAGAAAAGTATGGGCCTTTTCTTTGAAAACTAAAGATCAAGTGCAGGAAGTTTTCAAGCAGTTTCATGTAAAAGTTGAACGAGAAACTGGCAAGCGTTTGAAGTGTGTACGTGCAGACAATGGCGGTAAGTACCGCGGACTATTCGAGGAGTACTGCAGAAGTTTTGGTATCAGGCTAAAAAAATCGGTACCAAAGACACCTCAACATAACGGTGTCGCAGAGAGGATGAACAGAACTATTTGTGAAAGGGTCAGATGCATGCTCTCAAATGCAAAACTGCCAAAGTCCTTTTTGGAGGAGGTAATAAGAATCGCAATCGATTTGATCAACTTTTCTCCATCAGTTCCGTTGAACTATGACGTACCAGAGAGAGTTTGGACAGGGAAAGACGTTTCTTACAAATACTTGAAAGTATTTGGCTGCAAATTATTTGTCAAAATCCTAAAAGACGAGAGGTCCAAGTTGGATGGAAAAGCAAAGCAGTGTATCTTTGTGGGATATGCCCATGAAGAATTCGGCTACAGACTTTAGGATCCTGTTAATAAAAGAATTATCAGAAGCCGAGACGTGGTATTTCTTGAAGATCAAACGATCGAGGATTTTGAGAAACCCGAGAAGCCACAGTCAGACGAAATTATAGTTAATCTGGAACCAGTCTCTCTACCAACAAATTCTGATGAAGGGAGAGCTACACCAGATACTAATGATGTTCATCCATCAGCTCGCAGTCCAGAACCAGAACAACTTCCTGAATAAGTCTAACTAGAAACACAGTTAAGGAGGTCTACCAAGAGCGACAACCAAGTTGCAAATATTCTCCTAACGAGTATGTAATGCTCACTGATGGGGGAGAACCGGAGAACTATGATGAAGCTATTACTGACCAACATAAGATTGAGTGGTTAAAAGCCATGCACATGAGAACCACACATTTGACATGATGAAATTACCACAGGGAAGGAAAGTTCTCAAGAACAAATAGGTGTACAAAATCAAAAGTGAATAAGGCAGCTCACAACCACGTTACAAAGTAAGACTGGTTGTGAAAGGATTCGGGCAGAATAAGGGTGTTGACTTTGAAGAAATATTCTCACTAGTGGTAAAAATGTCTTCAATTCAAGTTGTTCTTGGCTTGGCAGCTAGTCTCAATCTGGAGGTTGAACAACTTGACATAAAAACCACATTCTTACATGGTGATCTTGACGAGGAAATTTACATGGAGCAGTCTGAAGGTTTCCAAGTCAAAGGGAAAGAGAAATTTACAGACTAAAGAAGAGTTTGTACGGTCTGAAATAGGCACCAAGGCAGTGGTACAAAAAGTTCGACTTGTTCATAGAGAAAGATGAGTACAACAGAACGACGGCTGATCACTGCGTCTTCATCAAGAAATTCTCTGATGGTGATTTTATCATTCTTTTGCTTTATGTTGATGACATGTTAATTGTTGGCCAAGATATTGACAAAATTAACAGGTTGAAGAAAGAGTTGAGCAAGTCCTTTACAATGAAGGATTTAGGACTCGCTAGGCAGATTCTTGGCATGACGATTACCCACAATAGGCAAAATCGAAGAATCTGGCTATCTCAAGAATGATATGTTAAAAAAGTTCTTGAAAGATTCAACATGAGCAAAGCTAAATCTGTTAGTTCTTCACTTGCAAGTCACTCCAAGCTTAATGCAAGTCAGTGTCCTTCTACCGAGGAGGAGAAATCAGAAATGAGCAAAGTGCCTTATGCATCGGTGGTTGGCAGTCTAATGTACGCTATGGTATGCACCAGACCAGACATTGCTCATGCTGTTGGCGTTGTGAGCCGATTTCTATCTAATCCTGGAAAGGAACATTGGACAGCAGTCAAATGGATACTCAGGTATCTTAGAGGTACTTCCAGTCATTGTTTATGTTTCGGTAATGGTAAACCTGTATTAGAAGGATATACCGATTCAGATATGGCTGGCGACGTGGATACGAAAAAATCTATATTCGAGTACCTAATAACATTTGCAGGGGGAGCTGTCTCATGGCAATCACGATTACAAAAGTGTATTGCCTTAAGCACTACATAAGCAGAGTACACCACAATTACTGAAGGTTGTAAAGAGATCCTGTGGATGAAGAAGTTCCTACAAGAGTTAGATCAGAATCAGGAAAGTTATATGCTCTATTGCGACAGTCAGAGAGCAATTCACCTCAGCAAGAATCCAACTTTTCACTCAAAGTCCAAACACATCGATGTGAGGTATCATTGGATTCGTGATGTGTTGGAAAATAACCTACTGCAAGTTGAGAAAATCCACATCGATGACAACGGGGCAGACATGATGACAAAAACTCTACTTAGAGGAAAGCTTGCTGTATGTAGAGAGATTGCAGGTGTGGTAGAGCCCTCCATGTAGTCGGGAGGAGGAGATTTGTTAGGTGGGTCCCTTCACAGGGTCCCGTAGTTTTTTACCTTCATTTTGGAGGGTTTTCCACGCTAAATCTTTAATGTTATTTTACTCTATTTGGTTTGGAAAATTATCCTGGATCCGTAAAATCTATTTTTTACTACATCCAAATAATTTTTCCCAACAATAAGGTGGTTTAAAAGTGAAAAAAGTGCTTTAAGAAAACGCACTTCTAATTTTATAGAAAGTACTTTTTTCATAGTAAAAAAGGTACAAAAACAAGAATAGAAAATTTCTGAAGTACTTCAGGTTAAAAAAAAAAATTAATCAAAAAATGGGAAAGATCAGATGACTTTAAGTTAATTGATACCATTTTCAGTAATGTAAATGAGAGGATTATTGTATTTTCTCTTGGTATAAAGCAAGAGATCTCGAATTCCTCTTGGATAAACAAAAAGCCAATCTGAAGCAGCCTGCATCAATAAAAATGCATTTGAGAACAATTGTTTTTGACAAAATATAACAAAATTACATTATTTTTTCTCAATTGTTTTGTATTTTTTCTCACAAATCAATATGATCCTTCTATGGTTTTTTTTTTTTCAAATAAATGGTTGATTTAACTTAGTAGTTTATTTATATATACCTTTGGTCCAATTGGGATTCCATTACGTTCAGCTGCCAAAAATAAATAATCCAGATTTAGTACTTTACATAAATAAACTAATAGTAAAAATTATTTAAAGAATTAAATTTGTGCTTACTCAGAAGATTGACAAGAGAATCCGTCAAGTAGCTTCTATTTCCTGAGCGCAACTGAGGAGCATAGGCTGCATAATTGGCAGTGTAGTAGTTTAATCCAACAAAATCATACGATCCTTTTATCATATTGGATTCCTCTTTGGAGAATTTGGGTAATCTATTTCCAACAAGAGATTTCATTATGTGTGGATAATCACCATTTGTTAATGGGTCCATAAACCTGCCAAAACAAAATAAGTGCTTTCAATTAGGAGAATCTATAAAAATTTCAACAGAACTAAGACGTTGGCTACCACTTCTAGCCCAAAATTTTGTTTATGCAGATTTGGTGACGTTCCTGTAATTTTTTTTTTAAATGCTTATGAAAAATAGTGAATATATTCCGGACAACTTTACAAATTAAATGACTCGTTTATTCAGTCATAAAATTAATTGATATATGTTGTGGATGACCATTCTTTTATTTTGTATGTTTTTAATGTGGTATTCATTCCTACCATCTCTAACTTTATATGTAAATTTTATGATAGTTCGTATAACTCAGGTTTTCTAATGAATAAAATTATGATGCATATGGATTAAAAATATTTGATAGTATTTGAACAAAAGACCTATAAAAATTTGTTTCAAAAAATATTTTCTCTGCTATTTTCTGTTGTTTGGATTAAAAAATCGAAATATAAGAAAATATTTTTAGTTATTCTATCTAATCTTTTTTTTTTTTTTTTTTTTTTTATAATCATATGTCAAAGACATTCTTTATATAAAAACACCATATGTTGTGAATTAACATCAAATAATCATTTATGTTTGAATTTAATCTACAAATAAGATTGTCGGCCAAAGTGAAATAGCAACACTAAATCAAAAACCTAGCTATTGGCACCTTCTTCGGGTATTAGATTTTATTGCCGATAAAATCATCGTCCAATGTAGTTTGATAATGATTGGAAGATCATGATTAACTTTCCTAAATTAACACATTTTAGGTATCTATGCTGTTGCTGGTTAATTACAAGAAATAATAAGAACCACATAAATTAAAAGAGGTGGCTGTTTAATTCTTTGTGCTTGATAATTGTTTGCTTAGTGGAGTAGCTATTTTGCCACGAATCTAAACCACATAAATTAAAAGTTTCAAAACTTACCACCCTAACATGAAATCCAACGCTCGTTGTGCAGCATTTTGATGGTGCCGTGCAGAGGAGAATGGTACCATCCAGTTTGACGCCAATGTGATTCCTATAATCCCCTTTTGACTTATCTGCACAAATTCAATTTCAATCATTCAACAAACTTTGGATACGTTACTGTTTGATGAGTTAGGGTGCGCTTGAGATTGTTATGATTAGGATCCAGAAAATATTTGATAAATTAATTAAAAATAAATTATTTTATAAGTTACGGTAATCTCAAAACACTATCAGTTAATAATAATTTAAAACCAAATTTTTATTACTTCACGAATCTCATATGTATAGTTACTGCTGTAGTTACCTGGTATTTCTTTTTATATAATTGCACGGCAGTTGCATGAGCAAGAAGCTCATGGTGCGACACCAAATACGGCTCTGTGGCAGAATCACCGCCGGTGCAATTCAAACCTTGCCACTCTGAGCATCGTCCCGGTGCCAAATTGGCCGATGCATAGCCACCCATGCTGTAAATCCATGGCTCATTCAATGTAATCCAATGTTTCATTCGGTCACCAAATGCTTTGAAGCATACATCTGCATAGTCTCTAAAATCTTCCCTGTACAAAATTACAAACGTCAAATTAAGACTAAAGTTTTGCCATAATTAACCCAAGTTTGAACTCATAAATGAGGGTTCTACCATACGACACCATTTTAAAATTCGTACAGTAACGTTAGAGTTGTGATTTTCAATTATTTGGATAAATTTTTGAATGCTAGAATTGCAAAATCGTATCCCTAAAAGAAAGGTTCTAATGCATAGAAAACAAGAAAAGGTAAATTTGATTAACCTTCTTGAGGTGTGTATTGTGAAGGATACAACTTGTGATGCTCTTATTCAACAACAAAAAGCAGCTCACATTCAGACTCCTCCAAGAGAGAAAGCTTCAGCTCAACACCATTCAAAGACAGGTGCCTTGCTTTGCAAGTCTGTTAGCAAACTCGAGTGTGCAGAGCATGCACTTCATGCAGGAGCTGCACACGATCATAATTTCAGAGCATCATCATGGCATGTTGATCATCAAGGCATTCGAAGAACAGATTGTAAACCTAAGAGGAATACAATCAGCCTTGAAAGTTAGTTACAGAGTTAGCTTTGTTAGTTAGTTTGTTAGCTGTAACTTGCAAGGTTGCTAGAGCATGTGCAACTGGTTATTGTTAGTGATTTATGAGTGGTTAGCTGATAGCTTGTATATATATATATATTGAGTCACGTATATTCTCTGCTATTGAGAGATGGAATCAAGAGCTTCTTCTTCCTCTCAACTCACTCTATCAATGGTTGCTTAAAACACCATTGTTGCTCTAGTGACATTTTGTCAAACACTTTGATAATTCTATCAAACACCTACATCATCTTGTTGATCTTTTTCATGGTATTAGAACCGCTGACAAACGTCAATGGCAAACATGAATTCAATTGATTCTGGTTCTACTCATGTTAGGGAAATAGTTCATCACTCTACAACAAACATGGATTTTGCATTGCTTTCAACTGTACTTCAACGTGGCCATCAAACTGGATCGAAGCAATTATATTGACTGGAAGACTCAAGTGCTACCAACTATCTCTGCACTTAAGCTTGAGGATTTCATTGATGAAACAAAGAAATCTCCTCCACAGTTCATTGAATCTCATACAGTGAATGAAGCTGGACAAACTGAAGTTCATCTGAGCATCAATTATGCTTTTACTGCTTGGAAGAAATCAGGTTAAATCTTTCTTGGATGGCTTCTATCTACAATAAGTGAGAAGGTTATTGGTCAGGTAATACTTTGTAGAACCTCTCTCGATTTCTGGATTAAACTTGAAAGCCTATATTCTAGACAATCTATGGCTAGGATCATGTCTCTTAGACAACAATTGTAAAATCCTGGAAAAGGTTCTGGATCTATTAGTGATTTTGTGTTTAGAATTAAGGAGATTAGAGATGATTTGATGGCTACTGGAGATGAAGTGCAAGAGAGAGATTTACTCTTGAGTTTGATGAATGGAGTGGGACATGAATATGATCCCATAGTTGTGTTAGTGTCTTCTCAACAGAGAACTATGTCTCTAGAAGAAGCACAATTCTTACTTTTGATGCATGAACAGCGTATAGAATAACTTAATACCCATGCTCAAATCAATATTGGTGGTTATTCTGTACATTTTGTGAGTAACAACAGTGGTAGAGGACAAAGAAGTGGAGATCAAAACAATAACAATAGAGGAAATTATAATAATAGTTGAGGAAGAGGAGGTAGATATCCTAACAAATCTAGGCAGAGAATATATTGTCATTTGTGTTCCAAACCAGGTCATGGAGCTTTAAAGTGTTATAGGCGTTTTGATCAAGAGTTTCAAGGTCCATCATCACTTCAGAATCAGGCTCACTACTCTTAGCAACAACAACAAGTACTTGAGGTTGCTGACTTTCGTGATATGCAAGGGGGAGGATACAATACTGGAGGATAAGCACAAGCTAATTATCATCAGACCTCCTCAGCATATTTTGCATCACCTGAATCTGTAAATGATGCATCATGATACGTAGATAGTGGAGCTATAAATCATGTCACTGCCAATCTGAAAAATCTTGCTGTGAGCACTGAGTATAGATGTAAGGACAAGCTGATTATTGGTGATGGTAATCAACTACTTATCTCTAACATTGGTAATACAATTATGCCATCTCACTTTACACCAGCTCAATATTTGCATTTAAAGAATGTTTTGCATGGTCCCTCTATAGCTAAGAACTTGTTGAGCATCTCTCAGTTTACTAAGGACAATAATGCCTTTGCTGAATTCTTTGTTGATCATGTTATGATTAAGGATTAGATAACCAAGAAAGCACTTCTACAAGGTACAATTAATGATGGCCTCTATCAACTGGAGTTGTGTGCTGATTCTTCTCAGTTGAACCACGTTTGTGCCTCACCTGTTTCGGCTTTTGTTTATGCAAATAATATATGTAAATTGACTGATATAGGTCATAAGTCTGCTAGTAGGAAGAGAGAGTTTTCATGGTCCAGCCTGAGGGGTTTCAAAGTAAACGGTTCCCATCTCATGTGTGTCAACTTAACAAAGCTCTTTATGGCTTGAAACAGACCTATAGGTCCTAGTTTCATAAAATCAAAACTACCTTGGTTTTATGGGGTTTTAGAAATTCTGTTTTAGACTCTTCTTTGTTCTTCAAACATCAAGGTTCTCATGTGTTGTTTATATTTGTTTATGTTGATGATATTCTGATTACAGGTGATTCTCTTCAGCTTATTCAATCTGTGATTCATCAGCTACATCAAAGGTTTGCTCTCAAGACTCTATGTTCAGTCAATTACTTCTTGGGATTTAAGGCTTATAGAGACAGCTCGGGCCTTTACTTAACTCAAGCCAAGTATGTTCTTCATCTTCTCAAAAAGACCAATATGCTTGACAGCAAACCATGCAACACCCATGTTTGTGCTGGCAAAGCTTTCACTTTATGAAGGAGAGCCATTCAGTGAGCCTTCTATTTATAGGAGTACAATTGAGGCACTGCAGTATCTCACACACACAAGACCAGATATCTCTTATATCATCAACAAGTTGAGTCAGTTTCTTCAAGCTCCTACTCAGCTTTATTGGCAAGCTTGTAAGCATGTGTTGAGGTACTTGAGAGGTACAATTCTTAAGGGTCTTCACTTCAAACCAACTGCTTCTTTAATCCCTTTTTCCCTTGATGCTTACACTGATGCTGATTGGGCCAGCAGTGTTGATGACAAGAGATCTACTAGTGGTAGTTGTGTATTTGTTGCAGGTAATCTCATCTGTTGAAGTTCAAAAAAGCAACAAGTTGTTGCTAGATCCAGTACTGAAGCAGAATACAGGGCCATGACACAGCTCACTTCTGAAATTCTATGGCCGCAATATCTTTTTCGTGAGCTTAGTGTTCTTCTTTCTTCCGTGCAGCTGTGTGGTGTGATAATATTGGGGCCAATTCTTTGGCCAAGAATCCTATGTTTCATAGTAGGACTAAACACATAGATATTGATACTCATTTCATTCGTGAGAATGTGGTGACTGGTCTAATTGATCCAAGATACATTCCCATTGAGTGTCAAATTGCGGATATTTTTACAAAGGGGTTGACTGGTGACAGGTTTCACACTCTATGTTCCAAGCTCAACTTGGTCAATTCTCCCCAGTTTAGCTTGCGTGGGGATGTGAAGGATACAACTTGTGATGCTCTTAGTCAACAACAAAAAGCAGCTCACATTCAGACTCCTCCAAGAGAGAAAGCTTCAGCTCAGCACCATTCAGAGACAGGTGCCTTGCTATGCAAGTCTGTCAGCAAACTTGAGTGTGCAGAGCATGCACTTCATGCAGGAGCTGCATACGATCATAATTTTAGAGCATCATCATGGCATGTTGATCATGAAGGCATTCGAAGAACAGATTGTAAACCTGAGAGGAATACAATTAGCCTTGGAAGTTAGTTACACAGTTAGTTTGTTAGTTAGTTTATTAGCCGTAACTTGCAAGGTTGTTAGAGCAAGTTGCATTCATGTATGAGGTTTCTGATAAGTTTTATGAAATTTTAAGAGTGATTTTTCTTATTTTTCTATGACAATCTACAAAAATTAAGAAAATCGCACGAACTTCAAAACTAGTGAAGTCTATGTATATGAACCTACACAATGCGAGGACTTAAGAAGCCACCATATTTATCTTCTAAGGCTTGGGGAGTATCCCAGTGGAAGAGAGTTACAAAAGGCTGTATTCCTGCACTCGACAGCAAGAAAATTAATTACTTACACACACACACACACTTGAACACACGCACGCATGCAAAACACTAAAATAGATAAATAATACAATTGATCAAATCATCACTGTTGGCTAGAAGCTCATTAATGAGATTATTGTAGTATTTGAAAACACGTGCACGCACACACAAAATAAAATAGATGAATAATACAATTGATCAAATCCTCACCGTTGGCTAGAAGCTCATTGATGAGATTATTGTAGTATCTGATTCCTTCCTTGTTCACTCCCCCATTTAGCTTTCCATCTTAGATACACATTTGATGTTGTAAATGAAAATGACAAACGGGAAAAATAAAAATAAAAGAAGAGGAAATCATGATCGTAGTAAAAATTATTGATTAATTAAAATATATCATTCAATTGGTTATTGTATAACTAAACTATAGACAATTAGATAAGATGAGGTTGGGCCAGTGATATACTTCTCACACTTACGCTTCAAGGTTATGAGTTCGAGTCGTGTCCCCCTCAACTAAATCCCGAATAAATTGTAATAGCTCAAAAACAAATTATAGACAATTAATTAAATTATTAGATTTATATGCACATCACGTTTTAATGAGAGTTTGCCACGTGTACGTGTATATTCCACAATATGATTCAATAGTATATTATCTCAACTTCCACGAAAATTAATTTCTTTTAATAAACATCTATAAGTTGCAAATTTGATTTGCATGGGCATATGAATAACGTGGTACGCACATCCGGTTCAATATATTCTTCGATTTACCACAGATTAATGCAAAGTTTATCTTACTCGGCAATATTCTAGACCATGAGATAGAGAACCTGTAAGCATCCAGGTTCATTTCCTTCATGATCCCAACATCTTCCTATAAAATTAAAAAAAAAAAAAAAAAACCATAAGAATCACTGATTATGATTCGTTTTGGCAATTTTAATAACATCTAACTTTGAACCAAACATACCTTATAGCGATTATATGAATCGATGGCCACATCTCCATTGCTCCTGTCTTTTATCTTATCTGCAAAATTCACCATGAAACACATTTTGTAAATAACTAATCGAATGCTTTGATTAATTTAGCACATTATCACTAATTAAATGAGTTTTGTTAACTATGAAAAGTACACACACACACGTTTACACACACATGTGAGCAACAGTGAAAACGCACTAACACAAACAGTGAAAGAGCATTAACATATTCCTCTCTTCTCTCTCTCGATTTTCATTCTTGATATTTTTTCTCTTTCTTGATTTCAAACACAGTCAACAGAAGCTCTCTAGAAGACGAAAACCTAGCAGGAGATCTCAAAGCAAAACCGAAGATCAAAGTGAGAAGAAGAAGATCGAAGACCAGAAAATGACTCAGGAAGATTTTCTCACTAAGCAAACAGGTAAGAGAAAATCTTCTCTCTACTGATTTCTGTTTTTATTTCTTTTTCATATCTTAAACATGAATAATCTGAAGTAGATATATATAGCTAACAAATCTGGGCAAATCAAAGCCCTAACTGATTTTGATTTGAGCGGGAAAAGTTGTTACATCTCAACAACTTTTCCCTCCTAAACTAACTGTTTTCTGAGTCAGCTAACCATGATCATCAAGATCAATATTGTGATAATCATGCTGTCTGTCTTTATCCTTTGCTTTGCTGTGGAGTGCACCTGAGTGTAACATATGCTCACCAGATGCTTGATGTATGTTCTGTATGTGATAGGTACCAGGTATGTGACTAAATATTTCTTTAGTAACCATATTAGCTGCTATAGATCTATCACTAATATCCCCCCTCAAACGCAAGGGAGAGGCAGCGACTGTGAGTTTGCCCTTCAAATACTGAAACCGAGGTGTGGACAGTGCTTTAGTGAAGATGTCAGCAACCTGGTCCAAGGAAGGAACATGGTTGATTTGAATCTCACGCTGAGCAACCTTGTCACGCACAAAGTATAGATCAAGTTCGATGTGTTTCGTCCTTGCATGTAAGACAGGATTACTAGACATAGCAATCGTAGATAGATTGTCACACCATAGGGTAGGCACCACTGGTTGAGGAACCCTCAACTCTTGAAGTAGAGACTTGAGCCAGCAAAGTTCAGTAACTGCAGAGGCGAGACTACGGTACTCAGCCTCAGTTGAGGAGCGAGAAATAGTATGCTGCTTCTTAGCACTCCACTGAACCAGATTAGGACCGAAGAACACACAATACCCACTAGTTGATTTACGATCATCCGGGTTGGAAGCCCAATCAGCGTCAGAAAAAGCAACCAAATTTAGAGACTGCTGAGAGGTAGATGGCCTAGTAAAACATAACCCATCAGTAGATGTCCCTTGAAGATAACGCAAGATGCGTTTGACAGCCTTCCAATGCTCATCCAGGGGCTGCTGCATAAACTGACATACTCGATTCACTGAGTATGCAATATCAGGCCTAGTAATAGTAGCATACTGTAGAGCCCCAACCACAGACAGATATTCAGTAGCATTAGGGAGAGGTGAACCTCTATAGGCAGATAAAGAATGACCAGTAGAGGTAGCCATAGGAGATGGAAAAGACTTAGCAGTAAGCATCCCTGTGCGATGTAACAAATCCTGAATGTACTTATGCTGTGAGAGATGTAAGCCAGTAGCTGTAGACAGCACTTCAACACCCATAAAATAATTCAAAGGACCCAAATCTTTGAGAGCAAAAGCTTGGTTTAAATGTAGAACAAGCTGATCAATGGCAGATGATGAACTGCCTGTAACAATAATATCATCAACATAAATCAGAATATAAGTGCAATGATGAACAGTAAATCGGCAAAACAAAGAGTGATCTGCCTTAGAGGATTGAAAACCAAGAGAGACCAATGCTTGTTTAAGCTTGTCAAACCAAGCCCTAGGAGCCTGTTTTAAACCATAGAGAGCCTTGTGTAATTTGCACACAAGAGTAGAATTAGAAGCAAGAAACCCCGGAGGTTGTTCCATGAACATATCTTCAAGCCACTACACCGTTTAGGAAAGCATTATTAACATCAAGTTGCCGTAAAGACCACCTCTTAGCTAAGGCAAGAGTTAAAACAACTCGAATGGTGGTTGGTTTAACTACGGGGCTGAATGTCTCATGAAAATCAAATCCAGCTACTTGATGAAAGCCTTTAGCAACAAGACGTGCCTTATACTTCAAAATAGAGCCATCGGGATTCCTCTTAATCCTAAACACCCATTTACACCCAATAATCTTTCTGCCAATAGGAGGAGGAACTAGAGACCAAGTTTGATTCCGTATAAGAGCCTGAAATTCATCTTGCATGGCTGCCACCCATTTAGGATCCTTAAGAGCCTGAGCAACAGTGTGAGGTTCTGCACTAGAACTTTCAGCTAATAGAAGCTTAGGTTTAAAATACCTGCCTTAGCCCGAGTAACCATAGGGTGAGAATTACCAATAGGGGCTGAAACTGCTGCTGTAGACACTGGGGCAGCAGTGGTCACAGAATTAACACCTATAGGAGACACTGGGGCAGCAGTAGACTCACCAACCACAGGAGACTGAACCAAAATCTCAGGAGAAGCTGGAATAGTGGTAGGAACAGGTGAAACAGTAGCAGTAGTAGCATTAGCTGTAGAAGAGCTGTTAGTAGACCTCACTGGAACAGATATAGAAGATTGTACCAAAGGAGGAAATAGAGAAACAGATGAGCATGGAGAGGTTGAAGCATCAGGGGTCTGCTGCAACTTCTCAAATGGAAATGTATGTTCATCAAAAACAGCATGCCGAGTAACATAGAGTCTACCAGTAGAACTTAAGCACTTATAGCCTTTGAATTGAGGACTATAACCTATAAAAGTGCAAGGTGAACTTCGCAACTGCAGTTTATGCTTGTTGTAGGGCCTGAGATAAGGATAAACAAGACAACCAAAAATCCTAAGACTACCATAGTCAGGATTTTTTCCAAATAAACAATAATATGGAGTCTTATCATTTAAAACCTTAGTGGGCATACGGTTTATAAGATAGACTGCTGTAAGAAATGCTTCATCCCAAAACCTTAAAGGCATTGAAGCTTGAGCAAGAAGGCTTAACCCCGTTTCTACTAAATGGCGATGCTTTCTTTCAATAATGCCATTCTGCTCATGAACATAGGGCAGCTATGCCATAAGATAATTCCACAACTAGTCAAATATTTAGTCAATACAAGAAACTCCTTTCCACAATCCGTTTGTAATGTTTTGATTTTATGAGAGAAAAACAATTCAACTTGTGTTTTGAATTCAATGAAAACTCTATGAACATCACTTTTGGCTTTAAGAAGAAAAATCCAAGTATACCTAGTGAAGACATCTAGGAAACTCACGTAATACTTAAAGCCTTTAGAAGATAACATAGGAGCTGGCCCCCAAACATCAGCAACCACAAGTTCAAGAGGCTGTTTATACACAGTTTCAGAGGATTGAAAGGGCTGTTTATGTGATTTGCTAACTTGACAAGCATGGCATAACAAAGTAGAATGAGTAGAAAAAGAAACTTTGTTATTACTAAGAAACTGTTTTACAATTTGAGAGGAGGGATGACCTAACCTCATATGCCACTGTTGTAAAGATAATACAGGAGATTCACATTCAGAAACAGAACTGGTGGCAGTTTTAGAAACAGTACAAGTAGCAGCTTTAGAAGCTTTATTAACAGCACCGAAACATTGTGGTAGGGGTGTCAATGAACTATGAGTAGACTTTGTGTGAGTAGAAGTAAAAGGTAGGTCAAAAGCATAGAGACCATGCCTAAGCACCCCTTGAAGAAGAACTTTCTTCGTAACTTGATCCTTCACAAAACAAATATGAGGATGAAATTCAATAAAGACATTGTTTTCTCTCACAAATTTTGATACACTTAGAAGATTTTTTGTTATTTGTGGAATGTGTAGAATATTTCTTAATTGAAAAACATGACTGTTGTGCACAAAATTAGTATGACCAATAGATGAAATGGGAAGTCTCTTACCATTTCCCATGTAGATTCTGTCTGTACCTTGATAGGGCATGCTAGTCTGCAGATTGTTGCTATCAGGAGTGCAGTGATTTGTTGCTCCACTGTCAGGATACCAAATAGGATCAGCAATACTGTTAGGAGAGGCTGTCATGGCAGCCATTTGTGCAGTCATGGCATTCAGTTGACCCTGACTTCCTTGTGAAGTTCCTGCACTGTTAGGACCACTAAATTGGGGTGTGAAAGACTGATCATAACGATAATAGCATCTATATGCACCATGACCAGAACGATGACAAATCTGGCATGGTGGTCTGTTATTGGAATTAAAGTTTCTGCCTCTTCCACGTCCCTTTCGACCTCCATTATTGTAGTTGTTAGGATGCTGAGTGTTGGATCTATTATTGAAACTCTGTCCTGCACCTTGCTGACTTCCTTTATTGAAAACTCCCTGATTACCTCCATTACTCTTCTTATTCAAAGCCATATTAACTGTCAAATGATCACTTTGAGTCTCTTGATCTAGCCTAGTTTCATGAGTCAACAAGAGAGATGAGATTTCTGACAGTGTATAGTTATGCTGCACAGATGTAATAGGAATGATAAAGCTGTTATATTCATATCCTAATCCTCCAAGGATGTTCATCAGCTTGTCATCATTGGTTAAGGGATGACCAGCAAAGGAAAGAGCATCCATAATGCTCTTCTTTTTCATCAAATATTCTGACATAGTAGAACCACCTTTCTTTAAGGTTTGTAATTGCAGTTTCAGCTGCATGATATTGGCTTTAGACTGAGAAGAAAAAAGTTGCACAATAGAATCCCAAGCCTCAGAAGCTGTCAAGCAGCCAACAAATTCAGGAAGTAATTCTTGTGTTATCGAAGATAACAACCAGCACAACAAGTTTTGATCTTGTTGTTCCCAATCCAAAAAGATTTCACTCACAGATCCATCCTCGTTGAATCTAGCTGGAGGTGGTACTACTGAATCGATGTAGGAGGAAAGTCTGTTTCCTTTGATTGCAGCCAGTACTTGCTGCCTCCATAACAAGAAGTTGTTGTTGTCCAACTTCACCGCCAAGACAAGTTTCATTGTCACTAAGGACTTTGAGTTTTTATTCATAGTGAGCTGTGAAGACTCAGCATTTCTGCAATCTGAAGCAGAAGCCATGGCCTCCATAGGCTCTGATACCATATGAAAAGTACACACACACACGTTTACACACACGTTTACACACACATGTGAGCAACAGTGAAAACGCACTAATACAAACAGTGAAAGAGCATTAACATATTCCTCTCTTCTCTCTCTCTATTTTCATTCTTGATATTTTTTCTCTTTCTTGATTTCAAACACAGTCAACAGAAGCTCTCTAGAAGACGAAAACCTAGCAGGAGATCTCAAAGCAAAACCGAAGATCAAAGTGAGAAGAAGAAGATCGAAGACCAGAAAATGACTCAGGAAGATTTTCTCACTAAGCAAACAGGTAAGAGAAAATCTTCTCTCTACTGATTTCTGTTTTTATTTCTTTTTCATATCTTAAACATGAATAATCTGAAGTAGATATATATAGCTAACAAATCTGGGCAAATCAAAGCCCTAACTGATTTTGATTTGAGCGGGAAAAGTTGTTACATCTCAACAACTTTTCCCTCCTAAACTAACTGTTTTCTGAGTCAGCTAACCATGATCATCAAGATCAATATTGTGATAATCATGCTGTCTGTCTTTATCCTTTGCTTTGCTGTGGAGTGCACCTGAGTGTAACATATGCTCACCAGATGCTTGATGTATGTTCTGTATGTGATAGGTACCAGGTATGTGACTAAATATTTCTTTAGTAACCATATTAGCTGCTATAGATCTATCACTAATATTAACTATTTGATACTATAATATTACCAAGACGATTGTAATTATTAGGCTGCCCAAACTTCATTTAAATTTTTTATCCAAATGATATGTCAAACTAATTTCTAACAACTATATTAATTATGAGATGATGTGGTAGTTATCATTCAGTTTGTCACACCATTTGGAGAATAAATTTAAACAAATTTGTAGACAACCTAATAATTATACACATATGGTGTATTTAGTATGCGGGATTGAATTAGACTATTTGTATGAGATATGATTGGATGATATTAGATTAAATTAGTACTGTGATGTGTTTGGTGCAGTACGGATTAAACTAAAATATTACTGTCCCTTGTTTGGTATTGTCTGAAATCGAACAAAAAATAATTTTATTTTATGTTGATATAATGTGGGATATATTAAATTAATTTTTAAATAATATAAATCCTTTAAATTTAATTTCAATAAAAATAAAATTATTTAAATTAAGTTTCATTAAAATATAATCATTTAAAGTTAAAGTAAATTTTGTTAGAAGATTGTTTAAATTAAATTTTAAATAAAATAAAATATTCTTAAAATAAATTTTAATATTTTATATATAAATATTTTAATAAAATAACAAAATAAAATATGGAACAAAAGTTGTTTCACCTAACGTGGCAAGACTCAACATGATTATAAGTGTGACATGATTGACTTTTTAGCCAATCTTGTATCACACACAAATATAGAAGATTGAACTAAAAATTAGTATAATTCTTTTCCTATCCGGTGCAATAAATGCATCCATGTAGTATTACTGTACATTAAATATATATATATATATATATGAGCCCACTTAACTAAACCCTCGAAACTAGACTACTAGAACTATAAAAAAATTGGCCTAAATCCTCATGTTCTAGAGGGTCCAATCCTCATCCTCTACCACTGGGCTGCCTCAAGAATAAAGTGGAAAAATATATATAGGGAGATTTGCAAAAACTCTCCTGAGCTTTGATATATTTTTAAATTTTTTTATTTTTTAATTTAAATAAAAAAACTCACTTATTGTATACCAAAATATCTTATAATTTTAATATTTAGTTAATAAATCGTAACGCTCTCGATGGGGAGAATTTCATAAAATTTTAAAATTAAAGAATTATTTAAAAAAAAAGTCAAATTCTAAGGAGTTTTTGCAAATATTCATATATATATATATATATATATAGGTTGATAATTAATTGTACAAAAAATATTTAACTACAATAACAATAACAAAACAGTTTTTTTTTTTTAAAAAAAAAAACATATTATAAGGAGCTTAAGAAGAGCCAAGAACACAACTATCCACTCTAATGAGCTTCAAAAGCCAATCAAGGAAAGAAGAAACAAATCAATTACAAGAAGAAACACTACCAACAGCCCATTTAGCAATACAATGGGCAACATTGTTTCCTAAACGAGGTACAAAAGCAACACAATAAAAAAGGGTGCAACTTAGCAAAATCTTCACATCCTGAACCACATTGTCAACTTCAGCTAGAGAGCAAGAGAGACCACAACACAGTTTAACCAAATTCAGGGCATCAGACTCAATAATGCATTGGACAGCTGCAAAGAAACTCCACACTCAATGCCTTCCAAAATAGCTCTCCCTTCAGCAACTTCTACATCAAATAGATCCTCAAAACACCTAGCAGCAGCAAACAAAGGCAAACCAGCAGCATCCCTCACAACCACACCTATACCAAATCTCCTCATAGAGACATCCACATTATCATCAACATTAACTTTAAACCTATAAATAGGAGCCCTCCAACAGAACCTGTCATCAACAGCACAATCCTCAGCAGCCTGAGAAACTGCAGAAGGAAGAGAACCAGAAAGCACACTACCAGGAGAAACCAGAACACAAGCAAAATCAGCAATAAATTGCCCAGCTCGCTCCCACAAATCAAAAGCCAAAACATGACCATCTCTATGAATGATCAGATTCCTTAGCCTCCAAGCCAGCTAAAGAGCAATGATAAACCTTACCAGATCACCTTTTCCAAAAGAAGAACAGACCCAAGAAATTTTGTCAAACAAATCCACAGCCTTGAAATTCTTAAGAACTTGGTAAAAAGGGCAACCACCCCAAAAAACTTGTAGCATCTTACAATCCCAAATAGTATGATCCACCGAATCCAAACCCTTACCACAAAGAGAACACAGCCCTGTTTCAACAACCCCTCTCCTGTAAAGAGAATCCCTAGTAGGTAAAATACTATTGCAGGCCTTTTAATAGAAAATTTTGAGTTTAGAAGGAATAGAGAGAGACCACATAAACTTCCACCAAGGAGAGGCACCCTTAGAATAAGAAGACACATTCCCCTCTCTCAATCTCAAAGCAATTCTATAGGCACTTTTAATAGAGAAAAGACCTCTCTTGTCGAAATGCCAAAGGGCAGAATCCTCAACAGGACTAAAGTTCAAGGGGATGTTCAAAATAATACTAGATTTATCAGCACAAAAGTAAGACTGCACTAAGGTTCTATTCCAAGCACCAGGACTGTCTAACAAGGCAGAAACAGTAACCCCTTCTGGCATCACTCTAGGAGAAAAAAAAATCCTACAATAAGAATCCCTAGGAAGCCAAGGGTTATTATAAATGGACACTTTCTAACTAGACCCAATCTTCCATCTGATACCCTTCTCCAGGACTTCCTTACCCCATAAAATGTCGTGCCACACGAAAGAAGGTCTCCACCCCAGCTGGCTGCTCAAGAAAGAGGACTTAGGAAAGTATATCGTTTTGAGCACCCTTGCCAAGAGTGAAGAGGGCTGAGAAAGAATCCTCCACTCTTGCTTGACAAGTAAGGCCCGGTTAAAGGCATTAACTTCCTTAAAACCCAAACCTCTTGAATCCTTCGGTTGACACATCCTGCTCCAAGCTACCCAATGCATTTTCTTTTTCCCTCTCTTATAACCCCCACCAAAAATCAGCAAACAACCTCTGAATCTCTTGACTAAGCGACAAAGGCAGCCTAAAATAGCTCATAGCGTAGGTAAGAATGGCTTGAGCGATGGCTTTAATAAGCACATCCTTACCCTCCACCGAGAACAACTTAGCCTTCCATCCTTGAATTTTTTTTTTATCAAATCCTATCTTTCAAGTCCCAAAGATCTTACGTTTGTTCTTACTAACCGAGGAAGGGAGCCCTAGGTAATTCTCATGACAAGCAACAACCTCCATATTAAAAATATTTATAATATCCTCAACAAGCAAATGTGAAGTGTTGAGCTAAAGGTAAGGACTAATTTATCAAAATTAATGGATTGACCCGATGCTAACTCATACTTCATAAGAATATTTTTAAGCACTCTACACTCTTGGACCGAAGCTTTAATAAAAATTAAGCTATCGTCCGCAAACAACAAATGAGAAATGGGAGGGGCATTCCTAACATCCTTAATACCATGAAGACTACCATCTCTCTCGGCCTTAGAAAGAAGAGCAGTCAAGCCCTCCGTACAGAGCAAGAAAAGATAAGGAGACAAAGGACAACCCTGTCTTAAACCTTTACTAGGAATAGCCAGCCCTAAAGAATTACAATTAATCAAGAATCTATATGAAGCAGAAGTAACACAAGCTAACACTTTTCTAACTCAACCATCATTGAAACCCAATTTCTCCATAATACGCTGCAAGAAAACCCATTCTACCCTATCGTAGGCTTTACTCATGTCAAGTTTCAAAGCAACCAACCACCGAGAACCCAATTTATAGTTTTTTAGATAATTGAGACATTCAAACCCAACCACATCATTATCCGTAATAAGCTTACCGGGGACAAAAGCACTCTGACTAGGAGAAACAATATCACTACGAACAAGTTTGAGGCGATTAGCAATTACCTTTGCCACCAGCTTATAAAGGACGTTGCATAGGCTAATTAGTCTGAATTCGTTGACTCGCACATGATTCTTGACTTTAGGAATAAGAGCCACCATTGCCTCATTAATTTTGCGCATATCAGCACCTTGATTCAACATTGCCAAGGCTGCTTGAGTTACTTGGCCACCCACAACTCCCCAAAAATGTTGATAAAAACCTGTTGGAAGGCCCTCCAGACTAGGTACCTTCCCCGGGGCCATTTGATTAAGAGCAATCCGAACCTCCTCTGTTGTGACATCAGCCATCAAATAAGAGTTCATCTGATCTGAAACCTTCCTTTCCACCACCTGCAAAACAACATCAAGGATGTGGGAAGAGGGAGAAGTGGTTTCAAACAATTTGTCAAAAAAATCTGAAATTACCTCAGCAATCTCAGGTTCTTTTTCTTTCCACTCCCCTTCACTGTTCAACAAACCAGAAATTCTATTGCATCTTCTGCGTTGGGAAGCCTTCACATGGAAAAACTTTATATTTTTATACCCCGCCTTCAACCATAAGGCTCTAGAACGCTACCTCCAAAACACTTCAAATTTGCTCACCAAAGCATCAATATGATTTTCAACACTCATTATCCTCACCTAATTCATGTTGGCAACCCCTGCATTAAGCAAACCTGAAAGCTCTTCCTTCAACTCCCTTAATTCCCTCTCCTTAGCCCTTTTTTTATCACGATTCCAGACAACTAAACTAGAAGAAACCAGCCCCATACTATTCTGCAATCTTGAAACTGAATCAGCCCCAACACCTGAGCTCCAAGCTCTTTCAACCATAGCCTGACAATCACTCTCCCCCTTCCAAGCTTCTTCAAAATGGAACCGGTTACCCCATCTCTTCTCCTGCTGACCCAAGGACCGAACCACATTATCCACAATCAAGGGTCTATGATCCGAACCCCAATCATCAATGTGACGAATAATAGCATCTACAAAAAAAAACCCCTTCATTCAGAATTACAAAAAAAATTGATCTAGCCTCTTCTGAATGAGACTATCATTCGCCTGCCTATTACACCATGTGAATGAGTTACCCATAAAACCCATATCTATGAGATTATAATCGTCTATGGCCGTTCTAAACAAATCCATGGCCTCATGACTCCTAACAAGCCCCCCCCCCCCCCGATTTCTCATCATTTCTTAGGATTTCATTGAAATATCCTCCTACAACCCATGGCAGCCCACTCAAATGCTGCAACCTTCATAACAATGTTCAAGAAAGATGCCTAAGCTCTTGCCTAGGCTCTCCGTAAAACCCTGTGAATCTCCACCGTAGACCATCATCCCCTTTTACTACTGAATCTATGTGCCTCTTAGTAAAAGACTGAATACAAATATTAATACTATCTTTCCATAACAACATAAGCCCCTCTACTTTAAACCAATACGATCAACACAAAATAAATTTGCAAAACCCAAACCAATACGAATACGATTAGAGCTCTTACTATCTAATCGTGTTTCAGACAAAAACACCAATTGGGGATTTTCTGTACGTACTAAATCGCATAAAGCCTTGAATGTCCGAAGGTTCCCCAACACCCGAACATTCTAACTTAGGATTTTCATTATTGTTGGCGGTACTGAAATTCAGCAATCGCCGACTCGTTAGATGCGTCGCACCTAACTCTTTTGCTAACATCAATCTCATCGAACTCTTGGGCCAGAACCCTCTTCCTCAGAATTTCACCCCCCGCACAGCTCTCCTAGCTTCCCTTACATCCACCAGCAAGTCTCTTCCATTTCTTCACTCTAGGGCTATTAACTTCTATATTATCCCCACCTTTACCAGAAGATTAGATTGAAGAGAACTCATTTGATTTAGAAGTAATCAGTGAGCTCTCATTCTCCAACAAAACTTATTGCTGCCTCATGACCAAACTCTCCTCTACCAACAAGTTACTCATATTCTCATCCACTACAAAGCATCGAGGCCCAGAATTCAGATTCACATCTCCCAGGAACACCCTACTAACCCCCTCAGGAATAGCACTGTCAGCTAGCATCTCCCTATCAACTGAAGGCACCGCATCACCGCTCTTATCAGGAATGGCAATGTCAACCGCCACATTCTTCTTGTTAACATCAGCCTCCTCCTTCTTATTGCTTTCAAAACCACCCCTACGATCACTCGTACCCCTATTTCTACTATAAGGAGGAGCTCGAAGCCATGCCCCAAACTTGAGGGAAGAAACATCAACCAGCCCCTTATCATTGATCATGCACTCCTTAATTAGATGACCTTACACTCACAATAGTAGCAGAATTTGGGCAAACACTCATAATATAACAACACGTTACAATCTTTGTAACGCCCCTAATTTTTTGTAAATATAATAAATATCCTTGGATTATTATTAATTATTATTAAACATGCAAAAGTTAAGTATGTGATTAAAATTGGTGAAAAATATATATATTCGATTTATAGTGTATAAACGAATAGTGATTTTAATTGATTTAACTCCCATAAAAGATATTATTTTCATGGTGTATTTGGAGAATAATAAGTCCAATTGAATATTGGTGAAGTCAATTTGGTAATTAGATAAGTGTGGAATATTTTTTGGAATATTATTGAGATAGAATGTGATTGATGAGTTAGTTTGATAATTAAAGGAGGATTGATAAATTACATGTGATTAAGAGTAAATTTGTGCTATTGTAGGATTTTAAGAAGCTCAAGGGAACAATTGGTAATTAAGGAGATATTTATAATCTATATATATATATATATATATATATATATATATATATATATATATATATATATATAATTGTTAGTGGAGAATAAATAAAAAAAATTTTAAAAAATAAATAAAAGTCAAAGTGTGAAATACAAACCAGAAACAAATTGAAAGCAAACAGAGCAAATTCGGCCAAGAAGGAAAGAAAGAAAGAAAGAAAGAAAGAAGAAAAAAGAGAGAAAAAAAAAAGGAAGAAGAAAAGAAAGCCGTGAAAGAAGGAAGAAGAAGGAAGAAGAAGAAAAAGAAGGAAAGAGAAGAAGAAGGAGAAGAAGAGAAGGAAGAAAGGGTGATTCAGGTTTGATGTACACTTTGATTTGAAGTGTTAGTTTTCATATTCAAACTGATTAGTTGAATTTTTAATAATTCGTAAGTTTTTAATTGAATTGATTTGTGAATAAATTTTGAAAATAATTTTGAAATGTTATATATGTGGATTTTGTTGATTTTAATAATTTTAGCTTCCAAAATATATTGTCATAATTAACTTTCGGTTTCTATATATATATCTATTTGTGTTTTGAATACTTTGGTTTCTAAATATTTGCTTGATATTGATTTTGAAATAATAGAGAGGATTTCTGTTTTATGAAATTTATTTGATTATGCTATAGAAATTTTAAAGTTGAAAATTGAGAATTTTGATGATTTTTAATTTTCGTAATATATATTGACATAATTAAATTTCTGTTTTCAAATATGTTTTGAATATTATGTTTTTCAGTTATTGATCGATAGTGATTTTGAATTACGACGTTACGATTATTAAATTATGACATATATGCGATTATGATTTTGGATTCATTGAAATTGATAATTGATGGAAATAATGATTTTGGGTAATATTAATATTGATTTGTATTGAGTTTATTTCATTTGAGAATTTTGTTGAAAATGATTTTGGTAACTGAGTTGAATAATAATTGTGAATTACGTTATTGTATATGTGTTTATATGATTTTAATTTTCAGAACATTTTAATATAATCGAATTTCGTTTATAAAGTGAGTTTTCGAATTAATCATTTCATGAACAATGTTTTGAAAATGATTCTGAATTAGTTAATGCGATTACGCGACGGAAGGTTTTATTTTATATATATGAATTAGAAATGGAAACGGCCCTAAGATACTTGAACATAGAAAACGGATATAGGAGGTTGGTATACCAGCTGAGTTATTTCAGCAGTACTGCACCGATACTAGTGATTGTTGGCGGGTGACCCAAAAGCGGCCCCGGACATCACACCGATACTAGTGACTGTTGGCGGGTAACTCTAAAGCAGCCCCGGACGTCACACCTATATTACAGAGATTAGGCCCATATTCCAGTCCAGTAATTTATGTTAAGTATACTAAAGGGCCAGAATTAAAAAGAAATGAATGAATTTTATCGAAAAGAATTTTGAATACTGTTATACTATTCATGAATAAGCTTTACTGAAATTACTTGAATATTATTGTGTTTTGATCTATTTATATATATAGTTGTTGTGATATTTTACTTGTGAAAATATATTGGTATTTCTGTTTATATTTAAAAATTGAACATTTTTATTTATTGTTCCTAATATTTGATATTTATAACTTATTACTTTATTGATAAATTATCGTTGTGATATTGTGTTTATTTGTCTTTTCTACTAGTTGATATATACATATAATAATTTGGACAGAGTATTACTGACTTTATAAGAGAAAGGTTTTGTTTAATTAAACGTTTTGTTGATATGATTATTTGATTTGTTTTGAAAGGTGTATTTGATATACTATGATTTGTATTTATTTTATATACGTTATAAATGAGATTATGTTAAATTTGCAAATTTGATTTGTGTAAACCCATTAAGCGAAATGCTTAGCGCGTTGATTTTATCACGCGTAGGTAGAAGAGGTTCCAGTAAATAAAGAACTGAAGAGTTGATAGCTGCAGAAGAAGATTCAGAGTCACATTACTTGGATAGTTTTATTTAAACACTGTTTGTATATTAATTACTTAAGCATGCATATACAGAAGTTATAAAGTTGTAATATAAGAGTTTTGTAAATATTTGTATAACAATTTATGTTGTATAAAGTTTGTAAATATATAAATTATGTATAGTTTTATTGAAAATATTTGGGAAAGTCGCACTATATAGAAGAGTGCGCAAATGATTGATAAATAAATTTTGAAGTGTTTAGTATTATTGTTTGAGTTTTTGTTAGAAATATAATTTTTGGAAAATCAGAAAAATAGAGGAAACTCTGGTAAAATTTTTAAAATATTTGATGGGCTCACTATAAAAAAATTTGAAAGTCAAATTACGTTTGTGTTTATAAAGATTTCAAATTATAAACTAAGTTTAGAAAAGTTTTAAAAATCGGGTAGCACTTCTTGGGTCGATCCAGGCAGGTTGGGTAAGGAGTTGTTACACTCTTCCTCACCCTCTCCCAAGGCCACTCTAATACCCCTCTTCAAAGGCTAAAGAACATCAATCAAGACCTTTACACAATGAATTTGCCTAAAGACTCACCTCTCTCCCCTACATCAATCTCTTTTACTTCCCGATTAACCCTCCTAAAAACAACCCTACCTCCCTATTCATACACACTAACGACATATTGTAAATCTACACCCAAAAAGGTGCCAAATGAATTTTCTGCTCTGAAACATGACCCACTCCCTCAGCCTCCTTCAACACCAACAAATTTTTGTTGAAGGACTAGAGACCTCCTTCGAGAACCCTCTTCTTATCCCAAGGACAACCGAATCGAAATATAAACAGATTTACACCGATGGATTCAATCTCCACCTCCTTCATTGTCCGCTAGAAAGAAGAGATAGGAGATTTAAAAGCTTCTCTATTTGCTATAATCTTCCCAATCAAACTCACCCGGAGCTTCTTCAGACCAGCCTCCTTCAAATCCACACCTATTTTCGCCATCGGACCATCAGCATCACATAAAGAAAGCTTCGCACACCTTCTCGAGATCTCATCGGGATCCATGGTCCAAAGAACCAAGAAAAACAGTGACCCAAAAACAAAAGAAAATGAAGAAGAAGAAAAGATAAGGAAAAAGCAAGAAAAAACACTTAAAAAAAAAGTGCGATCTACGTGTATTCCACACGAAATCTGCTTCTACAACCCATACCCAGCAACTCTCAGCTGAGAGCACCAAGGAGGAGAGAGAAGAATTGTTGTTATTTTCTTAGTCCCAGTACAAGAAATCAGCTTTTAAGATGCCTTTTGAACACAAAACTAAAAAAAAAAATTATATCATCAGTTGACTACTCTATTTGTCACAACATCATTAAGCTTTTCAAACTCCAAATTTTTTAATCAAGGAACACTTGACTTATTATCATTTTTTCAAACACATGTGATAGACTTGAATATTATATAAAATTTGCATTGTTTGAAAACTGGTCAATATTTGTAGTTTTTCGCTGCCGCATAAAAATTATAAAAAAAAAAAAAACTGTTTATTTATATGCTTTTTTTTTTTTTCAACTACAGAAATCACTATAAAGAAGAAAACCAGATCCAGATTTGACAATTAAATTTATAGAATAAAGAAAAAGTCAGTATATCTACTAGTAGATTCTATTCATGAAATTAATAATATTTTCTAAAAATCAAATTAAAAATGGTTTTTTGTTACTCACAATAGCTATCAAGATGTTTCAACAAAAGGCGTTTTCAACCAAACCCATGTTGGTTGGTGTACCAACATGACGCTCCCATTTGCATTTCTTTTAGTTTAAGCAAGTTAAACCACTTTCTATGTTTTTTTTTTTTTGTTCTACCAAGCTAAGAAACTTTCAATTCAAAAAATGCTTTCATTTTTATCTTCCTTTAGATTCTAAATTGTAATCTAACGGCTGCATTAGAGAAAGATTGTTTTTATTTTCATAATTAAATAATTTATAATTAATAAATAAACATTAAATTCAGTAGCGTAGTTAAAAAAAATCTGACAACAATATTTATATAAGATTTTTTAATATTTAATTTTGGTAATATTAGAGAATTGTATTAATAAAAAAAATAAAATTATACAACCTTTCAAGGAACATAATGAGTATTACTCTCAATATGCATATTGTTTTTTTTTACATACATGTGCATATTCTTTTTAAGAGCAACCCTAAGTTTAGAATTGGGAAATATTATTAAATAATGTTAATTTTTAGGTAATATTAATGTTTTTTTGGTTCCCAGGAATAGTAATATAGTTGCTCTTTCACTTGCTAAATATGTTTAGAGTTGATGCAAGATAGGGTGTGAGTTTGTCACATTCCCGTCTTCATTCAATTTTGTGTTTCTTTTAATTTGCATAAACAAAATTTGATGGCTCTGCCTTTTTTTGGAACCTTAAAGATTATATATATATGTAAACTAAAAATATAATTGCAAGTTCCTAAATACCATCTTCATGATCTCCTTCTATCCTAACTAACATGTAACTACTAATATATCCACATTTAGAGAGAGAGAGAGAGAGAGAGAGAGACCTGGATATCTATGAGTGAAAGCATCCCATAAACTTGGTTTTCTACCACCTTCATTTGCTGCACCTTCATACTGAGAAAATCAACAATGAATTGATCATATCCTTAAACGCGTCGGGTACTAATTAGTTCAACTGATAAAGTCTCTCACAGTTAAATAAAATATCTTCGGGAGATCGAGATTCGCTCAAATCAGAACTGGGGATGGACTAGATTTTTTTTCCATTTGACAGATTAATGAAGAAAATTTGGTATGAATTTTTTAATGAACTCAACCATATGTATTATTACCTGGTAGGCCGATGAAGCTGTGCCAAAAATGAAGCCAGGAGGAAAGCTGCTCCTGTTAAGCGAAGCAGTGCCGTAACTCGCTGTAAGAGCTGCAAAACTACTCCTCAACAAGAAAGGAAGAACCAAGATCCCAAAGAGAAAAGAGGTTTCGATTGCCATGATTGATAATTTGGTTTAGAACAGTTTTACTCTTATGTATGGTTATATAGAGGAAGAGGAGTAAAATATATATAAGAGAAAAATATGGCATGGAAAAGGAATATATACTAAACATGATAATTATTAGAGTAATAAATATATGTATTATTCATGTATTACTATTTATGTAATTAATTAGTTTTGCAAGGTTAGTTTAGTCTTTTTATTAGTTTGTATATATATTCTTCTTTCTTGTAACCTAACACTATTCTTCAATGCAAGGAAACCCTAATAGTTTTCTCTCTCAAATCTCTCTCATTTGTTCTTCATTTCTTTAGATTGTTCACATGGTATCAGAGCTTTGGAACTTAGTTTGATGTCATCCACAGCTTTGGAACTTAGTTTGATGTCATCCACAGCTTTCGATCTGTTTTCGCATCGCATCTGTTTTCGCATCGCATCGTACTGGTATTCCTTCCGCATCTCTTCGATTTTGATAATTTTTGGATTTTCGTATGAATTGCAGTTTCTAGGGTTTCACAGATTTTGCATTTGGGGGGTTTTGTTGTATTTTGCATCTGTTGAATTTTGTTTGATAGATTATTGTGATTTTATAATGGATGGTGGTAGAGAGGATTCACTTCAGGCCATTAGTGCAAAATTAGATGGCAGAAATTATTCTTATTGGAGTTATGTGATGAAGAATTTTCTAATTGGGAAAAAGAAGTGGAATTATATTTCGGGTGCATCTATTAAACCCACAGATGATAAGGTAGAGAATTTTGCACAGCTTGTTGAGAATTGGCAAGTAGATAATTCGAAAATTATCACATGGATAAACAACTCTGTTGAGCACTCCATAGGCACACAATTAGCAAAGTATGACACTGCTAAAGAGGTGTGGGAACACTTGTCCAGACTGTATACACAGTCTAATTTTGCAAAGAAATATCAGTTAGAATCTGATATTCGAGCTCTTCAACAAAAGGATATGACTGTACAAGAGTTCTATTCTGCAATGTCAGATCTTTGGGATCAATTAGCTCTTACAGAATCTGCAGAACTGCGAGCATGTGCACCTTATATTGCTAATAGAGAGGAGCAACGTTTAGTTCAGTTCTTGATGGCTCTCCGTGATGATTTTGAGGGCCTTCGTGGCTCAATATTGCATCGTTCTCCGCTTCCTTCTGTTGATTCAGTAGTGAGTGAACTCTTGGCTGATGAGATACGCCTCAAGTCTCAGTCAGGAAAAGGAATTCTTCCAATACCTACTCAGTCAGTTTTGGCAGTCCCATCTAGACCTCATGCTTCCTATGAGAACAAACCATACTCAAGGGTTGGTTTTGATGAATGCAGTTTTTGTAAGCAGAAGGGTCACTGGAAGTCTCAATGTCCTAAATTGGGCAATAGAGCGCAGCAATCACAGCAGCAGAAATATCAGTTCAAGCCTCCACAGTCTGTCAACCAATCACAACCACGGACATATCGACCTCCACAGTTTAACACTGCAGCATTTGTGCCATCACCAGATTCCATTGGATTTGGATCACCATCCTCAACTCCCACACTTGCATCCCTTTCTGAACAACTTCAGAAACTTATTGCTGCACAGTCGCATGCTATGTCTGTCTCCTCTCCGATAGGTCAGTCGCCTCCTAGTACTTCAGGTATGTCTTCCTCCGTATGGGTTTTAGATTCGGGAGCCTCACATCATATGTCTCCTAATTCGAAATTTTTTGTTTCTTTATGTCCTGTATCATTTACTTCTGTTACAACTGCTGATGGCACTCCTATGCCATTAGCAGGAGTTGGTTCAGTTGTTACATCTCAGTTATCTCTTTCTAATGTCTATCACATTCCTAAACTTACAATGAATCTTGTTTCGGTTAGTCAATTGTGTGATTATGGTTACTCAGTGTCCTTTACTTCTACTTCTTGTCATGTGCAGGATCTACAATCCAAGAAGCTGATTGGGATAGGCCGTAGAAGTGGGGGATTATATGTTTTGGATGAGCTGAAGCTACCAGTATTTGCAGCTCCCAGTGTTGATTTGTCTTCTTTTCGCTTGTGTCCTTCGTCCTCTAGTTTTTATTTATGGCATTCTCGTCTTGGTCATGTTTCAGCTTCCCGCTTGAGATTCTTAGCTTCAATGGGAACCTTAGGGAATTTGCAAACTCATGATATTTCAGATTGTAGTGGTTGTAAACTTGCTAAATTTTCTGCTTTGCCTTTTAATCGAAGTAACTCTTGTTCTCTTGCACCTTTTGACTTAATTCACTCTGATGTATGGGGGCCTTCTCCAATTGCTACAAAAGGAGGGTCTCGATATTATGTTTCGTTTATTGATGATTGCACTCGTTTTTGTTGGGTTTATCTTATGAAACATCGTTCTGACTTCTTTAGCATTTATAGTAATTTTCGAGCTCTTGTAAAAACTCAACACTCTGCTGTTATTAAGTGTTTTAGATGTGACTTAGGTGGTGAATATACATCTAATAAATTTTGTGAATTACTTGCTTTGGATGGAACTGTTCACCAATCTTCTTGTACAGACACTCCTGAACAAAATGGTGTTGCTGAAAGAAAACATAGACACATTGTTGAAACTGCTCGTTCTCTTTTGTTGTCTTCTTCTGTTCCTAGTGAGTTCTGGGGAGAAGCAGTTCTTACTGCAGTCCATGTCATCAATAAAATCCCATCGTCTCTCACTTCAGGTTTGTCCCCTTTTGAAAAATTATATGGGAATGCTCCTGATTATTCTCTCTTGCGAGTTTTTGGCTCTACTTGTTTTGTCCTTCGTCCTCATGTAGAGCGTACAAAATTATCGTCTCGCTCTGCCATTTGTGTGTTCCTTGGTTATGGTGAGGGACAAAAGGGATATCGTTGTTTTGATCCTGTTTTGAAAAAGTTATATGTATCTCGTCATGTTGTGTTTCTTGAACATATACCTTTCTTTTCTATTCCTGCTGCTGCTCACAATATCACCAAATCTGATCTCATTCATATTGATCCATTTTCTAATCATACTGATAGTATCTCTCCGCAGGTTCCTTCTAACACAACTTCTGATTCCTCTATTGTTCCTATAGTTCCTTTTCCACTCCATTCTTTTCGCAGGGCTCGCACACTTGATTCTGCAGATACTGGTGCCTCATCGTCTCCTGTTGATACTCCCTCTCCACCTACAGTCTACCCAACACCTTCTGCCATTGTGGATCCTTCTCCTCGTTATCCTCAGCGTACTCGTAAGTCTACTCAACTCCCAGATTTTGTTTACTCTTGTTATTCCAATTCTTTCTCTTCCTTTTTAGCATCAATTCACTCTCTCTCTGAGCCCTCATCCTATAAAGAGGCAGTTCTTGATCCACTGTGGCAGCAAGCTATGAATGAGGAACTTTCTGCTTTGCATAAAACAGATACTTGGGATTTGGTTTCTTTACCTCCTGGTAAACGTACAGTTGGTTCTCGTTGGGTATATAAGACCAAAACGAAGTCTGATGGGTCTGTTGAGCGTTACAAAGCTAGATTGGTTGCAAAGGGGTTCTCTCAACAATATGGTATGGACTATGAGGAGACCTTTGCCCCTGTTGCAAAGATGACTACTGTTCGTACTCTTATTGCAGTTGCATCTATCCGTCAGTGGCATATCTATCAGATGGATGTCAAAAATGCTTTCTTGAATGGTGATTTGCATGAAGAAGTGTACATGGCTCCACCACCTGGTGTCTCCCATAATCCTGGAGAAGTTTGCAAGCTTAAGAAATCTTTATATGGTCTCAAACAGGCTCCTCGAGCTTGGTTTGAGAAGTTTTCTACTGTTATCACTTCTCTTGGGTTTTCTTCCAGTAATCATGACTCGGCTCTTTTTGTCAAATGTACCAATGCTGGTCGTATTTTGCTCTCTCTATATGTTGATGATATGATTATTACTGGTGATGATGTTGATGGGATTGCAGTGCTAAAGTCAGAATTAACCCGTCAATTTGAAATGAAGGATCTGGGTTCTTTGCGGTACTTTTTGGGTATAGAAGTTGCAGTTTCTCCGAAAGGTTATCTTCTCTCTCAGTCCAAGTACACCACTGAAATTCTTGAGCGTGCTCCTCTCACTGATACTAGGACTGCTGATACTCCATCTGAGCTCAATGCTCGGTACTCTCCTTCTGATGGTACTCCCTTGTCAGATCCTACATTGTATCGCACTATTGTCGGCAGTCTGGTCTACCTTACTATCACTCGTCCAGATATTGCCTATGCTGTTCACATTGTCAGTCAGTTTGTTGCCTCTCCCACTACCATCCATTGGGCGGCGGTCCTTCGTATTTTACGGTATCTACGGGGTACTATCTTTCAAAGTCTTCTACTTCCGTCCACCTCGTCCTTACAGCTGCGTGCCTATTCTGATGCTGATTGGGGCCATGATTCCACTGATCGTAAGTCTGTTACTGGTTTCTGTATCTTTTTGGGTGATTCTCTTATTTCATGGAAGAGTAAGAAACAAACTGTTGTTTCTAAATCTTCTACTGAAGCAGAGTATCGTGCTATGGCATCTACTACCACAGAGATTGTTTGGTTACGCTGGTTACTAGCTGATATGGGTGTTCATCTTTCCCACCCGACTCCGATGTTTTGTGACAATCAGAGTTCTATTCAAATTGCTCATAACTCAGTTTTTCATGAACGAACCAAGCACATTGAGATTGATTGTCATTTTACTCGCCACCACCTTAAGCATGACACTATTACATTGCCGTTTGTTCCTTCTTCCTTGCAGCTTGCAGATTTCTTTACCAAGTCGCATACTATTTCACGTTTTCGTTTTCTCGTTGGCAAACTCTCGATGCTTTCTGCTGCCGCATCGTGAGTTTGTGGGGGGATATTAGAGTAATAAATATATGTATTATTCATGTATTACTATTTATGTAATTAATTAGTTTTGCAAGGTTAGTTTAGTCTTTTTATTAGTTTGTATATATATTCTTCTTTCTTGTAACCTAACACTATTCTTCAATGCAAGGAAACCCTAATAGTTTTCTCTCTCAAATCTCTCTCATTTGTTCTTCATTTCTTTAGATTGTTCACAATAATAATATCGGTGTGGATATTAGGGGTGGGCGTAGTTCGGAGTGATTCAGTTTTCGGCTAAAACCGTATTTGACTCGTATATACTCGGTTTTCATATTTTCAAATCGAATTAACGCGTAAAAAATACATTGACTCGATCTGATTCAAACTTGATTTTTTTTTTCATTTCAATTCGGTTCAGTTTAATATAATTTTGGACCTTTTGTGCCTAATGAATATTTAAATAATTTTTTTTAAGTGTGTGAATATAATTTAAAAGATCCATAATTCAAATTCAAACAAAACATATATATATATATATATATATATATATATATATATATTCCAAGATAGTCCTAATTGTTTATATTAACGTCCAAAATCCAAACAGTCCACGTACAATACATCCTATTATAATTCAATATATAATTCATACATCAAAATTTAACATAAAGTTTAAATTGATATTTATTTTTATTCTTCCACTTCAATATCAACGGTGATAAACACTCAATAGATTAGTCTTTTGGATTGTAAAGTTATCCATTAATATATCACTTCTCATAAATATAAAAATGATACAAGTGTGAAAACTTAATGAAGTTTTGTGTTTCTGTCTGGATAGTGGATTTGATTATTTTTATTGTTAGTGTAGGAAACACAATGAAGAGTACTTAAAAGATTTATTCTTAACGTGGAATACAATTTGGCTCACTAGGGGACTGGATGTTGAAGGTTCAAGTGCTCCACATGGCCTAAAGCTAACAATTGAAGACTACCCTTTTGCAAATGATGGACTAGTACAACCCTGTTAGGGTCCGTTTATTTTAACAGATTGAAAATAATTGTACTATTTTTAAACTCAATCCTTTATTTATTGTGTATATGAGATTTAATTTTCTCCAATCCCATGCACTTAATAGTCTCACCTAGGTTTTAGACTAACTAATTAGAAGACTCAATAATTCGAATTATTTTTGAATTTCAAAGCATGGTCCCATGCTTTTTTTTTTAAAAAAACTAAATTTATATAAATATTAAATATTTTAAAAATAAAATTTTTAATATCAATAAAAATAAATATTATTTATAATATTTAAATATTTATTTTTTTAAAAAAGTAATTTTTTAATCAAATTTAATTTAAATCTTTTAATTTTTAAAATTAATTTAATATAATTTTATACTTATCAATCTCACACCATATAAACATAAGACATAATTATATTTTGTTCAATTTTATATTACACCAAATTAAATACGAGACTTGATAGTCCGATACTTTTATACCATTTTAACTTTTTTTTATATTTTTAATATTTAATTAATTACTATAATATATTTTATTTATAATTAATATTAAAAAAATAATATAAATATATTTGATTTTTTAAATATTTATATTTTATTTAGATTTATTTTAAATAATCTTAATTTAATTATATAATATTTAAAAATAATTTTATTATATATGAAATTAATTTAATTAAATTTGATTTTATTCAATTTCATTCTACACTAAATAAGGGACAATACTATTTTTAGTCTTATTCATACTACACTAAACACATCACAATACTAATTTATTCAATCCAATCCAATCAAATCAAATCTTATCATATCCCATAAAAATAGTTCAATCCAATCTTGCATACTAAACACACCCTTAGAGTACAAACTGCAAGTCAACAAATTATGCAGTCAAAACAAGTGCATCACAATAGCTCAACATCATGCATCAATTCAAGCAATGAGAAGCTCAAGAGCTATGCTACCTTTTGCATTCCGAGTTAGTAATGTGGCAGCTCAAATCATAGATTAAAGGGTGATCAAGTAATTGATGCAAGGTTCTCAGGTGGCTGAAAAATCAGTTAATACATGTGAAGGTAGTTAGGCTGGTAGCAAACAACGAAGTTGCTAGTTTGAAAAGTTGATGTGCACAAGTTTGTTAGGGATTATTGGCTACCAATGATTCACGGGAATTTAGTTATTTGCTAAATTGGTTTCTAACTTACTATATAAGCATTCATGTTATGTTATTGATTAATTAAATCTGGTCAAAAGCTTGATTGATCATCAATGGAAGTTCATTGAGGATTATCACAAACACTTGTTTGTTCTTTTAGCTTTTTTGTTTTTCTTCAAAGCTTCATTTACTGCTTTTATATGGTATCAGAGCTACACTAAGACTAATCATCAATGGCAAACGACTCAAGTGGATCAACATCTCTAAGGAGTGAAGATTGGATGATCACTCATTCTTCAACAAACTTTGTTGCTCTTACAAAGTCCATCAACTTCAACATACCAATAAAGCTTGACCGTGATAACTACATATACTGGAAAGCACATGTACTTTCTTCTATTGAGGCTTTTAAGTTAGATGATTTTATTTATGGACTTAAGCCTATTCCATCAAAGTATGTTGAAGTGCAGTTAAGCGTCAATAATGTTAGAGAGACTATAGTAAACAAGGAGTATAGTAGTTAGAGGAAAGCTCATAAATTGCTTCTTTATTGGTTACTTTCCACAATCAGTCTAAGTATTATTGGTGAAGTTATAAGTTGTGAAACCTCATAGGTGTGAAGTGTATTAAAGTCTCCGTATTCACAGCAATTTTTGACAAAGATGCTGCAACTAAAACAATAGCTACAAAATGCTAAAAAAGGATCTAGCAGTATGAGTGAGTTTTGTATTTAAAGTTAAAGTTAAAGGAGATGATCTCAAAGGTGTTAGTAGGATAATCAAAGGTTAGGATCTGCTGCTAAGCAACCTAAATGGTATAACATATAAGTATGATCCTGTTATTGTTCTTATAGCTCTCAAAAGCAAACAATGAGTGTATAAGATGCTCAATACACGTTAATGATTCATGAACAAAGGATTGAGCATATTAACTCATCCTTTGTATTTGATATGCCAAGTGTTAACTTTGTGACTGGAATTAAAAATAACAAGTAACTACATAGGGGTGTTGTGACTGGTAGAGGTGGAAATCCTAGAGGTCGAGGTAGAAATGGTGATAGGTGGAACAACAATAATAAGCCTACATGTCAGATTTGTGGCAGGAGTGGACATTCTGCTCCATATTGCTACAAGAAGTTTGATAGATCCTATCAAGATTTTCAAGGTTAAGGAGACAACAATCAGAGTTATGCCACATATGCACCAAAAGCAAAACACAACGAGGCAAGTTCAAGGACTTGGAAGTTCTTAGCATCAGGCTAACATCCTTTAGTCTATAACATACTATGCTACTCCTAACTCTGTATGTTGTTGGGTGATAAAGACTGAATAAGATACCAGAATTAGCACGTTTGGGTAGAGAGTCGGGCAATTAGATGGTCCCGGCGATAAGTCACACGGTCAATTTAGCGCGCAAGGTTGCACAAGCAGGAGTGAGCCGTTTCAACAGTGAGTGGCGCGACTATAGAGGTCGCGCCCGACTCCTATTTTTATTCAATCTCATTCTACACTAAATAAGGGACAATACTATTTTTAGTCCTATCCATACTACACCAAACGCATCACAATACTAATTTGTCCAATCTAATTCAATCTAATCTAATCCAATCTTATCATATCTCATAAAAATAGTTCAATCCAATCCCGCACACCAAACACACTCTTAGAGTACAAGCTGCAAGTCAACAGATTATGCAGTCAAAACAAGTGCATAACAATAGCTCAACATCATGAATCAGTACAAGCAATGAGAAGCTCAAGAGCTGTGCTACCTTGCTTGCATTCTGAGTTAGTAATGTGGCAGCTCAAATCATAGATCAAAGGGTGATAAAGTAACTAATGCAAGGTTCTTAGGTGGCTGAAAAATCAATTAATACATGTGAAGGTAGTTAGGCTGGTAGCAAACAACAAAGTTGCTAGTATGAAAAGTTGGCGTGCACAAGTTTGTTAGGGATTATTGGCTACCAATGATTCACAGGAATTCATTTATTTGCTGACTTGGTTTCTAACTTGCTATATAAGCATTCATGTTATGTTATTGATTAATTAAATCTAGTCATTATATTATGTAAGAGTTGTTATCATGAAAGCTTGATTGATCATCAATGGAAGTTCATTGAGGATTATCACCAACACTTATTTGTTCTTTTAGCTTTTTTGTTTTTCTTCTAAGCTTCATTTGCAGCTTTTACATGGTATCAGAGCTACACTAAGACTAATCGTCAATGGCAAACGACTCCAGTGGATCAACATCTCTAAGGAGTGAAGATTGGATGATCACTCATTCTTCAACAGACTTCGCTGCTCTTGCAAGGTCCATCAACTTCAACATACCAATAAAGCTTGACCGTGATAACTACATATACTGGAAAGCACATGTACTTTTTTCTATTGACGCTTTTGAGTTAGATGATTTTATTTATTGACTTAAGCCTATTCCATCAAAGTATGTTGAAGTGCAGTTAAGCGTCAATAATGTTAGAGAGACTATAGTTAATAATGAGTATAGTAGTTAGAGGAAAGCTAATAAATTGCTTCTCTATTGATTACTTTCTACAATCAGTCCAAATATTATTGGTGAAGTAATAAGTTGTGAAACCTCACAATAGGTGTGAAGTATATTAAAGTGTCTGTATTCATAGCAATATTTGGCAAAGATGCTGCAACTAAAACAGTAGCTACAAAATGCTAAGAAAGGATCTAGCAGTATGAGTGAGTTTGTCTTGAAAGTTAAAGTTAAAGGAGATGGTCTCAAAGGTGTTAGTGGGATAATCAAAGGTCAGGGATCTGCTGCTAAGCAACCTAAATGGTATAGAACATAAATATGATCCTCTTACTGTTCTTATAGCATCTCAAAAGCAAACAATGAGTGTACAAGATGCTCAATACACGTTAATGATTCATGAACAAAGAATTGAGCATATTAACTCATCCTTTGTATTTGATATGCCAAGTGTTAACTTTGTGACTGGAATTCAAAATAACAAGCAACCACATAGGGGTGTTGTGACGAGTAGAGGTGGAAATCCTAGAGGCAAAGGTCAAGGTAGAAATGGTAGTAGGTGGAACAACAATAACAAGCCTCCATGTTAGATTTGTGGTAGGAGTGGACATTCTGCTCCATATTGCTACAACAGGTTTGATAGATCCTATCAAGATTAAGGTTAAGGAGACAACAATCAAAGTTATGCCACATATGCACCAAAAGCAAAACACAACGAGGCAAGTTCAAGGACCTAGAAGTTCTTAGCATCAGGCCAACATCCTTTAGTCTACAACATACAATGCTACTCCTAACTCTGTATGTTGTTGGGTGATAAAGACTGAATAAGATATTAGAATTAGCACGTTTGGGTAGAGAGTCGGGCAATCAGATGGTCGCGACGATAGGTCGCACGATCAATTTAGCGAGCAATGTTGCACGAGAACGAGTGAGCCGTTTCAACAGTGGTGTGAGTGGTGTGACCATAGAGGTCGCGCCCGACTCCTGTTTCTTGCAGGACAACAATTTTATGTTGTTTCCTGTTCGAACCTGATTTCTTACTGGCCAACCCTAGACCTAATAAATCCTATATAGGCTTAATGTAATTAGGTTTTATGTGTAGTTAACATTGAGAGCAATTAGAGAGAGAAAGAAGAGAGACAGAGAGATTGTAATCTTCTTGTAATAGTGGAAGAGTGCTGATACGCTCCGTGGATATAGGAAAGCTTTTTCGAACCACTTAAAAGTTTCTTGTCTCTTGTTTATTTTTCGTCAGGGTATATTGCTTGCGTGTTGTGGCTTATGTGTGATTGCATATACAGAATTTGTATTTCTTCCTTGGAAAAGCTAGAAGCTATGCTTTTAACTACCTTCCCTTCACAAATACAAGCCACAAAAGTCATAGCTATTCTGGATGTTCTGTCGAATCATTCACCGGAAGAGGAGTATTTAGGCGACATAGCGGAGGCGTCATGGAAAGAAGATCCTGTTATAAATGCTGCATTTGAGAGGTTCAATGGAAGGTTGAAGGAGTTTGAAGGGATTGTTGATGATAGAAATGCAAACCCGAATTTGAAGAACAGAAATGGAGCGGGGACTGTGCCTTACGAACTCTTGAAGCCATTTTCCGATCCCGGTGTGACAGGAAAAGAAGTTCCGTACAACATTTCTATCTAGATTTCCTATGAAAAATTAAACTGCCATTGCTCATTGACAAGCTGCTTCTTCTCTGCTTTTTAATTTATGACTTGCTTTGTATTTGGCTACTAAACAAACTCTCTTTTTGTTCCTTGAATAAAATTTAGTTTCTCCTTATAATCATTGATCTCTTGCCATTCCACATTAAAATTATTAAAATTAACCACATCAAATAGCAGCTATTAAGACATTTATAGCCCTAAGAAAAACCATATAAGATATGGAAGATAATAATGTAATATGTTGTCTATTTTTTGAGGAAATTCTTGAACCATCGAGCTGAGAGTTTGGGATATCTTTTCAATCCATTTTTGTAATCCACATAGTTGATGCCAAAACGTACAGTGTAACCTGCATTCCACTCAAAGTTGTCCAACAATGACCATGCAAAGTATCCCCTCAAATTTACACCATCCCTGTCATGCATTCAACGGTTGAGATTTAATATCCCGAGTATATATATTTTTTTTTAAAAATCCAGACATCTTGACTAAATAAGAAGCCCTCTAAGAGAATTAACGAAAGCACTTACTTGATGGCTCTTTTGAGGAAAGAAAGATGCTTGTAGTAGTAATCAATCCTCATGTTATCAACAAGGGCTTCCTCTAATGATATTGTTGCATTGTTCGCTTCATCAACCCCTAATAATAATAATAATAATAATAAGGTGGTTTAGAAGTGAAAAAAGTGCTTTAAGAAAAAGCACTTATAATTTTATAGAAAGTACTTCTTTTTTCATAGTCAAAAAGGTACTAAAACAAGAATGGAAAATTTCTAAAGTACTTCAGGTTAAAAAAAAAAATTAATCAAAAAATGGAAAAGATCAGATGACTTTAAGTTAATTGATACCATTTTCAGTAATGTAAATGAGAGGATTATTGTATTTTCTCTTGGTATAAAGCAAGAGATCTCGGATTCCTCTTGGATAAACAAAAAGCCAATCTGAAGCAGCCTGCATCAATAAAAATGCATTTGAGAACAATTTTTTTTGACAAAATATAACCAGATTACATTAGTTTTTCTCAATTGTTTTTATTTTTTCTCACAAATCAATCTGATCCTCCTATGGTTTTTTTTTTTTTCAAATAAATGGTTGATTTAACTTATTAGTTTATTTATATATACCTTTGGTCCAATTGGGATTCCATTACGTTCAGCTGCCAAGAACAAATAATCCAGATTTAGTACTTTACATAAATAAACTAACAGTAAAAAATATTTAAAGAATTAAATTTGCGCTTACTCAGAAGATTGACAAGAGAATCCGTCAAGTAGCTTCTATTTCCTGAGCGAAACTGAGGAGCATAGGCTGCATAATTGGCAGTGTAGTAGTTTAATCCAAGAAAATCATACGATCCTTTTATCATATTGGATTCCTCTTTCGAGAATTTGGGTAATCTATTTCCAACAAGAGATTTCATGGTGTGTGGATAATCACCATTTGTTAATGGGTCCATAAACCTGCCAAAACAAAAAAAGTGCTTTCAATTAGGAGCATCTATAAAAATTTCAACAGAACTAAGTCTTTGGACTAGCACTTGTAGCCCAAAATTTTGTTTATGCAGATTTGTTGACGTTCATGTAGATTTTTTTTTTTTAAATGGTTATGAAAAATGATGTATATACTACGGATAATCTTACAAATTAAATGATTAGTCTATTCACTTATACTATTTATTGATATATGTTGTGGACGATCATTCTTTTATTTTGTATGTTTTTAATACAGTATTCATTCCTATCATCTATAACTTTATATGGATTAAAAATATTTGATAGTATTTGAACAAAACACCTATAAAATATTTTTCAAAAAATGTTTTCTCTGATATTTTCTGTTGTTTGGAATAAAAAATTGAAATATAAGAAAATATTTTTAGTTATTTTATCTAAAACCTTTTTTTTTTTATCATATGTCAAAGACATTCTTTATATAAAAACATCATATGTTGTGAGGGTCATACTTCTTCTAGAAAAATTAACATCGAATAATCATTTATGTTTGAATTTAATCTACAAATAAGATTGTCGGCCAAAGTGAAAAAGAAATAGCAACCCTAAGTCAAAAACCTAGCTATTAACTTCCCTAAATTACACATTTTAGGTATCTTATTAATTACAAGCAATGATAAGAACCACAGAAATTAAAAGAGGTGGCTGTTTAATTCTTTGTCCTTGATAATTGTTTGCTTAGTGGAGTCGCTATTTTGCCACTTTATTACATATATAGTTTGCTTAATTGTTTGCTTGATATTGAATCTAAACCACCTCAAATCTTTTTCTCTTGCCACTTTATTTATCTACTTTATAAGATTTTCTTTTCCACACTTTGGTTGGCAAATGTTTAAAGATGTTGTCGGTAAAATGTAGGTGTAACTTTCATAGTTTTAGTGGTAATAGGCATAATTTTGTGGTAACTACACTTCTCAATGAAGTTGAGGTTTCGAGTTCGAATCTTCCTTTCCAAGTTAAAAAGAAAAAATTTTCATAGGCTTACATTTTATTCATTATCCCCTTGATTTTGGTCTAATTACAGGTGGGTATCACATTATATGAAAAATAGTTCTGATGTTAAGGTTTCTGATAAATTTTTGTAGAAAATTTTCGACATTATTTATCGAAGGTTTATGATACTTTTTATAACGTTAGAGGATGGCTAATAATTTAGATGAAATAGATTTGTACTTCAGAGAAATAATTAAGAAAAACAAAAAGCAAAAAAAAATAAAAAAAATAAAGGTTCAAAACTTACCACCCTAGCATGAAATCCAATGCTCGGTGTGCAGCGTTTTGATGGTGCCGTGCAGAGGAGAATGGTACCATCCAGCTTGACACCAATGTGATCCCTATAACACCCTTTTGACTTACCTGCACAAATTCAATATCGATCATTCAATAAATTTTGAATATGTTAGTGTTGGATGAGTCGGGGTGCGCTTGAGATTGTTGTGATTATGATTCAGAAAGTGTTTGATAAATTAATTAAAATTAGATTATTTATTAAAGAGCTAATTGCACTCACACCCCCTGAGGTTTGGCCAACTACAGGTAAAATCAACTTTATCGTTTATTAACAATGACACCCCCTTGACTTTAGTCAAAGTGAACAGTGTCAGGGGTATTTTCGTCTTTTTCAATTTTTAATTTTATTTTATTAAATAATAAATCAAAAAATTAAAATAAAATAATAAAATTATTTAAAAATTAATAAAAAATAAAAAATTAATTAATTTAAATCCATTTTCCAGATCGAATCTCAACCGTCCATCAAGATTAATGAAGGGTTGAGATTCAATCTGAAAATGGATCAAAAAAAAAAAAAAAAAAAATTTTGGATCTTCGAAGAACCCAATCTGGGTTCTTCGATCGAACCCATCTGGGTTCTTCGATCGAACCCAGATGGGTTCGATCGAAGAACCCTCTGGGTTCAGATCGAAGAACCCTTGTGGGTTCGATCGAAGAACCCAGTTTTCTGGGTTCTTCGAAGAACCCAGAAACTGGGTTCTTCGAAGAACCCAGTTGGGTTCTTCGATCGAACCCATCTGGGTTCGATCGAAGAACCCAGATGAACCCAGTTTCTGGGTTCTTCGATCGAACCCAGATGGGTTCGATCGAAGAACCCAACTGGGTTCTTCGAAGAACCCAGAAACTGGGTTCTTCGAAGAACCCAGATGGGTTCGATCGAAGAACCCAGAAGGGTTCTTCGATCTGAACCCAGAGATCGAAGAACCCTCTCTGGGTTCTTCGATGGGTTCTTCGAAGAACCCAGATTGGGTTCTTCGAAGATCCAAAATTTTTTTTTTTTTTTTTTTTGGATCCATTTTCAGATTGAATCTCAACCCTTCATTAATCTTGATGGACGGTTGAGATTCGATCTGGAAAATGGATTTAAATTAATTAATTTTTTATTTTTTATTAATTTTTAAATAATTTTATTATTTTATTTTAATTTTTTGATTTATTATTTAATAAAATAAAATTAAAAATTGAAAAAGACGAAAATACCCCTGACACTGTTCACTTTGACTAAAGTCAAGGGGGTGTCATTGTTAATAAATGATAAAGTTGATTTTACCTGTAGTTGGCCAAACCTCAGGGGGTGTGAGTGCAATTAGCTCTTTATTAAATTATTTTATAAGTTACGGTAATCTCAAAGCACTATCAGTTAATAATAATTTTAAACCAAATTTTTATTACTTCACGAATCTCATATATATAGTTACTGCCGTAGTTACCTGGTATTTCTTTTTATATAGTTGCACGGCAGTTGCATGAGCAAGAAGCTGATGGTGCGACACCAAATATGGCTCTGTGGCAGAATCACCGCCGGTGCAATTCAAACCTTGCCACTCTGAGCATCGTCCCGGTGCCAAATTGGCCAATGCATAGCCACCCATGCTGTAAGTCCATGGCTCATTCAATGTAATCCAATGTTTCACTCGGTCACCAAATGCTTTAAAACATACATCTGCATAGTCTCTAAAATCTTCCCTGTAAAAAATTTCAACGTCAAATTAAGACTTAAGTTTGATTTTGCCTTAGTTAGCCCAAGTTTGAACTCATAAAAGAGGATTATACTATACAACACCATTTTAAAATTCATACAGTAACGTTAGAGTTGTGAATTTCAATTATTTTGATAAATTTTTGAATTCTAGAATTGCAAAATCGTAGCCCTAAAAGAAAGGTTCTAATGGATATATAGAAAATAAGAAAAGGTAAATTTGATTAACCTTCTTGAGGATTGTACGAGGTTTTTGATAAGTTTTATGAAATTTTAAGAGTAATTTTTTGTATTTTTCTACGACAATCTACAAAAAATTAAGGAAATCGCACGAACTTCAAAACTAGTGAAGTCTATGTATATGAACTTACACAATGCGAGGACTTAAGAAGCCACCATACTCATCTTCTAAGGATTGGGGAGTATCCCAGTGGAAGAGAGTTACAAAGGGCTGTATTCCTGCACTTGACAGCAAGAAAATTAATTACTTGCACACACACTTACGCGCACGCACACGCGTACACACAACAATAAAACAGATCAATAATACAATTGATCAAATCCTCAATGTTGGCTAGAAGCTCATTGATTAGATTATTGTAGTATCTGAAAACACGTGCCCGCACACACACAAAATAAAATAGATGAATAATGCAATTGATCAAATCCTCACCGTTGGCTAGAAGCTCATTGATGAGATTATTGTAATATCTGATTCCTTCCTTGTTCATTCCCCCATTTAGCTTTCCATCTTAGATGCACATTTGATGTTGTAAATGAAAATGACAAACGGGAAAAATAAAAATAAAAGAAGAGGAAATCATGACCATAGTAAAAATTATTGATTAATAATTAAAATACATCATTCAAATGGCTATTGTATAACTAAACTATAGACAATTAGACAAGATGAGATTGGTCCAGTGATATGTCTCTCACACTTACATTTCGAGGTCATGAGTTCGAGTCATGTCTCCCTCCCATCAATCCCGAATTAAGAGCTCAAAAACAAATTATAGACAATTAATTAAATTATTAGATTTATTTGCACATCATGTTTTAACGAGAGTTTGCCACGTATACGTGTATATTCCAAAATATAATTCAATATTATATTATCTCAACTTCCACGAAAATTAATTTCTTTTAATAAACATCTTTATGTTGCAAATTTGATTTTCATGGGCATATGAATAACGTGGTACACACATCCGGCTCAATATATTCTTCGATTTACCACAGATTAAGGCAAAGATTTATCTTACTTGGCAATATTCTAGACCATGAGATAGAGAATCTGTAAGCATCCAGGTTCATTTCCTTCATGATCCCAACATCTTCCTATAAAATTAAAAAAAAAAAAAAAAAAAAAAAAACCATAAGAATCGCTGATTATGATTCGTTTTGGCAATTTTAATAACATCTAACTTTGAACCAAACATACCTTATAGCGATTATATGAATCGATGGCCACATCTCCATTGCTTTTATCTTTTATCTTATCTGCAAAATTCACCGTGAAACACATTTTTTAAATAAGTAATCAAATGCTTTGATTAATTTAACACATTATCACTAATTAAATGAGTTTTGTTAACTATTTGATACTATAATATTACCAAGATAATTGTAATTATTAGGCTGCCCAAAACTTCGTTTAAATTTTTTATCCTAATGATATGTCAAATTGATTTTTAATAACTATATTAATCATGAAATTATGTGATAATTATATTATCATTCGGCTTGCTACATCATTTGAAAAGTAACTTTAGATAACTTAATAATTATGCACATGGAACACAAGGTCACTTGTCTTAGTGGTTGGAGGCCTCAAAATCCTCTAAGCCACCAAGGTTCAAATCCTTATATATACTTGTAAATATATTTTCCTACCATTGCCCATAAAAAACGCAATTGTGTGAGTAGATCTCTCCCCCGTGTTGGGAGTAGACGTTTCCCGTTGTTGAGAGTAGTTGTCCGGGCAGTTGGTCCCGGTAGTTATCGTCTCTCGTTGCTGAGAGTAGTTATGCATGCCGTACTTGTATGATTTAATCTCAATTGGTCCCGGTAGTCCTCTAACTCATAAATGTGTTAGATTTAAAAAAAAATTATACACATGGGGTGTGTTTGATGTACGAGATTGAATTACACTATTTTATGCGATAGGATTGGATAAGATTAGATTAAGTTAGTATTGTGATATATTTGGTGCAGTATGGATTGAATTAAAGTAGTATTATCTCTTATTTTGTGTTATATGAAATTGAACAAAAAATAATTGTATTTTATATTTTATATAATGTGAGATTAGTTAAAATAATATTATATTAAATTAATTTTTAAATAATATAAATCTTTAAATTTAATTTCAATAAAAATAAAATTATTTAAATTAAGTTTCAATAAAATAAAATCATTTAAAATTAAATTAAATTTTGTTAAAGAATTGTTTAAATTAAATTTGAAATAAATAAAATATTTAATTTTAATTTAAAAATTAATATGAAAATATGTTATTTTTAATATTAAAATAAAATATTTTGAAAATAAATTTTAATATTTTATATATAAATATTTAATAAAATAAGAAAAAAAAAGAGGAAAAAAACAAGGGACAAAATTTGTTATATCTACTGTGACAGGACTCAATGGGATTGCAAGTGACACATGATTGATTTTTAGTCATTCTTGCATCATGCACAAACACAGAATTAAACTAAAAAACAATGCAATCCTCTCCTATTCGGTGCAACAAACGCACCAATGCAGTATTACTCTACATTAATTTTATATATATATATATATATATATATATATACTATGAACCTAAACCCTACAAAATAGGCTACTAGAAATAAATCCTCATGTTCTAAAGGGGTCCAATGCGGACCCCATCCTCTACCACCGGGCTGCCGCAAGATTATAATGATTGGGTCTTGGTCAGACAAAGAAAAGTGGAAAAAACTCTCATGAGTTTTGATTTTTTTTAAAAAAAATCTTTTAATTTTAAATTTAAATTAATAAAATTTCACTTATTGTATAATAAAATATCTTATAATTTTAGTTAAAAAAAATGGTGATTGTGTACCCAGACGCTCTCTGCGGGGAGATTTTCATATAAATTTAAAATTAAAGAATTAAAAAATAGTCAAATTCCAAGGAGTTTTTACAAATATTCATATATATATATATATATATATATAGAGGGTTGTACTTGGTAGGGCACAAGTAGTCAAGCCCTATACTTAAGAGGTTCAAGATATTTTTTATTTAATTATATTAATTTTTAAATTATTTAGATTTAATTTTTGTAATTTTTTATATTGATATTTTTCTTCTAATACAGTAGGACCCTATTTGTTTATTTTATCTTTTTTATAATGAATTATGAGGTTCTCACTCTTCCTCAAATATCATAACTCTATTTTTTAATTTTATTTATCTATTTAGATCACACATTACCTATTATAAAAAAATTAGAATCAGTCCAATATATATATATATGTTAATAATTAATTGTACAAAAATATTTAACTACAATAACGACAAGAAAACAGCTTTTAAGATGCCATTTGAGCACAAAACTCAATAATCCAATTTTTTTAGTTTTATCTATCCACTTGGATCACGTTACAGTTAAAAAATCAGAGCCAGTCCTCTATATATATATATATATATATATATATATATATATATATATATGTTAATAATTAATTGTAGAAAAATATTTAACTACAATAACGACAGGAAAACAGCTTTTAAGATGCCTATTGAGCACAAAACTCAATAAAAAAAAAACTATATCTTCTGTTGTCTGCCACACTAATCTATTTGTCACAACATCATTAAGCTTTTCAAACTCCAAATTTTTAATCAAGAAACACTTGGCTTTTTATCATTTTCAAACACACGTGATAGACTTGAATATTGTATAAAATTTGCGTTGTTTGAAAACTGGTCAAAATTTGTAGTTTTTCGCTGCCGGCATCAAAATTATAAATAAACAGCAACTACAGAAATCACTATAAGGAAGAAAAGCAGATCCAGATAGTAGATTCCAAATCATGAAATTAGTGTTGACTAATATTTTTTAAAAAATCAAAATAAAAATGGTTTTCTTTTTTTCTTTTTTTGGAACCTTAAATTATATGTAAAATACAAATAATTGCAAGTTCCTAAATACCATCTTCATGATCTCCTTGTATCTTAACTAACATGTAACTATAATATATCCACATTTAGAGAGAGAGAGGGAGACCTGGATATCTATGAGTGAAAGCATCCCATAAACTCGGTTTTCTACCACCTTCATTTGCTGCACCTTCATACTGAGAAAATCAACAATGAATTAATCATATGCTTAAATGCGTACGGGTACTAATTAGTTTAACTGATAAAGTGTCTTGCAGTTAAATAAAAGATCTTCTGGAGATCGAGATTCGCTCAAATCAGAACTGGGGAAGGACTTGATTTTTTTCCATTTGACAGATTTAATGAAGAAAATTTGATATGATTTTAATGAACTAAACCATATATATTATTACCTGGTAGGCCGATGAAGCTGTGCCGAAAATGAAGCCAGGAGGAAAGCTGCTCCTGTTAAGCGAAGCAGTGCCGTAACTCGGTGTAAGAGCTGCAAAACTACTCCTCAACAAGAAAGGGAGAACCAAGATCCCAAAGAGAAAAGAGGTTTCGATTGCCATGACTGATAATTTGGTTTAGAACAGTTGTACTCTATGTATTGTTATATAGTGGAAGACGAGTAGAATATATATATATATATATATATATATATATATATGTATATAAGAGAAAAATGTGGCATGGAAAAGGAATACATACTAAACATGATAATAATATTGGTGCGGAAATTAGAGGTGGGGGCATGGTTCGGAGTGATTCGGTTTTCGGCTAAAACTGTATTTGACTCGTATATACTCGGTTTTCATATTTTCAAATAAGATTAACTCGTAAAAATATATTGACTCGATCTGATTTGAGCTTGATTTTTTTTCGTTTCAATTCAATTCAATTTAATATGATTTTAGACCCTTTGGGCCTAATGAATAGGGCAAAAATTATTTTGGTCCCTAACGTTTTTTGACTTATTATTTTTTGACCGATGTTTTTTTTTTTTTAACTTGTGTGATACTTAATTTTTTAAAAATCCATCAATTTAGTCCTTCTATTGTCAACAGTTAGTCAAATTTAATAGTGTTTGGTGTTTTTCAGTATTTAAATACATAAATAAAAATTAAAGTTAAAAAATAAATAAATAAAAATTAAATCTAAAAATAAGACAATAACAACTGAAAAATTAAAAAAATTAAGAATAATTTTAAAAATAATTAAAAATTACTTTTAATAATTTATTTTATGTTTAAAATTAATAATAAAAAATTTATAATCTATAAAAATAATAATACCCCCTCTCTTGATATTTTTTCAAAAGATATCTTTTAAATTTTTGCATTAGTTTAATATTTTATTTTATTTTTAATTTTTAATTTTTTATAATTTATTTTTATATATATAATTTATTTTTTTATATTTTAATATTAATTTGAAGTGGTTATTTTAAATTATTAAATTTTCATAAATTAGTTGTTATTGTACTGATTTTATTTTTATTTTTTAAAAGTTTTTAATTTTGGTGTTAATTAATTAATTTATTTATTTTCAATATTTAAGAAATTTTTTTATAAATTTTATGTATTTTATAATTATAATTTTTTTTTTATTGACACATGTTAGATTCTCATTGGATGTGCAAGTTAAGATTAATTTGTTAAATTTATAAAATAAAGGGTAAAATTATATTTTCAACTTAATCATTTAAAGTTAAGGCTAAAATGGTCAATGTGTATATTCTATAATATTTGACTATAAAACATTTAGTCAGAATGACTAAAATGATAAATTTTTAAAAAGTTAGGGATCGCGCGAGCTAAAAAAAGAAATATCAGTCAAAAAGTAATAATTCGAAAAAAGTTATAAACCAAAATAAATTCCACCCTAATGAATATTTACATAATTTTTTTAAGTGTGTGTGAATATAATTTAAAGTTTTCATCATTCAATTCAAACAGAACATATATATAAATTGTCAAACATAGTTCTATTGTCTATATTAGCGTCAAAAATCCAATTAGTTTCACAGTACATTCCATCATAATTCAAAATATAAATGGTACATCAAAATTTAACATAAAGTTAAATTGAAGTTTATTTTTCATTCTTCCCCTTTAATAGCAGCGGTAGTAGTTCCCTTGTCTGAGATTGGTCTTCTAATTCAAGATATTCGATCTTTTCTTCAAGACCATTCTTTTATTGTTTCATTTTCTCATGTTTGTCGATCTGCCAATAGAGTGCCTCATCGTTTAGCTAAGCTCGCTCTTTCGTTAGATCAATAGATTATCTGGATGGAGGATTATCCTTCGTGTGTTGGGGGTTTTGTCTCCGATGATTCTAGTTTTAGTCTGTAATTGATCTTTCGTGGCTATGATATTCCTTTATTTCAAAATAAAATAAAAAAAAGCAGCGGTAGTAAATACTCAACAGACTAATTTTTTGAGTTGTAAAGCGATCCACTAATATACCATTTTATATTAATATAAAAATGTATTACAAGTATGAAAACTTAATAAAGTTTTGTGTTTCATTTTGAATAGTGTATTTGATCGTTTTTATTGTTTGTGTAGGAAACACAATCAAGAGTAATTAAATGAATAGAAAGAAATAGAATCAATTGGAAAAATATTGTAATACAACAATACAACAATTAAAAATAAAAATAATGAGTCCTCTTGATTTAAAAAATTAAGTTTAAAATTAAAACTTAATAGTTTTATTAGAAGAGCTCAAGTGTAAGGCCCAACCTTTAATATTTAATAATAACATAGCTAGGCCCACATGTAAGCCTGTGGGTCAAATGACAATTCAAATGTCAATGGAACACACTTATAGGCCATGTTTGTTACATGGGACTAGGAGTGAGATTAGACTATTTACTCCTAGTCCCATGTTTGGAACATGTTGGGATTGGACATATCCAATCCCAACAGTTCCACATAATCCCATGTTGGTGGGATTATTTGGTCCCACCAATTTAGTCCTACCTCTTTTTTTTTTCCTTTTTCAATATAATATAATATTTAATATAAATAAAAATTAATTTTATTTTATTTAAATTAATTTTAAATATTTTTATTTATTTTAAACAATAAATTAAATATCTCATTTAATGTTTTTTAAAATAATATTTAATTTTATTTAAAAATATTTTTAAGTAAATTTAATTTAATATTTTTATTTTTATTTTATTTAAAATTAATTTAAAATGATTTTATTTATTTTAAAAATAATTTAAATATTTTTTTATTAAAAAAATATTCATTTTTAATTAAATTTAATTTAAATATATTTTTTATTTATTTTAAAATTAATCTTATTTTTTATTTAAGTTAAAATGAATGTAATTTACTTCAAAATATTTTTATTTATATGAAAATTAATTTAATAAATTTATTCTGATTTTATCCCATCTTATCCTATACCAAACAAAAGACAGTACTATTTTTAGTTCATACTGCACCAAACACATCATAGTACTAATTTAGTCCAATCCAATCCAATCCAATCCAATCCTACAAAAATAATCCAATTCAATTCCGCGTACCAAACGCACCCATAAAGAGAAAAAGAAGGATTTATTCTTTTCAAGTGGAATACATGGTTATGAATTTTGTTTTAAACAACTCAACAATTTGGCTAACTAGGGGACTGGTTGTTGAAGGTCCAAGTGCTCCACAAGGCCTAAAGCTAACAATTGAAGACTACCCTTTTGCTAATGATGGTAGTACAACCCTGTTAGAGTACATACTGTAAGTCAGCAGATTATGCAGTCAAAACACGTGCATCACAATAGCTCAACATTGTGCAACAGTTCAAGCAATGAGAAGCTCAAGAGCTGTGCTACCATGCTTGCATTCCCAGTTAGTAATTGTGGTAGCTCAAATTATAGATCAAAGGGTGATCGAGCAACTGATGTAAGGTTCTCAGGTGGCTGAAGAATTAGTTAATAAAGGTGAAGGTAGTTAGGCTGTTAGCAGACAGCAAAGCTTGTTAGTCTGAAAAGCTGATCTGGCCAAGTTTGTTAGGAATGATTGGCTACTCGTGATTCATGGGAATTCAGTTATTTGTTGACTTGAATTCTAGCTTGCTATATAAGCATTCATGGAATGTTATTGATTCATTGAATCTAGTTACTGTATTATGTAAGAGTTGTTATCAGAAAAGCTTGATTGATCATCAATGGAAGTTCATTGAGGATTATCCCAAACGCTTGTTTATTCTCTTAGCTTTTCTGTTTTTCTTCTAAGCTTTTTTCATTAGCTACTTTTACATGGTATTAGAGTTACACTAAGACTAATCGTCAATGGCAAACGACTCATGTGGACAGGGCCAGCCCTGGCTCTTTGGTGGCCCAGGGTAATGTGGGATTCAAGTGGATAGATAGAACTGAAAAATAGGGTTATGATATTTGAAAAAGAGTGAGGATCTCATAATTCATCATAAAAAAGATAAAAAAAATTGAGCCCAACAACATTAAAAGAAAAAAAAAAGTTTTGGGTCCAAACATCATCAAATTAACATAAAAAAATAAAAAAAAAATTTGTCCCAAACAGTTTAAAAATCAATATAACTAAATAAAAATATTTTTAGTCCCTTGGGCTTGGGGCCCTGGGCGGTCACCCCTTGTACCCTGGCCCAAGGCCGGCCCTGCCTGTGGATCAACATCTCTAAGGAGTGAAGCTCAGATGACTACTCATTCTTTAATAGAATTTGTTGCTCTTGCAAAGTCCATTAACTTCAACATACCAGTCAAGCTTGACCGTGATAACTACATATACTAGAAAGCACATGTACTTCCTTCTATTGAGGCTTTTGATCGAGTTAGATGATTTTATTTCTAGACTTAAGCCTATTCCATCAAAGTATGTTGAAGTGCAGTCAAATGTTAGTAATGTTAGAGAAACTGTAGTAAACAAGGAGAATACTAGTTGGAGGAAAGCTGATAAGTTGCTTCTTTATTAGTTACTTTCCACAAGAGATGGAGAGTGTATTAAAGTGTTTGTATTCAGAGCAGTCTTTAGCAAAGGTGCTGCAACTAAAACAACTAAAAAATGTTAAGAAATGATCTAGCAGTGTGAGTGAGTTTGTCTTGAAAGTTAAAGGCATAGGAGATGCTCTAAAAAGTGCTGTGAGATAGTCAAAGATTAGGATCTGCTACTAAGCATCCTAAATGATATAGGACATAAGTATGATCCTATTGTTGTTTTTATAGTATCTCAAAAGCAAACAATGAGTATACAAGATGCTCAACATGTTAATGATTCATGAACAAGTGATTGAGCATCTTAACGCATCCTTTGTAGTTGATATGCCAAGTGCTAACTTTGTGACTAGAAGTCAAAATAACAAGCAACCACAAAGAGGTGTTATGACTGGTAGAGGTGGAAATCCTAGAGGTAGAGGTCAAGGTTGAAATGGTGGTAGATGGAACAACAATAAGAAGTCTCACTGTTAGATTTGTGGTAGGAGTGGACGTTATGCCTCATATTGCTACAACAAGTTTGATAAATCCTATCAAGGTTTTCAAGGTTAAGTATGCAATAATCAGAGTTATGCCACAGGTGCACCAAACAAGTTTCAGCAGAAAACAATGAGGCAAGTTCATGGACCTGACAGTTCATGTCATCAGGCTAATATCCTTCAGTCTACAGCATAATATGCTATTCATGAATATGTATGTGATCAGGGCTGATATGCAGATATTGATGCTACCATGTGACATCTGATCTTAACAACTTGATCATTCAATTAGAATATCAAGGCAATGAAAGATTAGTTGTTGTTAATGGACAACAATTGAGTATCTCACATACTGGTAACTCTATGATTAACACATTTCTACTTCATTATTCTGCTACTTTGGTTCTTAAAGATGTGTTGTGTGTGCCTTTGATGCTAAAAATCTATTGAGTATATCAAATTTTACTTTTATTACAATCTTATAGCAGAATTCTCTGAAAATTCTTATGTGCTGAAGGACAAGACTACCAAAAGGGTGCTGCTCATAGAGGTTCTTAGAAATGGTCTCTACAAGCTTTGATTTTTTACTTCTATCAAATCTTCATGTCCTGATATTCTCGCATCAAATGCTAATCATGTTCACTGCACTGAGTCTTGTAATAATTCCTTTTTGAATAATGTCAGCTCTTCTTGTTGTTCTAACTCTGCAAATTCATCAAAGTCTTGACAATGTTTGTATTAAGCAAATGCTTTGTTAACCTCTCACAATTAAGTTGATTTATGGCATGTTAAACTTGGTCATCCAGCTCCATTAGTTCTTAAGCATGTTTTAAATAAATTTCACATGTCAAGCTCATTAAATGATATACATTTATGTGATTCATGCAAGTTAGGAAAAACGTATCATTTACCTTTCCAAACCTCTTCTTATAAAACAAAAGTTCCTCTAAACATGCTTTATACCGATGTATTATAGGAAAAAAGGGTTTTTATTGCGAAATACACAACGGAATATATAAGGTTTTAAAAAAAAATTCATTTTGAAAACATATTTTTGGGATCAGATTTTTTATATACACATATATAAAAAAACAAACTTTAAAGTATACCTGATTGTTTTCTCAAAACTTCGATTCCCATTTTACCATCAAGCCTTCTGAGCTATGACTCGCAGTCTGATAACTTGTGTAAGAGCACGTCACGGATATAAACAGGACTAGACGAATGTTACAGAAATCAAGAAGACAACCCTGTCTTCTTCTTTTGTTCGGTTGGCCCTTCAAGAGAAAATAAAAAAACTTTTTTTTTTCTTTCTTTCTTCTTTGGCCTCTCCTTTCTTTTTCTATATTAGGTTTAGGTTGCTTTGTTTCCTGATATAAATATCTATTTATATCAGGATCCTAGAGTTCAATTGACCAAGTCAAAATAGGATTCTAAATGCTATTTTAATTGGGTCATCACTAGGACATGAACCAATGACCTCTAGGATTAAAATAATTTTTATTATTTTTAATCCTTTTGAATTAGTGTTGGTTCAAACCTATAATCTCCTATTAATAATTAAATAATTAGTAATTCTCAATTGTTAATATAATTCAATAATTAGTATACTAATAAAATAATCATATTATTTAATTAGTTTCATAAATTTATTCGTATCACTTTTGTAACACAATTAATGGAACTATCCAATTAATTAATCTTGACCCTTGTTACCAATAACCATAAGGGTTAGCAAGGGGACCTAATGGACCCACAATTTTTTAACTCCAATAATACTTAGAAATATTAATTAAACTCTTTAATTAATATTCCATGATTATTAACATCGGAGTTACTTCACTAAAAACACGAGACTGTACTCTCGAAACTGCAAATGTATTACACAATTTGAAATCTCAGTGTCCATCAATATAGCTATTACATATGGTATGATCCTCCACGAGTAGGTTATAATTAGAGTTAGATCATAAAGTTCGTTATACCTCTCTAATTATATCTTTTCCTTTAAGTACAATTGATTCTCTAATGACCAATTATATCCTATCTTCCATTATGAAAGAAGGAGAGCCCTCTTAATTGTTCAAGCCCTGAATCAACTCTTAAGGGAACTACTCGCTACTTCTTACAATAAGGAGTGAATTCCTCTATTGTGTTCAAACCTTCTAATCCACAAGCTAAATCATAACTCCAAGATACTGAGTTATTGATCGAGAATGCTACTTTAACCTCACCCATGGTATGTCAAAACCTACAATCCAACCTGAAGGAGTCAGTAATACACTCAGGATTAAGATTACCTATATACAACCATCATTTGTTGATATATGAATCTCTTCATCTAACGGATCTTGGTGAGATATTCATATAGATCGTGACCTGTCCTATATAATTTCATCATATAAGGTGCCTTCATTCCCATGTCACCACATGAGCAGTCTAGGATAAGACCATATTACATTATGAAATTAATCGCAGCTGTAGATTAACCACAAATAAAGTACCCAGCTTTGTTTGCTCTTTATGGACTCTTTAGATTGCACGTCTCAAACTGAATCCTTCTGTATATGACATTCATATACTCAGTTTAAGATTACATCCTACAATCTTGGATGTTTTGTACGTATGATATAAGTGTAAGAATGTAAATAAATCAATATTTATATAATTAAAAACAACTTTTTTTATTCATATTTTTATAACATTTACACATGACAAGATTTAGGACATAAATCCTAACATGTATGAGGATCAGCTCATCTCTGCTCAGTTGAGGATTATAGACATTGTGATATTTGTTGATTCATTCTCAAGATATACTTAGTTTTACCCTCTCTAAGTTAAGTCGGAAGTTCCCTCCAGATTCTTACAATTCAAAAAATTTGTTGAGCTTCAATTTGGTTGTCTGGTCAAGTGATTACAAGTTGATTTAGTAAATAAATTTAAACCTCTCATTTCCATATTAACCAAGTATGGTGTACACTTTAGAACCTCATGTGCCTACACTTATCAATAGAATGACATTGCTGAGAGAAAGCGCCACCACTTAGTTGAATGTGGTTTTGCACTCCTTGCCCATGCTCACATGCCACTAAGCTTCTGGGTTGATGCTTTTCAAATAGCAATGCTGTTAATCAATAATCTCCCCACTCTAGTACTCAAAATGAAATATCATTTTGAGCTTATGTTTAATAGATTGCCTAATTACAATTTTCTTTAAAGTCTTTAGATGTTCATAGTTTCCATATCTCAGATCTTATTACAAACAAAAGCTAGATTTTCATTCTTTAAAGTCTCTTCCTTGGTTACAGATTAAATCACACAGGGTATAAATGTCTACATCCCACAGACAGAGTTTATGTCTTTTGAAGAATTTAATGAGCTTGAGTTTTCCTTCCCTTTATTGTCCACTTCAAAAGCAACCTCTACGTTACTTGTGTCTATGCTTAAAATAATTGGTACTCAGGTACCTAACTAGTCTACTTTCCTCCTGTTGTTCCTTTTCATATTCAACTTGTTCTACGAGTTCAAATAACTTCTCCTAGAGTGTCATCTCAGTCTTCTTCACCATCTTCCTGTGTCACTTTACATCCTGTGCAGCAGCAGCCCTTTCACCCTATGGTAACTAGACTTAAGTCAGGTGTGCTAAAACCAAAGTCTATTCTGCTTTATGTCAAGCTCAACGGCCTATATTAGCAGTTGAGTTGGAACCAAAATTAGTGAAACTGTAATAATAATATTACAATACATATACATTTAATATTATTATATTATAAAAATATAATATAATAATAAAACTGTAATATATACATACATATTTATTTTATATATATATATATATATATATATCTGTATTAAATTACTAAATTTTAAATTTTATAAGTATCCAATCTTAAATTTTATTTTATTTTTAATAAATGATGTTATTTTTTAAAAAATTAATATTTTAATATTTATTTTAATTTTTAATAATTTTTATCTATTTATTTTTTTATTTAATCCATTTGAAGTGTTTTTTTAAAAAATTAATTTTTTATAACACATGTCAGTTTCTTATTGGACTACCCAACTAGGTCAAATTATTAAAATGTAAAAGGTTATAGGGTAAAAGTGTCATTCTAATTTACTAATTTAATAAAAAGGGTAAATTTGTCAATTTATACTTGAAAAATTATCAATTTGGCCCCTAACTTTTGAGGAATCGTCAATTTTTCAATGCAATTTTGTTTATTACTATTCGTGGGCCCTAACTTTCTGAAAATGTATCATTATGGTCCCTTTGACTAATTTTCTAACGGTCAAACATCATAGAATTAGCAAAAAGACTGATTTGCCTTTAACTCTATTTAAGTGAGTCAAAATTATAATTTTAACCTCAAATTTTTAAAAAGATTATTAATAATTAGAAGAGTAATATGGTCATTTTATATTAATATTTTTAAAATAATATTTAAAATATTTTTTAAATGGATCTCCACCGTCCATCAAGATTGATGGACGATGGAGATCCAACTAATTTTTTAAAATTTTTAAATTTAATTTATTTTAAATTTTTAATTAGGGGTAGATATGTCATTTCATAAAAAAAATTACTGTTGACCTATTGATAGGTTTAAAGATAAAAATACCCCTGGAACCGTTAAATTTGACTAACGGTTGACTTATAGAAGGACCAAATTGATACATTTACAGAAAGTTAAGGTCCAAAGATACCAATAAACAAAATTGTGTTAAAAAATTGATAATTCCTCAAAAGTTAGAAAACAGATTGATAATTGCTCTTTATACTTTAGGTTAGGTTTGACCGTCAAAATTTTGGCTATAGGGACTAAATTGATGTACTTTGAAAAGTTTAGGGGTTATATGAGCTAAAAAAGTAAAAACATATCAAAAATAAAATTTCGAAATAAGTTAGGGACCAATTTGATAATTATTTAAAATATTAAGTTGTAGTGTAAATAAAAGTACAATTTCATTACAACATAATCAAATATCAGGTATTATATTGCAATTTGTCTTAATAAATATATAGTATAATTTTATTTGAGAAATGTACAAATGATATTATAAATATAATTTATTTTTAACACTTGTTATTAGTTGCTGGCGTTGTTAATATATTTGACATTCATTATGTTTAAAATTATATGTAGATATATGTACCAATTTGAATGCCTTCAAAAAAAATATTTTTAAGGTACTATTTGTCACGACCCGGGCCCTAGGCCGTGGCAGAGTTGTAAATAAAATCAATAGTTTCCAACTTGACTTTATTAAAATTTCATAAAAACCACAACAAATTTCTTTGGATACTCCGGAGTATCAAACAAAATGAAAATCTGTTTACAAACAAAATATTTCCAAATTTCAAAAGTCAACACCAAATAACCCCACAAATATGTGATCACCCATTAGAATTCATGGATTCAATTTCCAAGATAATAATCATACTGAAACATGCATAAATCCTGAAGTCTTAATCATCCATAACCACAAGATTTCACATCAACAAACCTAACTCACAAACTGGGTTATCTCAACATTTGTTATAAGTCCATAACAAATACAAATTCTTTAATCACTACAAATCTCAAATAACATAAATTTAATAACTAATATCAGAAATCTAATCCTTAGATCTCACAAGCCTTCACCCACATCAACTAACGATCTTCTAATCCGCGTGGGCGCTCCCTGGGGGGAAAAGAAAATAAAAAGGGGTGAGCTAAAAGCTCAGTAGGGTATAATCCCCGATAGTGTATGTGGAAAACATCATTTTTATAAAGTCATGGGATAATCCTGCATGGTTAAATACTTTCACAAAATTTTAAATAAACAGTAACACTTTCCTTCAGAAAGTAATATCCACACGTCCACTAGTCATACCCGGTGGCCTATCATTTTAAAAATATTTTGCTCACCGTGACCCTGGTATTACCCTCATATACAAGGTGTACGTACCAGAAAATACCCTGCGCAGTCCCCGACATAAAGTCGTATAATAATATATAATATAATGACTAGGACGGTTATCTTTTCAAAATCATCAAACCATTTAAATCAATCCGCCATGCATCCCATATGTAAACTCATCATTTTTTTAATAAAATTTCGGCAGCATAACGGCTGCTTTTATCAAAATTCCAAAATACAAAACCTGCATAAAAATCATATTTTCCACACAATACATTCCAATTTATTCCTCAAATCAATTCCACAATCAATTTATATCCAAACCATTTAGGGAAAATATTCTAAAAATTTAAGTTTGAAACCCCTACCTCGTGTAAGCTACCCGCAACTCGCAGCGGCCTCGCTTTCAATCTCAATTATCCCAAACGGTAAAATCTACACGAGAATATAATTATTTAATTTATATACGGCGGCCATATAATCCAATTTACCTCAAAATAATATCCTACACTTAAAGCGAATACGTAAACGGGTTCGAAATCAAATTCTAAGTTCGGAAGGTCGGAAACTTACCCCCGCCGTGCGTGGCGGCTGGCGGCGACTTTCTGGAAACTTTCCGGCAACCTCCAAAAATGGTCGGGTTTTGTTCGCCTCGTCTCCCTCGTCAATGTTTATAACTGTCGCCGGAGAGGGAAATGGCTAGATTCGCCGGAATCGGAGGTTTTCCGAATTGGAAAATCCCTAACTTTCTCCACCAAATCGGAGACTCAAACGGCCATGAAAATCTCCAAAGTTGGTACCAAAAGATTCTTTGTCGCAAGAGCTTTCTATTGGTACCAAGAACGAACAAAATGGAGGTCGGATGTGGCCGGAAATCGTGGTCAAAGTTGGACGAAAACTGAAGAAAAAGAGAGAAAAAATGGAGTCGCGTTTGAGAGGTTGAAGACGAAGTGCTATATATAGGACTAGTCAATTTCCATTTTGTCCCTCAACTTTTCGAAATTACAATTTTAATTGCCAACTTTCAAAATATATCTTTTACGTCTTCACACATTCATCAAAAATTTTCAAAAGATTTCAAATACACCCTTCATAATAATTTAAAATAAAATAATAAAAATGAGATTTTACACTATTTGTGGTGATGAATCGCACATGACATATTATCAGGTTGAATGAGTGTTTTTACCATTCAACTATAATATACTCTGAGAACAAGAACTGAATAAATTAAAAGAGGTTGTGCTTAATTCTTTGTGCTTGTTTAGTGGAGTAGTTATTGTGCCTCTTCTCAAATCATCAATTTTTAATTAATTTTTTCTTTCCATACTTTGATTGATAAATAATTAAAGATGTCATTGGTAAAATGTAGGATTTTCATTACCGTAATGTTAGTTTATTTAAAAAATTTATTTCAATTTATACTAAAGGATGTGACATACAGCGGTAAAGTTATTGTAAGGTGCTGATGGTATGAGAAACTTATAAAAATTGTTAGAAATGTACAGTTATTGATTGTTTAATTAGATAGGCATTGATGGATGGTTGAGATTGTACCGTGTACGTAATATGTATAAATACTTGTATAGCTGATGATTAATTTATCAATGGAAAAACTGTCACATTTTCTTCCAACTTAGCTCTCACAAATATTCTATGAGAAATCTCTATTGTTGTTGTTGAAGCTCGAAGCTTCACCGTTTTCTTCTCACCACAACTGTTGACATTTTGTAAAACAGTTTGGTGTTTATATCAAACACTTGCATTTATTCCAATAAACAACCTTATATATATATAGTCTGGGTGACCTCTGGATACCATGCAGCTGTGAACTTCGGCCAATACATATAGAGGCTAATGAGGACCCAACATGAGGAACAGAAATGGAGCCTGGTGTGACTGGAAAAGGAGTTCCGTACAGCATTTAAATCTAGATTTTCTAGAGAAAAAATTACCATTGAAATAAATGATACCTGCATTATTGGAGTACTCATAAAAGGAGCTTCCAATCAAATTTTGATAGATTGGCATATATAATATGCATTGAGGCATATATATATATATATATATATATATATATATATATATATATATAAAGAGTCATAAGAAAAACCAGAGAAGATAATCATGTTATATGTTGTCTATTTCATGAGGAAATTTTTGAACCATTGAGCAGAGAGTTTGGGATATCTTTTCAATCCATCTTTGTAATCCACATAGTTGATGCCGAAACGCACCGTGTAACCCGAAGCCCACTCGAAGTTGTCCAAGAATGACCATGCAAAATATCCCCTCACGTTTACACCTTCCCTGTCAGATGCATTCAATTATCGAAAATTAATGTCCGAAATTTTGTTAAAATCCAAACATCCCGACTACGTAAAGACTCCACACACACACACACATATATATATACTCTTAACATTTACAGAATAATATATCCATGTAAGTGTAAGAGAGAGAGCTCGCAAAAGCACTTACTTGATGGCTCTTTTGAGGAAAGAAAGATGCTTGTAGTGGTAACGAATCCTCATGTTATCAACAAGGGCTTCCTTTAATGATAGTGATGCATTGTTCACTTCATCAATACCTACATGTATCATTCAAACAATGAAGTACACAGAAACCACTTTAATAAATATTCTTGTAAAATGGAAAAGACCATGACTTATGCAACAATTTGGGAGGAGGAAATACCATTTTCAGTAATGTAAATGAGAGGATTATTGTACTTTCTCTTGGTATAAAGCAAGAGAGCCCGTATTCCTTTTGGATAAATATGAAGCCAATCTGAACCAGCCTGCATCCATGTATAAAGATTAAAATAACAAAAGGGTGTTTGATTCGCGATCTATAAATAATTTTCAAAAATTAGAATTTAATTTGAACGCAACCACAAAAAAGGAATAAAAAAAGAAGAGAAGGATCGAAAATTCTTGTTTGTTTCAAGATTTCAGACAAATTCTTCAATTTATTTGTATTTCTTCTTTTACAAACAGAAACTTTGCATTTGGATCCAAATCAAACTCATCCTTCCATGTTTTTAAATAGAGTAATCCTACACTTTCCAAATTTCTTTTTTATATGATACATCAAACTGATTTGTAACTAATACATCATCAACATATCATCCTTTTATTAATATAGACAAATGTACGGACAACATAATATTATTCTTTTAAAAATAAATGGGTGATTGTTTAATTTTAACTTATTGGATTATATATATATATATATATATATATATATATATATATATATATTGAGAGAGAGAGAGAGATACCTGATGTCCAATTGGGATTCCATTACGTTCAGCTGCCAAAAACAAAGAATCCAGATTTAGTAATTTAAATAAATAAACTAATAATAAAAATGATTTAAAGCATTGAATTTGTGCTTACATAGAATATTGGCTAGAGAATCGGTCAAGTAGCTTTTATTTCCATGGCGAAACTCAGGAGCATAGGCTGCATATTTGGCAGTGTAGTAGTTTAATCCAACAAAATCATACGATCCTTTTAACATATTGGACTCCTCTTTGGTGAATTTGGGTAGTCTATTTCCAACAAGAGATTTCATGATGTGTGGATAGTCACCATTTTTTACTGGGTCCATGAACCTGCCAAACCAAAACAAGTGCTTTTAAGAGAAGTGCTTTCTTAAAAAATTCTACAGATTTTATAATATATAATCAAAATATATATTTAAGTTAATATAGTCTAACCCAAAACTTACCACCCAAACGTAAAATCTAGATACCGTTGCGCAGCATTTTTATGGTGCCGTGCAGAGGAGAGTGGTACCATCCAGTGTGCCACCAATGTGATCCCTATAGTGCCATTTTGACGTATCTGCACAAAATTAAATTAACTGTTACTGTTGGATAATCGAAATTTGACTTATCTGTATAGTTACTAGAGTAGTTACCTGATATTTCTTCTTATATAGTTGCACGACAGTCGCATGAGCAAGAAGCTGATGGTGCGCCACCAAATACGGCTCTGTCGCAGAATCTCCACCAGTGCAATTCAAACCTTGCCACTCCGAGCATCGTCCCGGTGCCAACATGGGCACTGCATAACCACCTATGCTGTAACTCGCTGGTTCATTCAATGTAATCCAATGTTTCACTCTGTCACCAAATGCTTTGAAGCATACCTCTGCATAGTCTCTATAATCTTCCCTGTACAAAATTACAAACGACAAATTTGCCTTCCTGATTAGGTATAATTTTAACCCTAATAAGTTTTGTGTAACTTAATTTAAGACAGATTTTTCAAATGAATTTCAAAACTAGAAATCCATCTGTAAGAACTTACACAATGCGAGGACTTAAAAATCCACCATATTCATCTTCTAAGACTTGGGGAGTATCCCAGTGGAAGAGAGTTATAAGGGGCTGTATTCCTGCACATGGTATATAGCTCATTCATGAAGTAAATTTATTATATTATATTATAAGAGTAAGTGTGTATATATACATATATATATATATATATATATATATATATATATGTATGTGTTGCGGCAGGAGTCTCTTTTTGTGGGCCGTAGCTCAGTTGATACTCACCCCCTAAAGAACTAACCTATAAGGTCGATAATTCGAGGGGTGGGGGAGGCGTCCCCCAAGAGGGGACCAAAGGCCTACGGGCCCAATACCTTTGAGTGCGACACGAGTCCCAGGCTACGGCCCAACAAGAGACTCCTGCCGCAACAGTATGTATGTATTTCGACAAAAAAAAAAAAAATGAAGTAATGCATATTTGATCAAATCCTGACCTTTGGCTAGAAGCTCATTGATGAGATTGTTGTAGTATCTGATTCCTTCCTTGTTCACTCCCCCGCTAAGCTTTCCATCTTATTAGATACACGTTCACGAAAATAAGGAAGAAAAAGAAGAGGAAATGATCATTAGTAAAGTTATTTGTTAATTAAATACCATTCTAGATTTTAATTCATTTACAACTATAAGATTATCACTGCTCAATCTGGTTTAGTAGTAAAGGGCACTAATTCAGTCCACCAATATTCGAGTGACACCATCCTGCGTCGTATATTTAAAAAAAAAATTATAAGATTCAAATTAAGTTTCTTGAAAGTTATAGCCTATGATGAGAAAGTCTTTAATAAAAAGATGACATACTACGTCATATGTTTATTCCGAATATAATATGTTATATTATCTCAACTTCTACAACAAATTATAATTTATTTTCATAAAAATTTATACATTGCAATAAAAACTTTAATAATAAATGTATGGATTTTTTTTTTTCGTAAAGGGGTACACAATTAGAAGATTAATAACTGCCGTGACCTGTCGAGATGATTCACTAAATGTATGAATTGAACCCTCACCACAGAGGTGGAAAAGAGGTACACTCTGTTGGAAATAAAATACTCAAAAACAACTTTTATTAAAACTCAAAACAAATATTACAAGAAAACTCTCACTCAAGAACTCACTCACTCTTTACTTCTTCTTCACTCACTTAGAAGCTTTGCTTCTTCTTGATGCCTAAACCAAAATGGGGAGGGGGTATTTATACTACTTGCAAATCATTTTAAACCACACAAATAAACTAATCCAAAATTATAATAACCACACACCTCATCCTTCTACATCCTTCCACATTCTTCCAATTGACCACATGATTTTTATACCTAATTACCAAACCCTAGAGAATTCTAGATAAAGGGCTTGGACCTTATTTTTGGACTTGGACTCTAATTTATTTGGGCTTGGGTTTGGGCTTCCATAATAGTTCAGGCCTTCAAATGGTTTGGGCCTAAAACAAGTTTATACTTCAACACCCCCCTTTAAACTTGTTTTACCATGCCAAGCAAACTTCTTAATCTCGAAAAATCTTCAAACTTGAGTGGCTTGGTGAAAATATCTGCAATTTGATCTTTGGACTTCACGTACTCCATTTGCACATCCCTTTTCGCTATGCACTCCCTTATGTAGTGGTAACGAGTATCAATATGCTTGCTTCGATCATGGAACACTGGATTCTTTGCTAGGGCAATGGCTGACTTGTTGTCGACACAAATCTCAGTTGGCTTTTCTTGTGGCAAACCCAATTCCTTCAGCAAATTTCTGAGCCATATTACATGACAGACGCTCGAAGTAGCAGCTACATATTCAGCTTCACAAGTAGATAAGGTGACAATCGGTTGCTTCTTTGACATCCATGTGAAAGCTGTGTTTCCCATGAAGAACACGAACCCACTGGTGCTCTTCCTGTCATTTACATCTCCACCCCAATCGCTATCGCTATATCCCACAAGCTTGTAATCATTAGAAATTGAATAAAACAAGCCAAAATCAATTGTACCTTTAATGTAACAGAGGATTCTCTTAGCGGCTTTGAAATGGGTGGTTGTTGGATTCTCCATGTATCGACTCACAAGTCCAACAGCATAAAGAATATCTGGCCTTGTGCACGTCAAATAGCGTAAGCTTCCAACTAAACTCTTAAAGAATGTTGGATCTATGCTTTCACCTTCACCATGCTTCGATAGTTTGATTCCGCATTCTGCTGGAGTGTTTATCGGCTTACAATCATTCATCTTGAACTTCTTGAGTATCTCCTTTGCATAATTTTCTTGGGAGATAAAGATGCCTTCTTCCTTTTGCTTGACTTCAATACCAAGATAGTACGCCATTAATCCGATGTCAGTCATCTCAAACTCCTTGGCCATTGCTTTCTTGAACTCTTCAATCAGGCTTAGGTTATTGCCGGTGAAAATCAAATCATCCACGTACAAGCATACTACCAGAATATCTTCATTCATGATCTTGATATATAGGGCGTGCTCGTAAGGACATTTGGTGAAGCCATTCTGTTTGAAGTACTTGTCAATTCTGCTATTACATGCCCTTGGTGCTTGCTTTAACCCATAGAGAGCTCTTCTCAGCTTCAGAACTTTGTCTTCTTGGCCTTTGACTTCATAACCCGGTGGTTGCTGTATGTAGACTTCTTCTTCAAGAACTCCATTTAGGAAGGCAGACTTTACATCCATCTGATGTATCTTCCACTTTTTTTGCGCTGCCATAGAAATGATTAGTCTTATAGTTTCTAATCTAGCAACTGGAGCAAATACCTCATCATAGTCTATTCCAGCTCTTTGACTGTAGCCCTTCGCAACTAGCCTTGCCTTGTGCCTTTCAATCTCTCCCTTAGAATTTCGTTTTGTTTTGTACACCCATTTGACTCCAATTGCCTTGTGTCCTTTTGGAAGTGGAACAAGTTCCCAAGTGTTGTTCTTCTCAATGGCCTTAATTTCCTCATCCATCGCATCTCTCCACTTCTTTTCTTGAGCAGCTTCTTCAAAACTCACTGGTTCACAATCAGCAAAGAGGCAAAAAAGAGTAAGATTATCAGATCTTTCAGTTACCTCATATAAATCTTGAAGATTTCTTGTTCGCTCCATTGTTCTTTCTTGTAGAAATGATGGTGGTGAATTTCCATTATTTGTTGAAGCTGGTGATGCTGGTGGTGTAGTGGGTTCTTGTTGAGGTTCTTCTAGTTGCTCCACCGGCGTCCGCTCTGTTTCTTCAAATTGTGGAGTGAAGTTGAAGTTGTCTACATGCGATCCAAAATCCCATTCTCCTTCTTCATCAAATATCACATCTCGGCTGATCACAAACTTTTTGTTGTTCGGGTTGTATAGCTTGTAACCTTTCGAATAAGCGGGATAGCCGATGAAGATGAAACTCTCACTTCTATCGTCAAGCTTGGTTCTTCTCTCATCTGGTACATGAACATGTGCTATGCTTCCAAAAACTCTTAGGTGGGAGATGCCGGGCTTTCTACCACTCCATGCTTCTTGAGGTGTCTTTCCCCACACACTTCTTGTTGGAGAGCGATTGGACAAATATACTGCACACGCCACTGCTTCGGCCCAAAACTCCTTGGGCAATCTCTTGCTTTTCAGCATACTTCGCGCCAAATCCAGGATTGTTCTATTCTTCCTTTCTGCAACTCCGTTTTGTTGAGGGGATCTGGGAACAGTTAGAGGACGTCTAATTCCATTCGCTTCACAAAACTCTAGGAATTCCTTGGATGTGAATTCTCCTCCTCTATCGGATCTCAGTGCCTTGATCTTATGGCCACTCGCTTTTTCCACAGCTGCTTTGAACTTTTTGAATACTCCAAAGACTTCTGATTTCTGCTTCAAGAAATAAACCCATGTTTTTCTTGAAAAATCATCAATGAAGAGAAGGAAATAATTACTGTTACCGAGAGAGCTTGGCTTGATCGGACCGCACACATCGGTATGGACTAGCTCTAGTGGCTTCTTGGCTCTTGAGTCTGACTCTTTTGGAAAGCTATTTCTAAATTGCTTCCCGAGTAAACATCCTTCACAAAGTTGGTCAGGATGATTGATACATGGTAGTCCTCTCACCATTTCCTTCTTAGATAGTAGCTCCAAGCTTCCAAAATTGAGATGCCCAAATCGAAGGTGCCATAACCAAGATGCATCTTTGTAGCAGGCTTTCAGACACTTTGCAACATCGTTTTGAATGTTCAAAGAAAATAATCTATTCTTTGACATTTTTACTTTGGCTATTAGATTTCCTTTGCCATCTCTTATAAAAAGACTACAATCCTTCATATGAATATCATAGCCTTTTTCTAAGAGTTGACCCATACTCAAGATGTTGCATGTCATATTGGGCACATAGTAGACATTTGAGATTAATTGATGACTACCATTTTTAGCGCGGATAAGAATGTTACCTTTTCCTTTCACTGATATTTTTGAATCATCTCCAAATGAGACATTGCCAGCCATTGATTCATCTAGCTCTACGAACATACTTCTTCTTCCACACATGTGGTTGCTTGCACCAGTGTCAAGGTACCAAGCATTTTCTTGGTCTCCATCATTGTCTCTACAAGCTAGTAGCACTGTCTCCTTCTCTTCAGTTTTGACTTCCACATAATTGGACCTTTCGTCAACCTTACTGCTGGGAGCTCTACATTCCGAAGCATAATGCCCAAATTTCTGACAATTATAACATTGAACTTGAGATTTATCGTACCTCGAGTTTGAATTGCCTCTCCCACGGCCTCTTGTTGAGCTTTCTCCTTTCTCGTAGTTGTTGAGGTTACTGCTGTTAGAATTCCAACCTCGTCCATGACCACGGCCTCTACCTCGTCCTCGGCCTCGGCCTCTACCTCGACCACGCTGGCTTCTCTCGTGGCCTTGACTTCCTTCCTTCTCCTTCAGTTGCATCTTGAGGAGTTGCTCGTTGATCCCTTGCTTCCTCTTATGTTTTTCTTCATATGCTTGCAATGATCCTTGGAGTTGCTCGATCGTCATTTCTTCCAAGTCTTTAGTTTCTTCTATCGTCACCACAATGTGCTCAAATTTGGGATCCAATGATCGGAGTATCTTCTCTATTATTCTTACATCTTCTAACTTTTCACCGTTTCTTTTTAATTGATTAGAAACGGCTGCTACTCTTGAGAAATAATCTGAAATAGATTCAGATGCTTTCATGTGTAAGGATTCGAATTCACCTCTTAATGTTTGGAGACGGACCTTCTTTACCTTTTCGACTCCTTTGTAAGAGATTTGCAACTTCTCCCACGCTTGCTTAGCGGAGCTTGCACTCGAAATCTTCTCAAAACCATCATCATCTAAGGCTTGATAGATGAGATAGAGAGCCTTCTTGTCTCTTTTCCTTGAGTCTTTTAAACTATCCTTTTGAGTTTGGGATAGAGTTGACTCATCTTCTGGTTCGGTGTAGCCTTTCTCTACGACCTCCCAGACATCGTGTGCTCCAAGGAGAGCCTTCATCTTGATACTCCAATTATCATAGTTTTCATTCTTGAGTGTTGGAACTTGAAACGACGCCATACCATTAGCCATAACTCTCAATATGGTGAGAATTTCGAAATTCTGACTACACGGATGAACTCAGAATGTCGAAAAACCTTAAGATGAACTCAGACAAAAAATCGATTTTTATGGTCAAAGTCAAAGTCAACGGTCAACCTAACCTGGTCAACAGTCAACGGCTTGGCGGCTCGGTCAACAAGCTTAGCGACTCGGTCAACTCGGCTCAAACTTGGCTGGACTTACTTCCAACTCGGCTGACTCGGCTTGAACTCGGTGAGTTAACTCACTCTCTGGCAGCAAACTTCCGGCGGCCCGTGGCGGCTCGTTTGAACTCCGATCGGAGCGATTTTTGCGGCGTCGGCTTCGTCTCGTCGAGAACTTCAATTTGGATATGCTATAGTGCACACCTTCCAACCTGGCTCTGATACCACTTTGTTGGAAATAAAATACTCAAAAACAACTTTTATTAAAACTCAAAACAAATATTACAAGAAAACTCTCACTCAAGAACTCACTCACTCTTTACTTCTTCTTCACTCACTTAGAAGCTTTGCTTCTTCTTGATGCCTAAACCAAAATGGGGAGGGGGTATTTATACTACTTGCAAATCATTTTAAACCACACAAATAAACTAATCCAAAATTATAATAACCACACACCTCATCCTTCTACATCCTTCCACATTCTTCCAATTGACCACATGATTTTTATGCCTAATTACCAAACCCTAGAGAATTCTAGATAAAGGGCTTGGACCTTATTTTTGGACTTGGACTCTAATTTATTTGGGCTTGGGTTTGGGCTTTCATAATAGTTCAGGCCTTCAAATGGTTTGGGCCTAAAACAAGTTTATACTTCAACACACTCACCACTTGAATTATAAGTGGATGTATTATGGATGTTTTGTTACACACATAAAATTACATATATTCTCATATTTATAACCATTGATATAATATTAAAAGAGGAGAGTTTAAAGCAAAGATTTATCTTACTTGGCAATATTCTAGACCATGAGATGGAGAATCTGTAAGAATCTACGTTCATATTTTTCAGGATCCCAACATCTTCCTATACATAAAACACAAAAAAAAAAATAAAAAATCATAAGAATCAAACTCATTTTGGCAATTTTAATAACATGTAACTCTGAACCAGACATACCTTATAGCGATGATATGTATCGACAGCCACATCCCCATTGCTCCTATCTTTTATCTTATCTGTCAATTCACCATGAAACACATTTTTGAAATAATTAGTCAAAAACTTTGATTAATCAGTTACTCATTATCTAATTAATGAGTTACTCTGACAAATTATGAACTTGATTCTCTTAATTATTCTGTTAGTTTTTCATGATCTCCCAACCAAAAATTCAAAACACTTTCAAAGTAGAATACAACAAAAGAGAGACCTGGATATCTATGAGTGTAAACATCCCATATGCTTGGTTTTCTACCACCTTCATTTGCTGCACCTTCAAACTGAGAAAATAAACACAAATTAACACCCGCGAAATCAATAATGAATTGGTCTTATGCTGAACACGCTACGTACTAATTAATTCAACTGATAAAGTATCTTACATATAAATAAGAGATTAAACCAGAACTATCAGAGGAGCGATTGATTTTCCATATGACATATTATATATATATTACCTGGTAGGCTGCTGAAGCTGTGCCGAAAATGAAGCCATGAGGAAAGCTGCTCCTGTTAAGCGAATCAATTTTATAACTAGGTGTAAGAGCTGCAAAACTAATACAGAACAAGCTATGAAGAACCAAGAGGCCATAGCGGAAATGGTTCGAGAATGCCATGACTGATAATTTGATTTAGAACAGTTGATCTGCTCTATATGTATGTTATATATGTTACCTACTTTGATGGATTGACATTCAATTCTATGCTGATTATTGTGAGAATATAAATAGTTAAAAATCCTGACTGAATATCATAATATCTAGTATATATAGACAGACAGTACCTAGATTTTACCATATATACCATCTTTTCTACTTGTATATATTCTACTTTATACAACCATATATGAAATCCTAACTGGCGGCTGAGACCTCCTCCGTCAAAAATGATGAGGCGTGCGTAGGAGACCAAACCTCCTCCATAGCGGAAGAGGCTTGGCTTCCTTAGTTGCAGGAGCGGAGCCCTTCGCATAGCCCAGCCCCATGTTTGAAAACGAAAAATTATTATTTGAATTGTTTTAAATTTAAATCTTTTATATATATATATATATATTAATGTCTAAATTAGAATTGCACTTTATCTTATTAGTCCGTTGTAATCTTTCTAGTTAATTACTAATAATTTATTAAATTGAAATAAGTACATACACTCCTTACTAGTAATTTATTTAATAATATATATTTTACTAAAAATAAGTTATAGAGATTAGGTGCACTAACCACTTGAACTATGAATGGATGTGCATTTTAATTGTATTGTCCTCTTTATTATTAAATGAATCAAATATCACATTTTTTTATATTATACTACTGTATCTATAGTATATACATATCTCATGGATTTATTTAGCATTTTTTTTTTTGTAATTTTTATAATAAATATTCTCTCAATACACAGTTCAGGTGTGTGTATTTTATTAAAGAAAAAAAAATTCATACTATTGTGATTCATTATTCTAACAGAAAATTTTACATAATGCCAAATGCCAAATGGTATTTTTAATCGAAAATAAAAATTAGTTTAACTCACCCTAAAATAAGTTTTTTACTACTACCTTTCTTAGTTGCAAAGTGATTATTTATATATTGAAAAAGAAAATAACACAATTACAACTATTTTTCACTTAAAGGATTAAGCTTTAAGGTCTGTTTGGAAGAGTTTCTCCAAATATAATTTTTTTTTAAAAAAAAAGAAAGATATTGATCGTCTGTTTATCAATTAAAAAATCTCTATAAAATGATAAAATTACCAAAAACACATGGTTTTAAGTTAAATTAGCATTGTAAAATTAATAAAATATAATAGACGTAAAGCATCTTTTTAATCGCTCAAAAGCTTTACTGCATTGTCAATTAAACAGCAAAAATAAAATTGAAAAGAGCTTTTGGGGAAAAAAAAACTATTTTGGTCAGTAGAGAAGCTTTTCCAAATAATACACTGTCACGTGACAATATTAGAGGACGGAATGCTCAATGCATCTAATGCACCTAAGATATTTTCCTTTTTATGTATACTTTGAAAGGTAAGTTGAATTATCTATCCTTTTCCATTCATATCTTTTCTTTTTAAGCGATATTTACTAATCTGGAATCCCAATGAGGAAAATGAAATTTAATTCCTAATTTGTTATTATACTATTTACTAAAAACAATTGGGAATCAAGTTAATTGGACCTCATATGCAAATTAGGAATTAAGTTTCTCCTAGAAAGGGAATTTGATTCCCTCCTTCCACCTGGAAAATTAAGTTTCCTTTTCTGATCCTCTTTCTGGTGCAATTTGATCAACTTTGATTTACTCTTATATATAACTATATAGGGTAAATAACTTCAAAACCAGTATTATAATAGAGCACCATTATAGGGTAAATCTTCAAAACCAGTATTATAATAGAGCACCCTTATCAAAGTGAAAGAGGTTGTATTTTATGTATGCAAATTATGTCTAGCTACCAAAATTATAACATTTATGGTCAATAAATAAAACAAATTTAATTATAAACTATACAATTTAAATTTTTTTTTTATGGGGAAAAATGACTTATCTATATAATTTAATTTTTGTTGCTACCCTAATTTTTTTTTTCTTGGTACTGATTCTGTAGATAAAGGACCACCATTTTGTTTTTCCTTAATAATACACCTACTCTAATCAACTTTAATTTCTATAATTTCTTTGGGTGACAAATTGTATAGCCACTGAATTCCTTTTCATGAAGGAGGTAGACCATTTTGCAAGTATATGGAAGACTTTCACTCACCTGAATGGAATGGAGGAGGTAATTATTGAAAGGGAGATTTGCAAACATCCCTCCTGAGGTTACCTTTTTTTCAAAAACAAAGCTCTAGTTTTGTGTTTAAGTTAAAAAAAACATACCTTATAGTTTCAAAATTTAATTAAAATTCCATAATTGCAGTACCAAGAATGCCCCTATAGAGGGATTTTCATCTAAATTTAAAACTAGAGCGTTATTTTTTACAAATGGTCAAACTTCAGGAGAGATTTTTAAAAATCCTCCATTGTTGAAATGTCACTTGTAAAAGTTCAATTTTAAAGAAAAAAAAAACACATTTTCTTTTCCTCTTATTTTTTTCCCTCTTATTTTTTTTTTTTTTTTTGATTTCAACAAAACTTCTATTACAGAAGACCAACAAGAAAGCTAGGTTCAGGATTGAACCAACAGAAATCCTCCTTAGAGGAAAAGGCGAGGGAAGCAAGAGAATGTGCCATTCCATTCCTTGAACGAGGAATGGCATGACAGTTGGAAACTCCCACAACCCTAAAAAGAGCCTTGATATCAGAAACAATAGAGTCCATAAAAGAACTAGGACACGAATTAAAAATTCTAGCCACAGCATTAGCAGCATCTAACTCAACCCACTCAATAATCAGCTTAACTCCTTAGCCACCAGCAACCCCTCTCGCAACGCCAGCAGCTCGCCAAGCTCAGCAGGAAAGAACCCCAAGAGGGGCTTAGCAGAAGCTGCAACAACCTTGCCCTGAGAATCACGCACCACAGCACCAGAACCCATCACTGAAAAGCCAGACTTCACTGCTGCATCGGTGTTCAACTTCAGGGAGCCTGCAGGAGGAGGCGACCACGAAGCAGAACAAGGCTGCCTGGGAGGCTGGGAGGGAGAGCCAAAGGCCCTCTGGGTGCCCTGAAATTCACGAAGCAAAGAAAGAGACCAAGAAACCAAATCAGCACTAACCCTGGGGGATTTAGAATGAAACACGGCATTCCGATCAGACCAAACCCCCCACAGGATCATACAGAACTCCTCGAACTCTGTTCTCTTGGCCCTAACAAAAACCCACAAAATCAAGTCAAAACAAGAAATATGGTGCTGCAAATTGAGGACAGCCTAGAAAACAGTGGACTCCTAAATAGGACGCACGGAGCTGCACCAAAAAAGGGCATGGGCTGAGCTCTCGGGAGCATCGCCACATCTAGAACAACACGGGTCAACCACAATCTTCCTAGAACAAAGATTACAAAGGGACGGGATGGCATTGTGACAAACTCTCCAAATGAAGATTTTGATTTTAGGGGGAATGTTGAGGTTCCAAAGTGCAAGCCACCATTTCGAATCCGGACTCGAGGAGGAACCAGAAAGGGAGAGTTTATCCTGCGCTGCAACTCTATATTCGCTCTTCACAGAATACTCCCCAGACTTATCAAAATGCCAGATTAAAGAATCAGCACAATCACCTAAACTCAGAGGAATTTCCAGAATAGAATCCCTATCCGCTGCCACGAAGACCTGATCAAGCTTAGCCAAATCCCAAGAATGGGAAGAAGGGGAAATAAGAGATGCGACCTTAAAATCCTCCACAGGAGCCATCGAGAAGGGTCTGAAAGTGGACGCCCTAGGTATCCAAGGGTCCTGAAAAGCCCTGATATCCTTACCATTACCAACCCTCCAACGAAGACCCTTAAAAAGAAGACTCCTACCCCAAACCAAACTCCCCCAGAGATGAGAGCTCCCCTGCTTCAGTGAGACGGATAAGAAATCCTCCTGCTTGAAGTACTTTTCCTTAAGAACTCTAGATACCAACGAGTCTTTATTCATAACAATTCTCCATACCTGCTTGCCAAGAAGAGCTTGGTTAAAAAGAGATAAATCTTTAAAACCAAGCCCCTCGTGGATTTTCGGATAGCACAACTTGTCTCTAGCGACCCAGGAAATTTTCTTATTACCATCAGAGGCACCCCACCAAAAGCCCATAATCATGGAGCACAGCTCATTACACAGAACAGAAGGCAGCTGGAAGATACTCATAGTGAAGGTAGGAATAGCTTGCGCCACTGCTTTGATAAGAACTTCTTTCCCGCCCATCGAGAAGAGATTATCTTTCCACCCTCTGATCTTACGCCAGACCCTCTCCTTAATATCACTAAAGGTTTTCCATTTATTTTTCCCCACCATGGTTGGAAGGCCAAGATATTTATCATGGGCTTGGACATTAGCTAGACCCAGGCAATTCAAGATACTAGCGCTGCGGTCATCTTCCACATTTGGGCTAAAGGTGATGTTAGACTTTTGCAGATTAATCCGCTGGCCAGAGGCTTTCTCATAGACATTAAGGATCTGTTTCAACTTCTCACAATTCTGAACTGAAGCCCTGCAAAAGACGATACTATCATTTGCAAAAAACAAACGACTCACTAGAGGGCTCCCGCGACAACATCTCATACCCAAAGATTGTCCATTAGATTCGTTGCCTTTGATAAGAGTAGATAGAGCTTCTGCACATAGAAGGAATAGATAAGGAGACAAAGGGCACCCCTGCCTTAACCCTCTTTGCGGAGAAACTTCCCCCACAGACTTCCCATTTACCAGGAAGGCAAGCTTGGAGGTCGACACACAGTCCATAACAAGGGCTCTAAAGTGATTAGGAAAACCTAACTTCTCCATAATGAACTCCAGGAAACCCCACTCGACACGGTCGTAAGCCTTACTCATATCCAGTTTAATTGCTGCATACCCTCTTTTACCTTTTTTCTGTTTCTTGATAGAATGGAGAAGCTCAAAAGCAACCATAATATTATCAAAAATTAACCGCCCTGGTACAAAAGCACTCTGCTCCGAAGATATAATGAAGGGCAGAATTTCTTTCAACCTATTTGCCATAACCTTTGAGACAGTCTTATAAATAACACTGCAAAGACTAATGGGTCTGAAATCGGTCATACGCTCCGGGTTTTTAACTTTTGGAATCAGGACAACATTAGTGGTATTGAACTCCTCGATTGAGCATCCACCATTAAGAACTTTAAGGCACACGCTAGAGACATCCTCACCAACCACATTCCAAAATTTCTGAAAGAAGAGAGCATGGAAGCCATCGGGACCAGGGGCCTTGTTTGGACCCATTTTGAAAACTGCAGAACGTACCTCAGCTCGAGTGAAGGCCTCTCCAAGTCTGCCTGCCATTTGGGCATTAACTTTACTCTCAATAAAAGAGGAGGCAGCAGAGAGATCGGAGGATGATGGCTGGATAGACCTAAACAAGTCTGAGAAATAATCCAAAACCACACTGGACATGCCCTACTCTGACTCCCTACAGACCCCTCTACTATCCAGCAAAGAGCTAATCTGATTCTTCTTCTTTCTGGCCGTCGCTCGTCTGTGAAAGAATTTAGAGTTCTTATCCCCTGCGAGTAGCCAATCGACCCTCGACCGCTGTTTCCAGTATAATTCCTCCTTAGAGAGGAGGCTTTCTAACTCTCGTTCCCTAGACTTAATAGCATCAATAACCTGATCAGATTGCTTCCGATCGTAGAGAAGATTGATCTCACATCTTTTTCTATCAATGGCTTTCTTCAGAGATCCAAACTTAACTTTACTCCAGTTCTCCAGCCGATCAGCACACAAAACCAGCTTATCTCTTAGACCTCTACCAGAAGTTTCACTATCAAACTCTCCCCAGGCCGTGCATATCACAGAATAGCACTCTTCGTCTTTAAGCCAAAACGGCTCAAATCTGAACTTCCGATCTCCACCACCACTACCACTAGGGCCACCACGCACAAACTTGGCCGAAATCGGTCTATGATCAGAAAACATAAACCCTAAATGCTCAACTTTAATTCCCGAAAACAAATTAACCCATTGACTGGTAGCAAAAAAACGATCTAATCTTTCTTCAACATTTCTAGAACCCCCCCCCCCCCCCCCCCCCCCCCCCCTTTTATTGTTCCAGGTAAACAAAGGCCCTGAAAAACCCAAATCAACAAAATCACACAACTCAACAATACTTCGAAAATTAAACATACCCGGACCAATTCGTTCATTCCCGCCCAGCTTCTCCTCTATATGAAGAAGTTCGTTGAAGTCTCCGCCACACAACCAAGGAAGTCGGTTGACTGCCTTCAGCCGTCGAAGAAGCTCCCACGAATCGGTTCTATGGTTAGGGACAGGACAACCATAGAACCCTGTGAACCTCCATTTGAGGTTGTTCTCCATTTTAATCACCACATCAATATGGCCCCTGGAGAAGGACAATACTGAGACATCCCACACATCATTCCACAATAACATCAGACCTCCACTTTTTCCCACACAATCCACATGCAGACCCCCCGAAAAACCCAACTGCACCTTAACTCTCACCGCCCAGTCGCCTTTTAATCTAGTTTCAGAAAGAAAAACTAGATTAGGAGATTGTTTCCGGATAACCTTCCGGAGAGCTAAGAATGCTCGGGGACTCCCCAATCCTCGAACATTCCAACATAAGATACTCATGGCTCCCGGCGGGCCTGCTCAGCAGACTCCGCCGACAAATCAGATTCCAGGAACTTCTGTTTCTTCCCAGACAGATGATCCCCTACAGTTTCCACAACTTTTCGTTTCCCACCCGGATCTATAGCAAACACTTCAGAAAAAGATGTTCCAGCTTTAGTACCTGAAAACTTGTGACTCAGAGATCTCTTAACTGGTTTTCGATCCCTCCTGGCATAATGCCTAGCTAGCAGCATTTTCTGGATTGGGCTTGGACAGCCTGTGATAAGCCTCTGTAAGGGGCTCCCCCTGATTAATCTTTTCCACTTCTTGGAGTTAGGCTTACCACAAGAAGACCCTACCATAACAACATCACCTTCATCACATAGGTTTGACCCCACTATTTCCTCATCCATCCGAGCCAACGCCTCTGAGTGACCATCTTCCGTCGATACTACTATAAAAACCTCCCTAGATGGGGGATTCACCGGCTGGATAATCTGAGTCGAGATACCATCCTCAGCTATCAATGCTCTATTGGGTTCAGAAACCCCCAAATCCCTGCTAGACTTTCCACCACGCTTGTCAGAAGATGTTGGGATAGTGGACAATGATCTGCTGGCACCCTCTGCCCCTACTCCGGCAACATGCTCAATGTCTTCCTGGGCTTTCGGAATAGCTTCTGAAATGTCCTCCCCTTTTTGCCGAAACTTGGACCGATCCAAAAGTGATGCTCTAAGCCACCCCCCAAATTTTGGTTCGGCCCTTTCCATAATATTTTTCCTCACCTCGCTGTTATAACATTCCCTGAAAGAATGACCGATAAACCCGCACCCATAGCAAAAGTCTGGAAGCCTCTCGTATTTAATAAGGGCCGTAATCATAGTATCAAAATTAGCCAACCTCAACCTGATACCCCTTTTCAGAGGTTTAGTGATATCAATGCTAACTTTGATTCTCAGAAATTTGCCCCACAAATCTTTCGAATCAATCGAAAAATCAACAATGGTACCAACTTCCTCTGCTATTAATCTCGCCACTTTGCAGTTCATACACGCCAGAGGGATATTGTAAATATGAATCCAGAATTCAGAGTATTTGAATTTAAGTTCAGAAATAGCACCAGGCCCCACTGGTTTCTCAAGAACAATGAGATTTTTATCGAAGTGCCAGGGACCCCTGGACCAGACCATCGCTTTATCCTCAAGGGATTGGAAATGGAAGACAAACACATTATCGCCTACCATTTCAATATCCATTCGGCCCACAGTACCCCAGATTTGTTCAATAGTTCCACGAAAGGCCTCCCGGTTCACCTTTCTACGAGAAAGGATCTTCCCTACCAAACAGTGTTCAACGCTTCTAATGCCATCAGCTTGAACATCTTCTGCTATGTCTAGAACTGGGCCATCTTCCTCTAATAAGGACAGAGCCTCAAAATTTCATCTGTAGCCATAAGAAATAACACCGCAACTACAGCTCACTGACCACCACACCCAGATCCACACCTAAAAAAACACAGATCAACACTATGATTTCCACAACAACTGAGCCCAAGCAAATTAAGCACCCAGCCTACTAAACCACCCACTGCCAAAGAAAACGAATCCAGGCAAAATTCAACCACACACTCAAGATCAACCACGCATCACCTAAAACAGATCCAACACACACAGCCCAAATCAAAACAACAACAGCCACCTAAACACAACCACCGAAACGCAGCAACACGCAGCTGCATACAAGGCCGCAGCACCCGAAGACAAAAGCACCAAACACCATGATTTAACACACCTAGAACCCACCAGCACCGAATCCCATCAACCCCGCTGCCACAGACCCCCGATCTGAATCATCAACAGCCCCAGTCACCACAAACACTCCAGATCCACTCAAAGCAAGCACTGGTTCAGCTTGCTTTTACGGTATCCAGCGTCAACCAAGACGAAGACGAAGACGAAGCACCCGGGCGATGGATTTCCGAGCTACCCAGCATCAACCAAGACGAAGACGAAGACGAAGATGAAGCACCAGCAGCTCAGGACACAAGAACCAGTGGATCGAAGAAGAGAGAAGCACCACTCGAAACAACAACCCCAAGCAGGAACGATCGCACCCCACCGTGAGAAGAGGAGAAGCAGATCTGCCAGAGAAGCAAAACCGAAGACCCTAGCTGCCAAGCCACCTTCTAACCCGAAAAATCAGAAGAAAGCCGGGCCGATCAGGGTAGATCGGACAAGGAACTCACTGAGGAGGCAGGGCTGCCCTTGGGAAGACTGCTTCTACACTCTGTTTTTTCAGAGAAAAACGAGAGGAGAAGAAAAACCATTATAAATAATTTTTTTTTTTTCCCTCTTTTTTAAATCTAGAATTTTAAATTATCGTATATGACAATCAACTTTAGAAATTGAAATAGAATCCTATATTATATTCATGCCCAAATCAATGGAAGGAGATGACAAAATCATTTCAATTCACTTTTCTTTTCTTTCTTTTTTTTGAATTAATCATATCAATTCTTTTACCGATTACTATAATTTATTTCTTAATTGGCTTGGGTTTCTAGATGTAGAATATATATTGAATCACCATTTAGCAAGGTTACTAGGGCTTGGATCCTTTTCTAGCTCAGGCAGGGCATCAAGTACATGTATCTTTGGCGATTAACCAATTTCTAAACACTAGACTGGATCCTAAAGAGATCCCACTTCCTTATCAATTTATCTTGAATCTAGATCTTTTGATTCAACTTTATCCCAGTTTTGCCAAAAGAGAAATCCCATTTTCTATCTTGAATTGGTCAAAATATACAAAATTTCTTACTTTTTGTAGAGGGTTAGATCCAAAATTGGGGGCCTATGGCTGACCAATACTGCACAACATCATCTAGCTATTGTAATTCTTTTTTTAATAGCAGGTCATATGTATAGGACCAACTGTGGCATTGATCATGGTCTAAAAGAGATTTTAGAGGCTCATGAAAGTCCATTTACAAACTAAGGCTAGAAAGGGCTATATGAGATCCTAAAAACGTCATGGCATGCTCAATTATCTTTTAATCTAGCTATGTTAGGATTTTTAACTATTGTCGTATCATATGTATTGGATTCCCCTTTATCCATATCTAGTTACGGACTATGGTACATAACAATCATTGTTCACACATCACATATGGATTGATGGATTTCTCATCTTTGGTGTTGTTCTGCACGCAGCCATTTTTATGGTAAGAGAGTATGATCCAACTAATGGATACAATGATCTATTGGATCGTGTCCTTAGGCATCGTGATGCAATTATATCATATCTCAACTGGACTAAAAGCTTCCCACTCAAGCATTTACTTTTTTAGTTAGATACCAATGGGCTAACGTCGAATTCGCTCAAGGCTCTATTTATTTAGGTAAATATCTAATGCGTTCTCCAACTGGAGAAATCATTTTTGTAGGAGAAACTATGAGTTTTTGGGATCTGTGTGCTCTTTGGTTAGAACCTCTAAGTGGTCCCAACGGTTTAGACTTGAGTATGTTGAAAGAGACTTATAGCCTTGGCATGAATGATGTTCCGTGAAATATATGACTTATGTTTCTTTAGGTTCTTTAAATTCTATGGGCGGTGTAGCTACTGAGATCAATGCAGTTAATTATGTCTCTCCACCAAGTTTGTTAGCTACTTCTCATTTTGTTCTAGGATTCTTCCTAGTCATTTATAGCATGCAAGAAGGGCTCATGCAGCTGCAGCAGGATTTGAAAAAAGTAATTGATCACAATTTTGTACCTGTTCTTTCCATGAATCCTTTTAACTAAGGCAGGGGATCCAATGCTTGTGCTTAAAATAGGAATCTATTTGATTTCACCCATACATATTGAGGGAAGTGGATCATACTTAAAAAAGAATCATTTCTACTTTCTTTTCAACTCAATTATATCGAATCCATTTTCTATTTTTTTTCCTAGCTCGCTATGTAGGCTAGTTGAGCTATTCTCCTTTATGAGAAAAAAGCTAGGCTAAACATTGAATCTCTAGGTCAATCTAGTTATCTGTATATATAGAAAAAGAGAATATCTAGGTGAATCTAGGTCATTCTACTCATTATGCCTAACATTGAATAGACTAGGTATTCCCCTTATCAATCTCAGTGAAATTGGGGTTCAGGCTCCGTCTAATTAAATTAATAAATAGGGTTAAAAGAACACAAAAAAAAGGGAAATTTGGCTAGAATAAGAATATTGTATAATACAAGACAAGATATTTAAATAAAATATTGTTGTGATTTAAATATATTTAGAAATTCTTGTATTCCTTATTATTTACTATTTTAATTGTAACAAAATCTTTTATCTCTTCATTTGATTTTGAGTTGTTAGTAACTTCTATTTTTTCGCTCCTTTTCCTATCTTCTTATTTGCTTCGTATTTGAAAATAGAAAAGTTGGGTGAATCAAAAACCCAAGGGAAGTTCATGGCCAAGGGTAAAAATGGTCAACTAAGGGTTATTTGAAAATGTAACTGTTGTGCTCGAAACGGTGTTAATAAGGAATCAACGAGTATTTCCAAATATATCATCGTCTCTCTATAAAAATCAAATGAATTATCCCCATGATAAGCATCAAAAGCCAATCTCAATCGATATAGTAAATTTAGATTGTGATCGTCAAACAATTTTGGCATACAAAAAATAGATAACTCAAAGAAGTTGTAATTCGAGAGTTGCCTAGGCATGTGGTTGCTACTAGATCAAAGCAGGACGTAGGCGAGTGTTTCTTAAAAAAAAATATTTAGATAACTTGGGCTTGTTCTAATCCTTTACAATAAGTCCCAATCATGTCATTTATTGTGCTTAGCATGCCCGAAATACGATAAGAGTGACTACTCATGCTATATGATGTTTCAGAAGTTTCATTGGCCAAGGCTCGATGTTATGCTTTTTTACTAGACCTTGCCACAACATTATGCTTCTTTAAGCTGTAAGTAATGAGATTATCACCAAGGAAGACATAACACCCACTTGATAAGCGACAATCATCAACACAGGATGCCTAATCAGCATCATTAAACACATCCAGATGCAACTCAAAGGCTGGACTGAAATATAACCCAAGTGAGGGAGTGCCTTTAAGGCACTCAAGACTCTTTTACAAGTTGTCCAGTGATCCTCTGTAGGGGCACCTAAGAACTGACTAAGCTTGTTTATTGTGAAAGCTACGTCTGGTCTTGTACTAATTAGATATTGATGGGCATCAATGGTGCTCCTGTAAAGAAAAGAGTCTAAGAATGGCCTGCATGTGTGCTTAGTTAACCTTATACTTGGTCATAAATGAGCGGGACATGGTTTGCAGTTGGACATGTTGGTTTTATGGTACTTAGACTGGCAAAGAGAGATACTTGCAGCAGACCTGGCTGCTTCAAACCCAAGGAAATAGCTGATGGAACCCAAGGTCTTTAAAGCAAACTAGGACTGCATGACATTGATTGTGCTATAAATTAAACTGGAGCTGATACCTATGATTAAAATGTCATCCACATTACACTAAAAGATAAATGACATGTGAGGCTAAATGCTTGATGAAGATATAGACGTCAAATTTTGAGTTACTGAAGCCAATATTAAATGGGGCAGTTTTGAGCGTGAAGAACCAAGCTCTTGGTGCTTGCTTAAGCCCATAAAGTGCTTTATTGAGCTTGTATTCTTGGGATGGAAACTTTCAGCTAATAAAGTCTGTTGCTGCTCAATGTAAACAAGTTCCTTGATATCCCCATGCAAGAAGGTATTTTTAATATCAACTCGCTCAATGTCTCAACCATATGTAACAACTGGAGTGAAAATGACTCTTATTGGTGAAGCTTTTCAACTGGACTAAAGATATCAAAGAAGTCAATTCCAATTGTTTGGTGAAAACCTTTTGCAACCAATCTTTCTTTATACTTTAATACATATCCATATTGCTTGTATTTGGTTCTTAAAACTCATTTGCACCTAACTAGATTCATAGAGGCAGTCAAAGGAACTAGGGACCAAGTAATGTTTATAAGTGATGCCTGGTACTCTTCTTCCATAGCTTTATACCAATGTAGTTGAACCAATGCTTTTTTCACTGATTTTGGCTCCAATTCAACTGTTAACCTGCCTTTGGAGCTTGACATAACACATAATAAGCTTTGGGTTTGAGCATTCCTAATATTTGTCTGGTTACCATAGGGTGAGAAGGCTGTTGTTGTACAAGTTTTAAACTGACACTATGAGAGGAATGAGACACCATATGAAGATAGGATTGAACTGGTGGAACAAGTTGAATATGAAAAGGAACGGCAGGAGAAAAAGTGGACTTAATCGGCAACTGAGCACTAACCATTTTGAGAACAAACACAAGCAGTGTAGAGGTTGCCTTCAAAGTGTACTTTATTGAATAAGAGATGAAAATAATTACTGAAAGAGAAACTCAGGCTCATTGAATTCAATATTTCTAGAAACATAAATTCTACTTGTGGGATATAGGCACTTGTACTCTAGGTTGTATCCAAGAAACAGACATTTGGAAGAATGAAAATCTAGCTTTTGCTTGTTGTATAATTTGAGGTATGGGAAGCATGAAAATCCAAAAGCTTTGAAGAAATTGTAATTGAGTAGTCCGTTAAACAGAAGTTCAAAGGGAAATTTCATTTTAAGTAATTGAGTAGAAAAATTATTGATTAACAACAATGGTTTGAAAGGCATCAACCCAAAAACTAAGTGGCATGTGAGCATGTGCAAGAAGTGTAACGCCAGACTCAATCAAGTGGCAATGTTTCCTCTCAGCAATGTCATTTTATTGATGAATGTAGGCACAAGAGGTTCTAAAGACTATACCACGCTTAGTCGGTATGGGAATAAGAGGTTTAAACTCAACTCCTAGATCAGCTTGTAGACATTTGATAAGGCAACCAAATTGATGTTTAAAATTTTTTTAAAATTGCAGGAATATGGAAGAAACCTCTGATTTGACTTTTAGAGGATAAAACCATGTGTATTTAGAGAATGAGTCAACAAAAATCACATAATATTTGTAACCCTCAACTAAGCATAGAGGAGCTAGTCCCCATACATCAGTGTAAATCAACTGTAGAGGAACTTTTGCTTTATATGATGAAATTTGAAAGGGCAATTGATGCATTTTTTTTCATAATTTGCATGAATTACAAAACTATATATCATTCAAAGAGCTTGCAATGTGAAGTTTGTTTAGCACATGCTTAAGTATTAAAAGAGCAGAATGACAAAATTTACAAACAGTGCTAGACATTGAGGAGAGATCAAATTGAAATTAACACAAGATTTAATAAAATAGCATAATTAGAATACGATGAGAGATCATCAGTCCTAGAGGCTTTGACACAGGTAAAGTCAAGCTTGTAGAGGCTATTTTTAAGATCCCATGTGAGCAGTACCCTCTTAATACTTTTATCCTTCAACACACAACAACTTAGAGTGAATTCTATTATTGCATTGTTATCACATGTGAACTTTAAAATACTTAATAGGTTTCTAGTTATCAAAGGCACACACAACATATCTTTAAATACTAGAGCAGTAAAACAATGAAGTAGAGAAGTGTTAATTATAGAGCTACCAGTACGTGAGATGCTCCAATGTTTTTCATTCCTAACAACCAGCCTTTCATTGCCTCTGTATTCTTATTGAATGGTTAGATTGTTGAGATCAAATGTCACATAGTTGTTAGCACTACTGTCAGCATACCAAGCTAGGTCACACACAGATTCGGGGGTAGCATAGTATGCACTAGACTGAAGAATGTCAGCCAAATGTTGTGAGCTTTCAGGTTCTTGAACTTGCCTCATTGTGTTTTGCTAGAAGTTGTTTGGTGCACCTTTGGCATAGATTTGATTGTTGCCTCCTTGACCTTGAAAACCTTGATAGGATCTATCAAACCTACTGTAGCAGTATGGAGCAGAGTGTCCACTCCTGCTATAAATCTAACATGGAGGCTTCTTCTTCTTGTTCCACCTACCATCATTTCTACCTCGACCTCTACTCGAATTTCCACCTCTACCAGTCACTACACCTCTCTATGGTTGCTTGTTATTTTGACTTCCAAACACAAAATTAGCACTTGCACTTGATACATCAATACTAGAAGTTGAGTTGAGATGCTCAATCCTTTGTTCATGTATTACTAACATATATTGAGCATCTTGAATACTCATTGTTTGCTTTTGAGATGTTATAAGAACACTATCATGATAATACTCATGTCTTATTCCATTTTTAAGATGCTTAACAACCAATCATGATCTTTGACTATCTCTTTAGCACCTTTGAGAGCATCACTTATACTTTTGACTTTTAGGATAAACTCACTCACCGAGTTAGAACCTTTCTTAGCATTTTGCAACTACTGTTTTAGTTTCACTACCTTTGCCAAGAACTGCTGTGAATACAGACACTTCAATACACTTCAAACCTCTTGTGAGGTTTCACGACTTGCTACTTTACCAATAATACTTAGACTGATTGTAAATAGTAACCAACTCAGAAGTAGCTTGTCTGCTTTCCGCCAACTAATATATTTTTGTTCACTACAGTCTATGTAACACTACTGACATTTGACTGAAATTTAACATACTTTGACGGAATATGCTTGAGTCCAAAACTAAAATAATCTAACTCAAAAGCTTCAATAGCATTAAGTATATGTGCCTTCCAATAGATATAATTGTCACAATCAAACTTCACAGGTATGTTCAAGTAGATTGACTTTGCACGAGCTATCAAGTCTGTTGAAGAAGGAGTGATCATCCAATCTTCACTCCTTAGATAGGTGGATCCACTGGAGTTATTTGTCATTAACTAAAAGTCTTAATGTTGCTCTAATACCATGTTAAAGCAGTTGATGATACTAACCAACAAATTGAAGTAAGAAAAACTAAGATAACAAAGCAAGTGTATGTGATAATCCTCAAAGAACCTTCGTTAATAACCAACCAAGCTTTTTTGTCAACTAGTTTTTTTATAATTCAATGGCCAAATTCAATGAATCAATAACATTATATAAAAGCTTTATACTAAGCTAGAGGCGGAGTCAATAAATAACTGTGAATTCCTGTGAATCATGGGTAGCCAATCATTCATAACAAACTTGGCCATATCAGCTTTCCAGAATTAATAACTAACTTTGCTGATAGATAACAACCTAAACTAACTCAACTTGTATTCACTAACTTCTCAGCCACCTAAGAATCTTACATCAGTTACTTGACCATCCTTTGATCTATAATTTGTGCTACCACAATTGTTAACTGGAAATGCAAGTAGCGTAGCATAGCTCTTGAGCTTCTCATTACTTGAACTGATGCAAGGAATTGAGCAGTTAGTTGAGCTGCTATGATATAACTGTTTTAACTGCATGGTGTGCTGACTTGCTGCTTGAGCTGAGGACTTGACTTTAACAAATATTTATTACAAAAATTACAACAAAAAAACTAAATATAAATATGAGATATTTATATAAGGTAGATACAATAGAATAATACAAAAATATGTGATATTTGATTAATATAATATTAAGAATGATAATAGAATTGAAATAGATAGCTGTAATTATATTAACAGAAAAATTAATCTTTATAACTTATTTTTAGTAAAAATTAAATTGTTAAATAAATTACTAACAAAAAGTATATATACTTCATTTTAATTAATGATTATTAATTAATATATATAAAAAGATTGCAACGGGCTAATAAGATAAAGTACAACTTTAATTTAGACATCAATATATTGATATATATGTTTTAAGATTTAAAATTTAAAACAATTTCAAAAAAAAAATATAAATTTAAAACACTTTAAAAAAAATTAAAATATTAAAAAAGTTTAGTCATAATAATTTTTTTTTTCAAAAATTGGGTTGAGCTACAGGTCCAGCCCAGAAGAGCTCTGCCCCTGCAACTAAGGAAGCCAAGCCTCCTCCATGATGGAGGAGGTTTGGCCTCCTACGCATGCCTCCTAGTTTATTACCGAGAAGATCTCAGCCTCCGATTAGCAATTCATAAATGGTTATATATATAGAGAAGTGGAATACATATATATATATATATATATATATATATATATATATAAAAGTAGAAAAGATGGTATGGTAAAAACCAGAAACTTTGTCTTACTGTCTGTCTATATAGACTAGATATTATCATTACCGAGTAAGGATTTCTAACTATTTAAAGTCAGCACAATAATCACTAATCAGCATATATAGAAGATAATCTCAATCCATCTAGTAGATATTATAATTGGTAATATTAGCTGTCAAATACATTTAGCATATATATGTATTCCTACTTGATCTCCAAAACTGTTCTAAATCAAATTATCAGTCATGGCATTCACAAACCATTTCCTCTATGTCCTCTTGATTCTTCATAGCTTGTTCTGTTTTAGTTTTTGTTGAAAAATTGGCAAAATTGTGAGAGCAAATGAGAAGGCAATGAAGGGATATGAATCCCACATTGGAAAAATAAGAACATGTCAAGGCTTCTCAAGGCTATATAAGGAGATCAAGTCCTTAGTTTCTAATTGCACCAATTAAATACACTTAAAGCATTGTATTTAATTCTAATTAAATTCCTTTCTTGTATCTCTTATTTTAGAGTGTAGAAAGGTGTGAATTATTGTATGCTTTGAGAGAGTGTGAGTGTATTGGTGTCGTAGTTTAGAGAGAATAGTCTGTGTGGTTGTAATAATTTATCACATAGTGAATTTCTTTCTGAGGGCCGTGGTTTTTTCTCCTGGTTTTGGAGTTTTCCACGTAAATATTGTGTTGTGGTGATTGTTTTATTTTCTATTTTATTTCTCTGCTATTTCTGATCTTTAGCATATTTCTAGGGAGGTTTTGGGGAGGTTAATTTTCCCAACAAGTGGTATCAGAGCCTAGGTTGGTTGCTAAGGTATCAGAGGTTTTAGAAAATTCTTAGTATGCTCTGTGGTTGCAGCATTGTCTGATCTTCCACATCAGAAAAGAATTGTTCTTGGTCTAAATTGTTCTTGGTTGCTGGAGTTAAGTGTGGTAGTATTGTGGAAGTGCTTGTCTAAGGAAGGTTCTGGCTAGGAAAGACTTGGTATTTAAGTGTGTCCATTGTGACCCACCTCTCTTTCCTGGGAACTTACCTGGAGTGCTGTTCACGGACTACGGGCACTATTTCAGTATACGGTTAGAATGTCTAAATTTTCAAGCTCCTTGAAGTTTGGTGTAGAGAAATTTGATGGAATGATTAATTTTGGCTTGTGGCAAGTGCAAGTCAAGGATGTGTTAATACAATCTGGGTTACACAAGGTATTGAAGGAGAAATCAGGCTCTGTTTTAAGTGATTCCAGCAAAGGTGAGTCTAGTATGAGCAATGAAGATTGGGAAGAAATGGATTTGAGAGCTGCAAGTGTGATTCGTCTGTGTTTGGCCAAGAATGTTCTTGCAAATGTGCATGGAATACATTCAGCCAAGGAACTCTGGGAAAAACTTGAAGGGTTGTATCAGGCAAAAGGCATCTCAAATCGGTTGTACCTGAAGGAACAGTTTCATACTCTGCGTATGGAGGAAGGTGCAAAAATCTCAGATCATCTGAGTGTTCTCAATGGTATTGTTTCTGAACTGGAGTCTATTGGAGTTGAAATTGAAGACGAAGATAAAGCATTAAGGCTTATATTGTCTCTTCCATCTTCCTATGAACATATGAAACCTATTTTGGTATATGGGAAGGAGACTCTGAATTTTGCAGAAGTTACCGGTAAACTCCTTTCTGAGGAGAGAAGGCTGAAGGGTGGAGGTCGTACTTCATCAGAAGACACAGCATTGGTAGCTAGCAATGGGAGCAATTGGAAGAAGAATAACTCCAGGAAGAAAATATTTTGCTGGGCGTGTGGGCAATCTGGGCACGTTAAGAAAAATTGTCAAAACGGTGGAGCAGGTTCGGCAGGTAGCTCCAATACTCAAGCTAATAGTGTGTCTTGTGAAGACACTGAATTTATCCTTTGAAAAGGATATGTACATCCTTATAGCATATCACTAGGTGCTATGAAAAAGGATGTGTCACTATTAGTGGGTCTATAAGTTTGCACACGGGCATTGGTTGGCGGCATTGATGCAAGGTGTGTGGTAGAATTATGTCGATGGCTGAAGAACTTCCGGGGAAAGCCAACATGGGAGTTGCACCATAAATTTCAGCAAGTTTGTTCGACATGTGCCGAGGTAGAAATCTTAGAATTGGTGATTAATTCTAAGTGGTATACTTTTATGGTGGAGTATGATAGTTCTCTGGATTGAGAATTATGATTGTCGGTATAGACAATGGTTGCATGAAAGTTGCGACGGAGTATGATAGTTCTCTGAGTTGAGAATTATGATTGTCGGTATAGACAATGGTTGCATGAAAGTTGCGGCGGAAGGGCGAAGGTTTCCTGTATTTTGCCAAGGTGGAGATTTGTTGAAAAATTGGCAAAATTGTGAGAGCAAATGAGAAGGCAATGAAGGGATATGAATCCCACATTGGAAAAATAAGAACATGTCAAGGCTTCTCAAGGCTATATAAGGAGATCAAGTCCTTAGTTTCTAATTGCACCAATTAAATACACTTAAAGCATTGTATTTAATTCTAATTAAATTCCTTTCTTGTATCTCTTATTTTAGAGTGTAGAAAGGTGTGAATTATTGTATGCTTTGAGAGAGTGTGAGTGTATTGGTGTCGTAGTTTAGAGAGAATAGTCTGTGTGGTTGTAATAATTTATCACATAGTGAATTTCTTTCTGAGGGCCGTGGTTTTTTCTCCTGATTTTGGAGTTTTCCACGTAAATATTGTGTTGTGGTGATTGTTTTATTTTCTATTTTATTTCTCTGCTATTTCTGATCTTTAGCATATTTCTAGGGAGGTTTTGGGGAGGTTAATTTTCCCAACAGTTTTGCAGCTCTTACACCGAGTTATAAAATTGATTCGCTTAACAGGAGCTGCTTTCCTCCTGGCTTCATTTTCGGCACAGCTGCATCGGCCTATCAGGTAATAAATAATATGTCAAATGGAAAGTCAAGTACCCCCTCCGTAGTTCTGGTTTAATCGAGTCTTGAATTCATGATCTCTTATTTAGATGTAAGAGACTTTATCAGTTGAATTAATTAGTACGTAGTGCGTTTCAGCATATGACCAATTCATTATTGATTTTGCGGGTGTTAATTTGTGTTGATTTTCTCAGTATGAAGGTGCAGTAAGTGAAGGTGGTAGAAAACCAAGTATATGGGATGATTTCACTCACAGATATCCAGGTTTCTCTCTCTCTCTAAAATATCATTGAATATAAAGCAGAGCTTCTTCTTCATGATCTTCTATATATGAGCCTTGTTATTCTATAAATTGTATTGTCAATAAGGATAAATATAAATTAGGAGATGAGGATGATTTAGAAAATGTGTTTCATGGTGAATTGGCAGATAAGATCAAAGATGGGAGCAATGCGGATGTGACTGTCGATCAATATCATCGCTATAAGGTATGTCTGGTTCAGACTTACAGGTTATTAAAATTGCCAAAATGGGTTTGATTAATGCTTATGATTTTTTATTTTTTATTTTATTTTATGTTTTATAGGAAGATGTTAAGATCATGAAAAGTATGAACGTAGATGCTTCCAAATTCTCCATCTCATGGTCTAGAATATTGCCAAGTAAGATAAATCTTTGCTTTAATCTCTCCTCTTTTAATCTTATATCTATGGTTATAAATATGAGAATATATCTAATATTATGTGTGTAACACAAAATCCATACATTTATTAACAAACAATTTTGTGATGTATAAATTTTTATGAAAAGAAATTATAATTTTTGTAGAAGTTTTGAGATAATATAATGAATCATATTTCGAATAAACATAGATGTGGAAAATTTTCATTAACAAGATGTACTGATAACGTAGTATGTCATTCTTTTAAACTTTCTCATCATAGGCTATACCTTCCAAGAAACTTAATCTGAATCTTATAGTTTTTTATTTTAATATACCATTTGGCAGTGTCATTCGAATTTAAAATATTATCCAACTGAATAAACGTTATTTACTATTAAACCATATTGGATGGTAATAATCTTATAGTTGTAAATGAATTAAAGACTAGAATGATAATTAATAAACAAATAATTTTAGTAATGATCATTTCCTTTTCTTTTTCTTTCTAAAAATTTTGTCATGGAACGTGTATCTAATAAGATGGAAAGCTAAGCGGAGGAGTGAACGAGGAAGGAATCAGATACTACAACAATCTCATCAATGAGCTTCTAGCCAACGGTCAGTATTTGATCAAATGTGCATAACTTCATTTATTTTGTTGTCTACATATATAAAAGGTCGTTCTTTAGTTAGAACGCTCTTAAAAAAAGTTTCAAAATCTTAGTTTCACAATATTGGTGAACTTTTCATAATATTATTGACGCTATAAAATCAATGGACTAAAAAAAAATTTCAGTATGATCAAAACCAAAAAATTATTATATATATATATATATATATATATATATATATTTACTTTTATCTATATAATATTATATTATATTACTTCATTAATGAACTTTATATCAAGTGCAGGAATTCAGCCCTTTATAACTCTCTTACATTGGGATACTCCCCAAGCCTTAGAAGAAGAATATGGTGGATTTTTAAGTCGTAGCATTGTGTAAGTTCTTACTTCTTACAGATAGATTTCTAATTTTAAATTCATTTGAAAAATTTTCCTAAAGTTTTCCTATTTAATTTAGTTAAAATATTACATTTTTACTATTTAATTTTGTCAATAAAATAAGGTGTCTTATTACATTAGCTCTCCTAAATAAATTTTCTGGCTCCGTCTCTGACTAGGACAGTAAAATAATATCGGTAGGAGTTTACAATTCTAGCGATAAGACCTTGACAAACTAATTTGACGTTTGTAATTGTACAGGGAAGATTTTAGAGACTATGCAGATGTATGCTTCAAAGCATTTGGTGACCGAGTGAAACATTGGATTACATTGTATGAGCCAATGAGTTACAGTGTGGGTGGATATACATTGCCCATGTTGGCACCCGGAAGATGCTCGGAGTGGCAAGGTTTGAATTGCACCGGCGGGGATTCTGCGACAGAGCCTTATTTGGTGTCGCACCATCAGCTTCTTGCTCATGCAGCTGCCGTGCAACTATATAAGAACAAATATCAGGTAACTACTCTAGTAATTATACAGATGATATAAGTACGATAGTAAAATTCCGATTTTTGAATCAATAGAACAGTAACAGTCAATTTAAATTTGTGCAGAGGAGTCAAAATGGCACTATAGGGATCACATTCGTGACAAACTGGATAGTACCATTATCTTCTGCACAGCACCATAAAAATGCTGCGCAACGAGTTCTAGATTTCACGTTTGGATGGTAAGTTTTTTTTGTGCTAGACTCTAGTAACTTAAAATTTTAATTATATATTATAAACGGTTCATAAAAAATATTGACAATCATATATAAAAATATCTTAAAATTTAATCAGACACGTTTCTTATCGAAAAATCTCTTAACTAATTCCATATAGTTCGGTATCCACCTGAAACTAGACCAAATTTTAGGGCATATGAAAAAAATTGAGTTTATAAAAGTTACATCTACGCTTTACCAACATCTTTAATTATTTGCCAAACAAAGTATGACTTAAGTGATTGTGTACTTCTCGTTTACATCCGTAAAAGAGATTCAAATCTCACCTTTATCAATAAAGCTACCTTTGTTTCGGGAGTTGTTTTCCTTAATATGCTCGTAGCGGTGATTTTGGTAGCTCTCAATAGACCTCTTACTCTTCAGTGTATCATACTTAAAATATATATATTTTTATCCTTTTTATTGAAAGAAAAAAAAAATAGAATTCTCTTTGGCCTACAATCTACATTGGTACCAGAAGTATTCACAACATATATAGCTTAGTTCTTATTTTTTAAAAGCACTTGTTTCTGGCTTTGCAGGTTTATGGACCCAGTAACAAATGGTGACTATCCACACATCATGAAAACTCTTGTTGGAGACAGACTACCCAAATTCACCAAAGAGGAATCCAATATGTTAAAAGGATCGTTTGATTTTATTGGAATAAACTACTACACTGCCAAATATGCAGCCTATGCTCCTGAGTTGCGCCATGGAAATAAAGGCTACTGGAACGATTTTCTTGCCTATGTTCTATGTAAGCACAAATTCATTAATTCTTTAAATAATTTCTATTATTAGTTTATTTATTTAAAGTACTAAATCTGGATTCTTTGTTTTTGGCAGCTGAACGTAATGGAATCCTAATTGGAAAGCAGGTATATATGTAGAATGATGGGTTAGTTACAAATCAGTTTGTCATATTATTTGAATCGAACGTCCTTTTGTTATTTTAATCTTTATACATGGATGCATGCAGGCTGGTTCAGAATGGCTTCATATTTATCCAAAAGGAATACGGGCTCTCTTGCTTTTTGTCAAGAAGAAGTACAATAATCCTCTGGTTTACATTACTGAAAATGGTATTTCCTCCTCCCAAATGTTGCATAAGTAGTCATGGTCTTTTCCATTTTACAAGAATATTTATTAAAAGTGGTTTTTGTGTACTTCATTATTTGAATGATACATGTAGGTGTTAATGAAGTGAACAATGCATCACTATCATTAAAGGAAGCCCTTGTTGATAACACGAGGATTCGTTACCACTACGAGCATCTTTCTTTCCTCAAAAGAGCGATCAAGTAAGTGCTTCTTCTGAGCTCTATACATATGTGTGGAGTCTTTACGCAGTCGGGATGTCTGGATTTTAATAAAATTTCGGATATTAATTTTGGATTATTGTCATCTTACAGGGAAGGTGTAAACGTGAAGGGATATTTTGTGTGGTCATTATTGGACAACTTAGAGTGGTCTTGGGGTTACACATTGCGTTTCGGCATGAACTATGTGGATTTCAAAAATGGATTGAAAAGATATCCCAAACTCTCTGCTCAATGGTTCACAAATTTCCTCAGAAAATAGATATCTAAGTTCTTCAAAATGAATTAAATAAATGTTATTCTTGTCGATGGAATTAAATAGCTTCTATCTGGGAAAGAGGTCGTGTAAAATCTATTCTCATTGTATTATGATGATCAATTGAAACTGAGCATATTATGTCAATCTATCATTTAATTAGTTCAATGATAGCTATTCTCTAGAAAATCTCGATAGAAATGGTGTTGAATAGGAATAAGAACACATATAAGATAATACCTTAAAGTTTGTATGTGCTTTTATGAATAGAAAATTAAAACTTAGATTAGTCAACTTAAAGTAAAGTTTCTAGCTACCGCCTGATTGTGTTGAGATTATCACATCAAACAGTTGGTGCTCTGGTTTGCTTTACTCTGAGCTCACGAAGTAGAGACTGCAGCCAAGTTAATTCTACAATAGCTGCTGCCAAGTTTCTGTATTCAGCTTCTGTTGATGAGCTTGACAATGTATGTTTACTTCTTAGCACTCCAAATTACCATATTAGAGCTAAGGAACACACAAAACCTTACTATAGGTAGGGGCGTAACTAGAAACTTTAAGTTGACTGTCTTACTATTTTGTATTAAGCAAAGTTTTTCTATATAATAGTCAAAACTCGACAGTTAGAGAATTTTCATTAATAAAAATAAATATACACTTGGTTAGGAATATATAATGAGTCTTACCTTGAGCACTATATAAAAAAAATACCAATAAAGAAAAAAAGAAGCAAAAACTATATACATACAATGTAAGTACATCAAAATATTATCGTAGTGGTGCATTACGAGTTTTCAAAGTACAAAAAATATCTGCTGTACAATTTTTAAGAAAATCATCATCCATCTTATTTTTAAGAGATTATTTGATAAATTTCATAACTAAAAATATACGTTACGTACTCGCTGTGAAAATACGACACTCCATGAGAAAATAATTATAACTTTCTTGTTCCAATGAAATGAGTGAGAAATGAGGTTTTGGAATTTGGGAAAGAGAAAATAAAACAAGAAGGCAAGGGACGCTGTCGGCTGCTGCAGAAAAAGAAAGAATAAAAAAAAAAAATCAGTTAAGCATAGTCATGCAAAAAACATGACAACCAGAGTTGTATAAAACTGATGACCTTTACTATGACGTTTCGACTTCCAGATGTGTAGTTTTATGGGATGTGAATGGTGAAAACAGAAAGAAAATGGAACACCATTTTCCTATTCTCTGCCAGATCTCAAAAGAAATCATTTTGTTAGCAATAGTATTTGCTATCATTTGGATGCTGCAATCTCTGAAAGCTGCTGCTTCTAGATATCTAAAAGGTTGTTTCTCTGCAACTATGTAAAAATCAGTAGATGTCATTCTACAAGATCTGAGGTTCGAGTTTTCAGGATCACCTGCCATCAAATAGTGTTACGAGTTTCCTCGATCGTTTCGTAGAGTTCACGAAGTGGGATTGAGGAATTTATGGATTTTTAATAATAACAATAATTCATAGTTCAAGTGTTTAGTATATTTTCTCGTCATGAAGTGGATAGTTCAAATAGTTATTGTACTTTTCCTTTAATTTTATGATAAGAGTTCAAATCTCAAGTTTGTCAATAAATTCACAAAATGTGAGGAGATCTCTACCTTGTAATGAGAGTTATTTTTCAAACCGTACTTATAATGATTGATCTCAGTAAGTCTTAATAAATTTATGACCCAAAGAGGTGTTAGCTATCATAAAACAAAAAATATTGATAAATGTTGATATGTCTTGAAATTGTCCAAACCCATTTGCTAAGCCCAAGCCCATTTGCAAATTATTGGGCTGACCCAATAGAAATAGTATGTGCTACAGTAAAACATGAACAGTGTGCACCGAATACGCGTGAACAGTGACGTAAGCAGTGACGTCAACAGTACCGCGTGAACAGTACCGTATACGCGTGAACAGTAGCAGTAAATAGTAACTAAATTTTTCCTATAAATACCCTCCTTCTCTTCATTTGTAAATCATCCAAGCTATTTGAGAGAATTCTCAAGAGAGAGAATTATTTGAGAGAAAGTGAGCTTGAAATCTTGTGAGAGTATTTATTGGGTGTATTGGGGTTTTGGGTTTTGAGAGAAATTCTCTTGTCTTGTAATATCTCCATTTTAGTAAAATTCCTTTGATCGTCTTCGCCCGTGGATGTAGGCTTTAAGTCGAACCACATAAATTTTATGTCTCCACTATTCTATTTATTTCTCTATTTTATCGTCATAATTATTCTTCCACTGCGAAATTTCTAACAATAAACTTTTGATTCGTATCACTTCATATATCATGAGTAGTCACTCGTGTCCGATTTTGGGCAAATATACTAAAACATTTTTCTTATTATATTGTTTCTAAACACAATATATGACATGATTGGGCCTTATTTTATGAATATACTGAAAAGTAAGTCTAAAATATATTAAAGCAAATTATCTGTCATGTTCGTACATAGTTTTTCTTAGGGTGTGGTTACTAATTATTAATCCTAATGAAGAAATGAGAATTAAATTCTTAATTTGTGATTACAGATAGAAATTAAGTTACGTAATCCTAAATACAAATTAGAAATTTAGTTTCGGTTAAAAAGGAAACTTGATTCCCTCATCTCACCAAGAGATTTAAATTTTCTTTTCTGACCCTCCTTTTAGGTAAATTTGATTTCCTTTGATTTACTTTTCTATATAACCATATAAGGTAAATCACTTCAAAACCTGTACTATAATAGAGCACCATTAGAGTATTTCCAATGTAAATATATATTTTTAAGTATTTAAATAGTGTCATATCAGTATTTTTATATAATATGGATCTAGTTTGTCAAAAAAATTATAGAAATGCGTATTGACTTCTCCAATGTAAGTATCTAAATAGTAATTTCAAACCAATCACCATAAGTCATTTGTCACATTCTCTCTTCAATTTAATATGACAATTAAATACATTGAGAAAATGTTAAAATTATTTTGATGTGAAAAGTTAGAAATCCTAGTAAGCATATCAAAGAGGGTATCTACAATTAGAAACTCTACGTGATATTCTATAACCTTTTTTTTTTTTGTCACATCATATCAATATTGAAGTTATATAATTGTATTGGAGAGAGTTTTTTTAACCTTTTTAATATAGATCCTATATAGCACTCAATTTCCTCCAAATACATAATAGCATTGGAGATGCTCTTACAATGTGAAAGAGCTGTGTATTTTATGTATACAAATTATGTGTAGCTACCAAAAAATTGGTCAGAAAATAAAACAAATTTACCTACTATAATGTAAATGAATTTTCTTTTTCTTTTTTATGGGGAAAAATGACTTACTTGTATTTTCTATAATTTAATTTTTGTTGCTACTCTTTTTCCTTAATAATATAACTACTTTTTACATTAATGTTTTGACATTTAACTTTGTAGCATTGTAAAATTGATTGTTCGATTATCGTATTCGACAAAAATATTATTATTATTTTCAAGTGATGTGATTATGTCACAAATTGATATGGAATCCTAAATCAATGGAAGGAGATCACAAAATCACTTCAATTCTTTTTTTGAATTAATCATATCAATTATTTTACCAATTACTATTATTTATTTCTTAATTACTACTGTCTCTCTATAAAAATCATATGAATATCCCTAGGATTGAGAAGATTATATATTAATTAGCATCTCAAGCCAATCTCAATTGGTATATTGAATTTAGATTGTGATCTTTAAACAATTTTGGCATTAAAAAAAAAATAGCTCGAAGCTATTGTAATTCGAGAGTGGCCTGGGCGGCTGGGCATGTGGTTGATGCTGGTTCGAATAGGTTCAGGGGTGTGTTATTTTCAAAAAAAAAAAAATAGAAAACTTGGGCCTGACCCAATATATTATAATAAGGCCCAATCAGGTCACATATTTTGTTTAGAAATTATATAATAAAAAAATATCTAACACCTGACACCTGTTGAGTAAAAAATTTATCAAAACCTACTGAAATTAATGAGTATAAGCATGACACGAAAACAACTCCCACTACAGGGAAAAAGACTCCACACATTTATGATTTTATTGACAAAATTAGGATTTGAACTCCCATCACAAAATTGAAAGAAAAATACATTAACCATTTGAACTATCTATTTTATAAAGATAACGTCCAATTCATAACGAAAAAGTGCACTTACCAACTATAAGTTATTGTTATTAACTTATTATTAAGAATCCATAAATCCCTTAACCCCACTTCATGAAATCTTCAAAACGAGAATACTGGTAACAGTATATGATGACAGGTGATACTGAAAACTCTTGTGATAGCAAAAAAAAAAAAAAAAAAAAAAAAGGGCCCTAATTGGACCAACCTTTCTGGGATAACATCTACGGATTTTTACAAAGTTGCAGAAAAACAACCCTTATAGGTATCTAGAACCAGCAGCTATCAGAGATTGCAACATCCAAGCGAGCAAAGACTGCTAACAAAATGATTTCTGATGAGATCAAGCAGAGCAGAAGAAAATGGTGATCCATTTTCTTTCTGTTTCATCATTCACATCCCTTAAAACTACACATCTGGAAATCAAAAAACCTCGTAGTAAAAGTCATCAGTAAATACAGTGCAACAAAAGTCATGAACATATTGCATGACTAATATGTTGATATTGATACTTCAATGGCATACACATCATTTTCAGTCAGAGCAAGTAGTGGTCACACAAGTCAAAATATCACAGCTAGGCCTGGTGGTTGCCTTGTAGTAGTCCTCCGGGGTAGGCAGCCCACTCAAAAGAAAAAGACGCGTGCATGTTGCAATAGCACAACAGCTAAGCTAATTTGGAACTGGAAACACATAATTCTGTTCATTTATAGTCTCTATTGAGAGATAATTCTAAAGAGAAACTTTAATTTGATTCCTCTCGGTAGAACTCTTAAAACACTAAACTTACCAATCAAATCAATCCACAAACGAAAATATTGGGGAGAATCCAGAACGAAAATCAAATTCCGTAAAAGACTTAGGTCAGGTAGATATCATTTTAGGAATTCAAATCAAAAGACATGCTGATGGCTACATTCTTACTCAAGCCCATTATATGGAAAAAATATTTAAAATATTTAATCAATTCGATTGTAAACCTACTGTTACACCTTTTGATGTAAACTGCAATTTAAAGAAAAATACGAGAAATGCAACTTCTCAATTGAAATATTCTCAAATAATTGGCAGCCTAATATATTTGATGAATTCTACTAGATCAGATATTACTTATTCAATAAGTAGACTTTGTAGATATACACACAAACCTGGCCGTGATCATTGGAAAGCATTGATCAGAGTATTAAGGTATTTAAAATATATTTTAAATTATGTATTGACATTTACAACATATCCACTTGTATTAGAAGGTTACAGTGATGCAAATTGGATTTCTGATAGTACAGAAACCAAATCAATCAGTGGATATGTATTTACATTAGGTGGAGCTGCAATTTCATGGAAGTCCTCTAATCAGACGTGTATAGCACGGTCTACAATGGAATCAGAATTTATAGCACTAGATAAAGCTGCTGAAGAAGCAGAATAGTTAATGAATTTTTTAGAGGACATTTCAGTCTGAGCCAAGCCTTTGACAGCAATCTGTATACACCGCGATAGCATGACAGCACAAACAAGAGCCAAAAATAGTGTATACAATGGCAAATCAAGGCACATAAGGCGCAGACACAATATTATCAAGTAGTTGCTCTCAAATTGAGTAATTTTCATTCAATATATAAAGTCAAAAGAAAATATTACAGATCATTTGACAAAAGGCCTTCCAAGAGAGCAAATTAAGCTTGCATCGAGAGGAATGGGTTCAAAGCAAATTCAATGAGTTGAACCGGACGGAAACCTAACCTAACAGATTGGAGATCCCATGGTCTATGTTTAATAGGCAAATTGGTTGGACAAAACTCAAATTATGGAACACACAATTTAACTCTTTCTTATGATGATAGTGTGTTTATGATGTATAAGGATATTATTTACATTTAATGACAATTATAATTTTATATAGTGTCACCTATATGATAGAAAATGTGGGGTCGTATTTATGAAAATGAAATGCTAAATTCTCTAAAGCTATCATGAATACTAGGATATGTTCAGGACCAAAATGAACAACAACGTATAAACTACAGTAATAAAATAGATGTGTTATGTGTGAGACTTATTGTTTTGATTTACTAAGATAAAGTGAACAATTCAAAATATTTATTTCTATTGTGTCACTAAGTAGATCCGATATGATCTCACTAAAATAAGTTCAAGTCTACAAATACTTTTCCTGAAACATAACACTTCTGACTTCTATCATTAGACATCTGTTTTATAGAATTTTATATGGTATTGAATTCTTAATTCAAATGTGGAGTATTGTTGGTGTATGTAAGGTTTGAAGTTAAAAACTTCAATCCCACATCTAAATAATACACTCTCCTTTCAATGTATATAAGTAGAAAACAATGTTTAAACATTTGAATGGCTAACAAAGTTTGTGGGCCTTGTTAGAGCTCCTACCATACACACCCATATATTATAACTATCAAATATTAGCATTGGGCCTTGGGACTCTTGGGCTCGAGCTCCCTTTGGGTTGAGGCCCTGGCCTGATTGCCATCTTTGATTTTGATTTTTTAATTTTTATTTGTATTATTTAAATTTAAATTTAAATTATAAAAACATATGTTTTGATATAGAGTAGTAGCTCTTTAAAAAGGTTTGCACTATTACAACTGTTTCATATAATTCCATCGGTTCAAAGACACCTTTTTTATCATTATAAATACAGTGTTCAAACAATGCAAAATCACTTAATTTTTAATCAAATCTTTTCTTACTTTTGCTATCTAAATATTTCTCAGAGAAAGGAAATATTATTCTGTAATTTGCCTGACTTCTGAGCTATGTTGCTTTAACATCAGAAGAATTGATAGTTGAATCCTGGGAGCAGTCTCCATATGTTATTCAAGCAATCGGAAGAGAAGAAATACTGTCTTAGAACATTGCACACGATGCAAGCCTCTATCACAATTCTTATTACGAATTTACATCAAGTTTTTATTTTATTTTATTTTGTATATTTTATCTTCTTCTACATTTCTTTTATTATTAATTTTATTCAACTTACTGATTGATTGTTCCAACAATTATCACATCAAATAGTTGGTGGTCTGGTTTGCTTTACTCTGAGCTCACGAAGTAGATACTGCAACCAAGTTATTTCTATAGTAGTTGCTACCAAGTTTCTGTATTCAGCTTCTGTTGATGAGCTTGACAAGGTTTGTTTACTTTTTAGCACTCCAAATTACCATATTAGAGTTAAGGAACACACAAAACCTTATTGTAGGCAGGGGCGTAACTAGAAACTTTAAGTTGGCTGGACTAATCTAAATTTTATTTTTCTACTTAAAAATCTTACTATTATGTATTAAGCAAATATTTTCTTTGTAATAGTCAAAACTCGACAGTACGAGAGAATTTTTATTAATAAGAATAAATATACACCTGTTTAGGGGGACATAATGAGTCTTACCCTTGAGTACTATGTAAGAAAAATACCAATAAAGAAAAAAAGAAGCAAAAACTATATACATGCAATGTAAGTACATCAAACTATTACTGTAGTGGTGCATTACGAGGTTTCAAAGTACAAAAAATATATGTTATTGATTTTGAATCAATAATATTAGCAAGTTATCTCTTAATGGAAATGACCATACAATTTATAAGAAAATCGTTAGCCATCTTATTTTTAAGAGATGATTTGATAAATTTTATAACTAAAAATGTACGTTATGTACTTTCTGTGGAAATAGGAAAAGTCAAAACTAAACGAATTAGTCCATCAATGCAACAAAAAATAATTGTGGCTTTCTTGTTCCGACGAGAGATGGGTGAGAAATAAGGGTTTAGAATTTGAAAAAGTAAAAATAAAACAATAAGTAAAGCGACGCTGTCAGCTGCTGTAGAAAAAGAAAGAACAAAGAAAAAAAGTCGGTTAAGCGGAGAGTCATGCAAAAAACATGATCAACCAGAGTTGTATAAAACTGATGAACTTTACTATGAGGTTTTTGACTTCCAAACGTGTAGTTTTATGGGATGTGAATGGTGAAAACAGAAAGAAAATGGAACACCTTTTTCCTATGCTCTCTGCTAGATCTCAAAAGAAATCATTTTGTTAGCAATATTCTTTGCTATCACTTGGATGCTGCAATCTCTTAAAGCTGCTGCTTCTAGATATCTAAAGGGTTGTTCTCTGCAACTTTGTAAAAATCAGTAGATGTCATCCTAGAATGGTTGATCGAAAGATTAGGCTCTTTGTTTGGTATCACAAGGTCTCAGGTTCGAGTTTTCAGGATCACCTGCCATGAAATAGTGTTACAAGTTTCCTCGATCGTTTTGAAGATTTCATGCAGTGGGATTGAGGAATTTATGGATTTTTAATAATAATAATAACTCATAACTCAAATGTTTAGTACATTTTCTTATCACGAAAAGGACTTTACCTTCATGAAGTGAATAGTTCAAATAGTTAATACATTTTTCCTTCAATTTTATGATAAGAGTTCAAATCCCAAGTTTGTCAATAAATTCGCAAAATGTGAGGAAACCTCTACCTTGTAATAAAAGTTATTTTCCGAACCATACTTATAGTGGTTAATCTCGGTATGTCTTAATAAATTTATGACCCAAAGAGGTGTTAGATATCATAAAATAAAAAAATAAAAATATTGATAAACTTTTTATTCGTATCACATCATACATAGCATGAGTAGTCATTCGTGTCAGATTTTGGGCATATATACTAAAACATTTTTCTTATTATATAGTTTCTAAACACAATATATTACATGATTGGGACTTATTTTATGAATATATTGAAAAGTAAGTCTAAAATTTATTAAAGCAAATTATCTGTCTTTTTCATGCATATTTTTTCTTCTTAGGGTGTGTTTACTAATTATTAATCCTAATGAAGAAATGAGAATTAAATTCTTAATTTACGATTACAGTTTTTACCAAAAACAATTGGAAAATAAGTTACGTGATCCTAAATACAAATTAAAAATTAAGTTTCGGTTGAAAAGAGAACTTGATTCCCTCCTCTCACCTAGAGATTTAAATTTCCTTTTCTGGCCCTCTTTTTAGTGAAATTTGATTCCCTTTAATTTACTGTTATATATAACCATATAGGGTAAATCACTTCAAAGCCTGTACTATAATAGAGCACCCTTACAATGTGAAAGAGCTGTGTATTTTATGTATGCAAATTATGTGTAGCTACCAAAAAATTGGTCAGAAAATAAAACAAATTTACCTACTATAATGTAAATGAATTTTCTTTTTCTTTTTTATGGGGAAAAATGACTTACTTGTATTTTCTATAATTTATTTTTTGTTGCTACCTTTTTTCCTTAATAATATAACTACTCTTTACATTAGCGTTTTGACATTTAACTTTGTAGCGTTGTAAAATTGATTCTGAGATTATTGTATTTGACAAGAATATTATTTTTATTATTATCAAGTGATGTGATTATGTCACAAATTGATATGGAATCCTAAATCAATGGAAGGAGATCACAAAATCACTTCAATTCTTTTTTGGAATTAATCATATCAATTATTTTACCAATTACTATTATTTATTTCTTAATTATTACTGTCTCTCTATAAAAATCATATGAATATCCCTAGGATTGAGATGATTATATATTAATTAGATTGTGACCTTTAAACAATTTTGGCATTAAAAAAAAATAGCTCGAAGCAATTGTAATTCGAGAGTGGCCTGGGCAGGTGGTTGATGCTAGGTTCGAATAGGGTTCAGGGGTGTGTTACTTTCAAAAAAAAAAAAATACAAAACTTGGGCCTGACCCAAAATACTAGAATTAGGCCCAATCATATCATATATTTTGTTTAGAAGCTATATAACAAGAAAAATATCTCACGCTTATTGGGTCAGAAATCTATTAAAACTTGCTGAGATGAATGAATACAAGTGTGACTGGAAAAACAACTCCCACTACATGGAAGAAGCCTTCACACATTTTATGATTTTATTAACAACGTTAGTATTTGAACTCCCGTCACAAAATTAAAAAGAAAGTACATTAATCATTTGAACTATCTATTTTATAAAAATGAAGTCCAATTCATAACGAAAAAGTGCACTTAGAGCTATAAGTTATTGTTATTAACTTATTATTAAGAATCCATAAATCCCTCGACCCCACTTCGTGAAATCTTGGAAACAAGGATACTCGTAACAGTATTTGAATTTTGATGGCAGGTGATACTGAAAACTCAAACCTTGTGATAGCAAACAAAGGGCCTAATTGGACCAACCTTTCTGGGATAACATCTACGGATTTTTACAAAGTTGCAGAAAAACAACCCTTATAGATATCTAGAACCAGCAGCTATCAGAGATTGCAGCATCCAAGCGAGCAAAGACTGCTAACAAAATTATTTCTGATGAGATCAAGCAGAGCAGAAGAAAATGGTGATCCATTTTCTTTCTGTTTTCATCATTCACATCCCTTAAAACTACACATCTGGAAATAAAAAAACCTCGCAGTAAAGGTCATCAGTAAATACAGTGCAACAAAAGTCATTAACATATTGCTCGACTAATATGTTGATATTGATACTTCAGTGGCATACACATCATTTTCAGTCAGAGCAAGCAGTGGTCACACAAGTCAAAACAACACAGCTAGGCCTGGTGGTTGCCTTGTAGTAGTCCTCCGGGGTAGGCAGCCCACTCAAAAGAAAAAGATAAGTAGAGCACGCATGCATGTTGCAATATCACAACAGCTAATTTGGAACTGGAAACACATAATTCTGTTCATTTATAGTCTCTATTGAGAGATAATTCAAGAGAGAAACTTTGATTGGATTCCTCTCAGTAGAACTTTTAAACACTAAACTTACCAATCAAATCAATCCACAAACGAAAATATCGGAGAGAATCCAGCACGAAAATCAAATTCAAGTCCTTTTAAAAGCTCAAGAAACAAAATATGCATTTCATAGTCTCGCTAAATGGCCTAAGCTACCTTTAATTGAAGGACAAGTCAAACACCTAATATAAAGTTCCATGAGGTAAGAGCAACAGTTAATTTTTGTGATCTGAAAGAGAAATGCGAGCCTAAAGCTGCAGGACATTAAGTATTGTATGGTAAAACTAAAAAAGTAGTAAGAATGTAAATCCAGAAGCAGCAGAACAACTTTAAACAGATTTTGAACGATCATATTTTGCATGTGATATTGTGATAGTTGCAATTAAGTTTTACGATAATTGACAACATAAATGACACCCAACTCTTTTCCAAATAAATTAAAAACACCAACATTAACGATCTATATTGCAATCATAACACGGTGATTTACATCTTCCACTGCAAAAAAAAAAAAACTCAAGCAGATCCTCAAGTAATTAAAGTATTCTGATAAAAAAAAACAATTCTATAATGCTCTCTGGTGCATTAACAACAAAACTTCTTTAACTAGCAGTCCAGCCTCTAGGGCAGGGTATATAAATATATAATGTTATAAGAATCTTCATTTGTTGACAGACAAGAATATCCTTAATGCAAACCAACAAGAAATATATCAAGTGGGCACGTATCCCTTGGCAAGAAAGATAGATATGCAAGTTGCAGTTAATTAAGGTGGTGTAAGTGTGGCACATTAAGAAACAAAAAAAGAAAAACATCACATGCAAGCTCAAATGTCTATCAACTTGTCAAGTTAAAAATGGTAAACATGAGATAAAATAATATGCCATGACATCAACTTGTATTCAGATATCCATGAACCCAGATGGTCAGAACGGCTGTGTTTTTCGAACGAATGATGTACTATCATCCATATTCAAATAACTAAAGTTGAATCATATAAAACTGTAGGAGAAAACAAGCAACTATTAGAGCATGTCATTAATAAAATACAAGAAACCAGAGATGATATAAAATATAATAGCATTAAAAATTACAACCAGCAGAATCAGAACAAAAACTCCCGCATGAAATAAAGAACAAATTAAAGATAGGGAATTGCAAAAAATTAGAAAGAAACAGACCGGACAAAAAAAAAATGGAACTAGAGCTTTACTAGGCCTCATTTCCTATCCTGTAATTTATCGAGCAGAGTTTAAAATGACGAGACCCATCGCAACAGCAAACCACAATCTTACTTGCATTCAACGACAGCTTCAGCAGCCCGACGTGGTTTGCTTTTTCTCCTGCTCCCAATGTGCCGAAACCCATTAGACTTTGTCGAGTCATCAGTGCTTGATCTGGTGCCATTACCACTTTCCTCTTTGACTGAATCTGACTTCTCTTTAGCCTGTGAGTTACGCTTCCTCTTCTTTCCATTCTCCGTTGGAGTAGGACTTTTTATCTCTTTACTCACGGTACCAATTTTTCCATTCTCGCCATCCTCCTCTTCTATCTTTTCAGCTTCTTCTTCATCGATATCATCCTTTAGTGGTTTTTGCGGTCTTCCCCTTCGTTTCTGTGCAGGAATCTTTTCCTCCTCGCCACTTCCAGCATCATCATGATTGCTAACGGTCAACTTCTTTCCCTTTCCTCTACCTCTACCCATAATCTTAAAGCTGCTAACTAAAGAATACTCATACAAATAGAGACACTCTCTGCCACACAATGAAAGCAAAGGAACATTTTGGTTAAATAAACAATAGTAGACTCCATTACCGTTTAACAATATTCACGATTAAAAACTGTAATGAACATGCGCTCAATATTATTGAAAAAACAAAAGAAAAGTAGAGAGGTTGAGCATCCAAGAAAGGAGCCCATCCCATCATGATTTATATTACATAGCAACCAACCAAAGAGACACATACTCCATGTGAAGAGAACCAGCCACAGCATATGTGAGTTAAACTCAGAAGCACTAAAAAGCAACGGGTAATCAGCAAACTGTATACAACTGCCCAGAAGCAAAAAGTCTTATTGTACAAGATGTCATCATACAATATAGCATTTGCAAGAAATCAACCATTGCACTTATAAAAGATAAGTTTTAGAACCCTGACAAATGGCATGAACCCCCTTTTATCATCAACAGAGGTGACGATTCACCTTCATTAACTTGGATATATAATACAGACTCGAGGCTAAACTACTTAATTATCATACTAAATCAAGTATAAGATCACGAGAACTCCAAATAACTACAAACTATCCAACAAATCATCATTACCCTCCAATCTTATCGCCAGAGACAACAAGAAAGAGAAATTCCTCAATGTTTCCTTCTTCTCCTTTTTAGGTTTCCAAAGATGATATATTCAATTCAATGATGCCTGAAAATCATACTAGATTCGACTGAATGATACTCTCTTTTCTCAAGCCCTAATGATGGAAACATATAAGATTGAACAGTTTTGAATCTTTTGATTAGTTTACTTCTCCCTACACTTCAAAATCAAACCAGACAATAAATTAGAGGAACTAAAGTGTTAAACATCTTACTGATGAACAAAACTCACAAGAGTTTGAAACTATAGCGCAAAATAATTGAACTTTACATTATTTTACTCTCAATAGTTTGAGAACAAAACCAATATTAATCAAACTAAAATCAAGTCAAATCCAAAGGCAAAGCAACTTCTTCTGTGAGAACTCAAATTAGGGAAAAGAAAAGAGGCAATAAGAAGATATGCAATCAATCAATTCATCAACATCTAATAGACATAAAGTTCCAAAACAAAAAAAAACAACAAAAAAAAACCCTTCTAGTTATATGCAACCAAGATCCACACCAAAGTATTGAAAATCAATTTCTGCAACAAATGAACTTTATCAGAACTGAACTAGACATAAAAACAAGAAGAATCAAGCTTCAACTTACGAAACTCAAACAAATTCCAAAACCAAAATATCAATACACAGTTCAACAAAGCACTTGTTGCAGTAAAAAAAAAAACATAAGCACATATGAGAGCGAGAGAGAGAGAGAGAGAGAGAAAGTTGAATAAATAAAAAGAACAAAACTCCTACCTGATATGAAACAAAGTGTATTTGCATCTCTAACAAGAAACCCATTACTTTGAATCTGCTACAAGAAGCAATAAAACTGAGAAGAGAACAGGACCCAGATGGCGTTTTGTGAGTTAGTAGATAAGTAAAACTGAAAAACCAAAACTTTTTGAGATAAGAGATGGAGATATTAATGGCTCAAACTATGATCTAAACAGAAAAATACTTGATACCCAGATCAACAAACATTGAGATTCGAAGAGTTTAAGGATTTTGGCATGAAAGGTTCAAGAGTTCTGGCCCCTCAAAAACATGGCCAATTGAGAGAGAAACAAAGAAAAGAAATATGGAGAGAGAGAGGCAGAGGGAAGCGTGAAGAGATATTTGTTGATTGGCTCTGTAGTCTCTGTGCGTGAGACTATGTTGTGTACTGAAACTTCGTTGTATCATGTGTGTGTAAGAAAAAATAAAAATAAAAATAAATTGAAAGTACAGAGGTTGTTTTGGTAATTTCTCTAGTTCCAGTCAGTCAGTCTTTCTCGGCAAGTAAAAGTAGATCCTATGTAGTTTAACACATACTTTGTAGATTTTCATGTACTTACCAAAAGTCCATGACGTTCAAACTCCAAACTTCTAAGCTTTTATTTCTTTTTCTTCTTTTATTTTTTTTTCCTTAAATTTTATATTAACCTTGTTAGGGGTTTATTAGGACCTAATACGGTCAACCTTATAAATACAGCTCGGTATACAACTCTCATTACCGATAGAGATGGCAATTCTACTCGTGGATTCTGGTGCCCATAGACGTGGATTTTACTAATTAGATATGTGGGTAAATGTGGCTGTTGAAATTTATCGATATGAATTCGGGTTTGGACGTGGATTTAGAAAAAAAAAAACTATACCCGAACGCGTAAACCCACATAAATTAAAATTTTGAGCTAAAATTAAAATTGAACTTAAAATGATACCGTTTTGAATTAAGATTATTTGTATTTTATTTTAATATTATGGTAGAATTTAAAAACTATTTAACTTAATAAGTGTTATGGTAGAAGTATATTAATCTAGACTTTTATAGATTTTTTTTTAAGTTAATGACTTTTATAAAGTTTATAGATTTATATTGACTTTTATAGACTTTATTAAATTATGAAAGATTTTCATGACCTTTCATTTTAGATGACTTTCATTAAGATTAATCTCTAAAAAATGAAAAAAAAAAATGCCATTTTAGCATCCTCAGATTGTTTATCTAAATTTAATTTTATTTGACAATTTCTTTTATTATTTTTAATGATACAATTAAATTCGAATATCTACAGTTGTGGTGTCAATTCTTAAAAAAATTTCAAAAAATAAAAAAAGTTGTCGTTTTAGCATCCTTAGATTGTCTATCTAAATTTAATTTTATTTGACAATTTTTTTTTCAAGGATACAATTAGGTTCATATATATACTCTTACAAGAAAAAATTTGGTAAAAGAAGAAAGCTATATATATATATATATATATATATATATATATATATGTGTGTGTGGTTGTACTTAACCCTCACAACTGAGATGAAAGAAAGACGTACTAATCGTTTTGAGTTATAATCGGATATGTTTTTATTTAACAACTTTTAAGTAATAGGCCACTATTTTTTTATTTTTTTTAACAATGCTTTTTTAGAGCTCTTGGTATATTTGAATAATTGGATTTAAATCTAATGAATAATAATCAATATGCATATTGATAGGTCACATTTAAAAATATGGCTCCAATTTGATTAACAATAACTATAAATATCAATACTTTATGATAGTCATATCCTTATATAGTCATGTCTAATACTTTGAGATGATATCCTAATTAGTAATTTTTCTCTTATTTAGTACATTATCTCTAGTAAATTAAAGTTCTTAATTATAGATACATATATATATATATATATATATATATATATATATATATATATATGCTTATGATACCTATTAGTGTGTCATTATAATATTTAAATGTCAAAATCATCAAAATTAATGAAATTGGGTGACTTAAATTGAATTTTTTATCCTTTAAACAAAATGGTTTTAATTTATAAAAAATGCAGGCCTAGGATTTAAATAAGAATATTATATAATACATTTACTCACACCTCAAGTGGTTAGTGCCTCTTTTCCACTGTAGTAGTGAGGGTTAAAGTTTCATCATATGTATTAACCAATATATGTGGATAAATATCTCTCGTTATAGGAGTAGAGATTAGAATCACGCATTTAATGGTTGATTTCGGTTAACTCCGACAGACTTGTAATTAATATTCTAATTGTACTGTGAAAAAAAAAATTGTGTATGTCATAATTTGGTTATTTCTCAATTGTTGTTGTTATTATTATTAGGGTGTTTATATTTATATAAATTATACAACAAAACATCAAAATAAATAAATAAAACCCCATCCAACAAACCCTTTTCTTTTGCTTAATGTGAACAAGGTTCAATTACAAATCAATAACAAATCACTTTATTAATTACAAATAATTCAAATGTACTTTTAAAATCATAAAAGAATCCAAAGCTTCATGTATAATATATATATCATGTGATACTTATATACTGCTAAATAATAATAAAAAATGATTATGATAACGTGATCTATGAGAATCATTTACAAAGAAACTTATTCATATCACATACTTTAGCACTTTACTGTGAAAAATACATGTCAAGTGAAACTCTCTTCCCTAACATAAAATTAATGTTTTCAATGTATTTTCTTTTATATACCACGTGTAACTTAAATATATGGGACATATTTAAAATGAATGAGCCCTCTTTACAACCAAACAATAGTGTAATATGTTTTCAATGTATTTTTTTTAATGAGGTACAATTACAGTATTAATAACTGTTGGGACCTGTCGAGATCAAGAGAGAGGTGTACTAATCACTTTATTATAAGTGGATGTTGTTTTCAATGTATTACTCCTTTGAAATTTCAACTTTGAACTAATTAATTATATTCTTCTAAAATAGGATATAAAATATTGAAAAATATATATTTTATTTCATTTTATTTTATTGAATTATATTGAGAAACTTAAAAGTGAAAATAGATAGTTAGAAAGAAAAAAAAAAAAAACCCTAAGTACTACACATTTAAGAGGAATTAATTCAATTAAGACCTTCAGAAACTTTAAAAGACTTTTAGGGAATTAAATTTTTTTTTGGGTATATTCAATATAAACTTTTAAAAAATTATATAAAAGTCATGAGATTTTTAATATAAACTTTTATAGATTTTAAAAAATATATATAAAAGTTATAAGATAATCTAAACATTTTAAAAGTTTATGAAAATCGTGAGGTATTTAAATATCAATCACTTTTATAAACTTTTAAAAATACTATATTTTTATAGACTTTTAAGTGGAAAATATAAATATCAAACCTCTTAATTTGTTCCCCTTAAAGACTTTTGACAAATAATTTAAAAAGAATATTACTGACAATTTTTATTATCATATGTTATTGAACGTATTATTTAAAAGAATAATTTTAAAATAAAATTAATAACCACTATATAATCTATTATTAAAAAAAATAGTAACCACCGTTCAATCTATTATACTAGGAAGAATAATTCAAAAGCTTACAAAAAGAAAAATATAATATTATAACCAAATGTATTCATGATAAAAGAATATACACTGACTTTTTTCTCTATTCATAATTTTACATAGACTTCAAGTATTTTGTTAGCACTTAATAAAATTACTTTGATGTATCTTTTAGAGTATTATTTTTTATGAAATTACAAAAAAAAAAAATCAATTTTAATATTTTTAAGATTAAAGACTGTGTCGAATTTTTTTTTTTTAAAAAAAAACTCATGTATCCATTATTTATAGACTCCTGAAAGTTTAGGTCAAACATTATAGTTTACACTAATTAGATTAGGGGTCTGTCAAAATTTAGAGAGATTAACTATTATAAGCGCAGTGCGGAAAACATCTCTCAGACTCTCAGTATAAGGGAGATGTCTCCTCACATATTATTTATTTATTAATAATAGCGAATTTGAACCGCTATCACATAGATGAAAGTAAAGTGCATTATCTGTTTGAACTATAAGTGGATGTCCAAAATTGCAAGTTGAAATATAAGTAAAGATAATCAATATTATTATGTCTGGATAATCTAAAAATAGTTTTTTTTTTTTGAAAAAAAAAATGAGATTGGTGAGTTCTCTGCTTTGGGCCTTATATAATCATAGAATCATAAGAAAGAACTATCAAATTGGTACAAATATAAATGAAAATCAAGATTCTCATAATTATATAATTAATTATGCTTTTTCCCTTTACTACTAGAATTATTCTTATGTACTTTTATTCAATTAATATTAAATTAAATTTCAATTAATGAAAATATATTGAACCAAAATCTTCAAATCATATATATATATATATATATATATATATATATATAGATAGATTTATTCTTTAAATCAAGATAATCTCAAAAAGTTAGTGTATTCTTCTCTACCAATTGAAGCCCTTCTTTCACCACATTTGTTGGGATAGATAAGCAATAATAAGATTCGAATCTACAATTTTATTTTTGACTGAAGCTGACGTTTTCCATTTATTTAATTATCGTTGAATAGTTTTAAGATATCAAACAAATCTCACAAGTATAACTAAATACATCCGAATCACGGAAATCATATTGGTAAAATTAAAGTTGTCCATAACCTATGACAAACTTTAAAAATTATATACATATTTGCATAAATCATAAAGAGTGTATTTTCTAGGGTTATGTAGTGTATAATTTACATGAAATCTTGTAAAACAAGAAATGTTAGAAATGGATAGTACTACTTTTATATGCAAGAGAATAAAGCAAAACTAAAGGAAGGGTTAGAATGGGAAATTTGGTAATATTGGGAAAAGCAATGAAATTTTATTTTATTGTTTTTTATATATATATATAAAAAAAAGTTCATAATAACCTCCCTTATCGACCAAACTAAATTTTATTTTATTGTTTTTTCTCATTTTCTTGCTCTTTTTGATGAATAAAATTCATGATTTTGAATGGCATGAACTACCAAATTTACTATATGTAAACAATAAAATATTTTCTATTTAAAATTAGATGTATAAAAAAGTTTCATTTCATCATAAATAAGATACGTAAGAATCAAAATTTTAAAATATTATCTTCTTTACTTCTTAAAATCTTTATATTTTCTCAATATTATTTATATCTTATTTTTAGTTTAAAACAACTCAGATAGATAATAAAACCCTTTTGTCATTATGAGTTGAGCTTATATAAAAAGAAAAAAAAAATATTATATGAAACATTTGAGTTAGCTCAAGTGTACTACCTAAATGTCATTAGTTCAAACAGTCATATGGTTAGGCACTAAAAAATTTTCTTGTGAATATCCTAATTTTAGCGTGAATAGTCTGTCTTTGACGGGATCATAGAGATCAGTCTGAGGATTAGTTCCGGGTCTACATAAATTGACCCAAAATATCACATGAGCGTAATATTAAAAACAAAGAAAATTATTACATGGTAAATAATATTTACTACCAAAAAAGACTAGCAAATGAAAATATATATATTAAGTAGAAAAAAAATTGATTTCAAAAAAAAAAAGTAGAAAAAAAATAAAATAAAAGAAATATATGAGAAAAGACAAAGTGTGCGTGTGAAAATGACAATAATGTACAGCATATGGATGTGTGCATGCGTTACAAATTCAAATAATAGAAAAAGGAAGATTCCGGTTCTGCATTTGACTTTATGGTAACTCTACACTGACTTACACTCCCATGCTTTGGAAAATTAAAGATGTGATTTTAATTTTATTGATCTTTTCTTTAAAATGTTTGAATTTGTTGCTATTTGGATTTGTTTTTGAAAATTGTTTTTTATTTTTAAAAATAAAAGAAAAATTTATAACTAAAAAAAGTTAAAAATTATAATTTTTTTATTTTTTATCATTTTCAAAATAATTGTTTAAAACAAACAATTTTACTGCAAATAACTATTTTAACCATTTTAAGAAATAATACCAAAAATATTTATATCGTTTTCAGTTTTGAAAATTACTTTTAATAAGTACTGCCAAACACGTTTGCATTTTTAAAAACCATTTTAAAAATATAATTTCTATTTTTAATAAGTAGTTTTAAAAACATCACTTTAAAAAAAGATTTCAAAAGTGCTAAAGTGACTTTGAATTATTTTTTTTTACTGATCGGATAACGGGTTTAACGAGAATTGTTGAGATTAAACACAGTATACACGGTTCAGATATCTAATCTTATAATTGGAGAAAGATCTACTCACACGCACATTATGATAAATATGTACGACTAGATTTACATCCATCGCCACAAATGTAGAAGAGAAGATATATACATCGCTTACTCAAACTCTTCTGTGAAAATGAATCGATGAATATCTTTATAATTAAATTTATAAAATATTAATGAAATACTTAAAAGGTTACCAATTTGATGTATTAAAGTAATAAAATGGATACCACTAGGGATTTTCTATAAATATTTTCTTTCTATTGAGAAAAAAAGGGGCTTTATTTTATTTCATTCAATTTAATTAGGTCATTGAAAACAAGATTCATATGAAGCTTGAGTAATAATTTGATACCTTATGTCAAAGCTTGAGTACCAATCAAGCAAGTCAAGTAGGTTTGAATTTTATTAAATTAGTGGTGGTATTGTCTCCCAACAAAAAATTGTTAAGACTCCCCACTTTTTAATTTTTTAAATAAAAAAATTCAAAATCTCAATTTATATTATATTAATTTTTTTATTATAAATTATTAGTTTATTCAAGTTTTCTTTTGTTGAGGACATTAAAGTGGGGTGTCTTAAATAAACTTAGTGGGTGCAAATATTGCAACTCTTAGATTGTTTTTTGGACTTTGGAGATTAAACTGAGCCCAATCCAATTAACACAAAATCCAACCTCTAATTTTTTATTTTATTTTATTTTTTTATGATCAACCAACCAACTCTAAAAAAAAAAGAAAAGAAACAAAAAGGTACCAAAAATTTTCTTGACAAAAAAGAGAAAAAAACAAAAGGAAAAGATTCTCTCTCTGTATTAGTCACAAACACGCGGTTTAACAGAATAATTAATTGGACCACGATTATCTATTGATCTAATTAAAAAAAAAAAGAAGAAATTTTGATTATATATTAGTAATAATAGTTATTTGTCACAAGATTAACAAAATAAAGAGGCATAATTTGTCAATAAACTTGTTTAACCTCTCTCTTTCTTTTGTGTTATATTTGTCAAATAAATTTGTTCATTCTCTGGCCTAAATTGATATGTTAGTCACAAAATGTCATATCTAAATACCTTTTTGTTAGTCATAAACACGCTATTTAACTGAATAGTTAATTAGACCACGATTATCAGTTGATTTACTTGAAAAAAGAAGAATTTTTATCATAGATTAATAATAATAGTTACGTGTTACAGGATCACTTAAAATTTACTATAACAAAGCCGAACATGAATAAATTGTGAGTAGTAAAAGCTGGGAAAAGTGGCAAAAGAATTCTCACACAAAGAGCAAAGTCTTTGTGGACTTTTTGCTAGTTTGTCCCCTTGAAGCCAGAAAGAAAGAAGATCAAAAGCAGCTAATGATTAGATCTATTAGCTTTGGAGTGACTAAAATATACAATGTATTCATATCAGACATTCAAAACACACCTCATTAGCTTCACATGTCACGAAACAAAATACCTTTGAGCACATATGTATAATGCTTCTGTATAGTATTGTCATACGAAAATTATTTCACGTCCTACGAAACAATTACAATGGCTGAAGATGCATAAACCCAGAAATCACAGAGTGGGAAATGGAATGATAGAACCAACTAGGCAGATGATAAAGGAGGATATAATTCAAAATTCTAGAGAAAGAAAATGAAGGCATTGGCGAAAAAATAGAAAACCAGAACATATTCATGTGTCAGTATGCTGTATAATTTCACAAGAAGCACAGCATAGCAGAGTCATATTTGTTTGGATTTCTATTTTTTCATTTTTCCTTCCAGAAGCATATATGGTAACCAATAATGATAATATTTCTCAAGTAGTTTTTTACACAATGGGTACAAGCAATCAATAGGTTTCTGGGGTGATCATTCAAATCTTAATCTTAAAGAAACATGCGAATATGGTAGCCAACAGAATCATAAAAAGTATCAATATCATAATCTCTTTTACAAATCCTTTTGCTTTTTTTGCCTTCGGAGAAAAGTAATACATTTATAAGATGAAAATCTAGTATGCACTGGTGGCTCCTAATACAAATAAAAGAGTAAACAAAATTATCAATGTTGAATAGAAAAATTTCATGCCCCCCATGAAAAGCCTAATGCATTATATATGGCCCAGTTCCTTCTACAAAATTCATGACACAGAAGAATAAAGTATATCTATTGTGGGAAAAGTTTGTTTCGATGAAAAAAGTAAGGGAGTTCAGTGTACAAATGGAATACCCTCATAAGAAGTTAGAAATCACCATTTTATTATCTTAGCTCTCATCTCCAACACCTCGTACATCTTTAGATTCTTCATGTTCTTCCACTTTACTCTCATCTGCAGATATGGAAGATGAAAGTTGAAATGGGGATAAAGAACACTCAGGCAAAAAAAGATGTTCTTCCACTTTTCTTTTTCCCATCTGTCACCTTCATAGATCACGGACTTTTTTTAAATGATATTTGGGAAAAGAATTTAGTCCTTGTATCCTCTTTATTTGTTAAGTACATATATCTCAGGTTCAGGTACATATACATAACCCAAGCACATATATACATGCATTTGCTATGTAGTTAACTACCAATGAATACAATTTCAAAGCTATGTAATTAATCTTAAAACTAAGAGATTTTTTTTTTTTTTGGGAGAACCTCGAAGGAACGAGAATTTATTTTAAGACTTTATATCATTATTAAAAAAGAAATTATATTACATGAAAGCACATACCTTCTCCATTTCTCTCATTTGATTTCTTTTTCTACTTCTTCTCCAAAAAAATTATCATTCTTTTCAACCCAACTAAAGCCTGGCTTCTTATGGACATTCTTCTCCTTCATAATATTTCTAAGCTTTTCAACCTGATGCCATTCCCCATTGGCAGCATAAATATTTGACAGTGTAACAAAAGCTCCTGGCTTTTTCAAGTCCATTCTCAAAATTTTCTCAGCCATCAAGTTAGCCAAATCTCTTCTTCCATGAATTTTACATCCATTGAAGAAAGCACCAGCGATTGAATCAGTTATCTCTATTGGCATCCCTATTAACAATTCATAAGCCTCCATCATCCTCCCGGAACGACACAACATATCAACAACACAAGCGTAATGCTCTTTACTAATCTCAATTCCACGTGTTTCTTTCATGGACCTAAATATCTTCAAACCTTTCTCAACTAAATCACCATGGCTGCATGCAGAAAGAACGGCTATGAATGTGACTTCATTCGGTTGCATCCCTTCTTCCTGCATTTTCTCAAACAACTCCATTGATGCATCAAATATACCATGCTTCCCATAGCATCCAATCATGGCATTCCACGATGCGACATTCTTGACCTGAATCATGTCAAACACATTCTTAGCATCTTTCACCCTCCCACATTTTGAATACATGTCAATAAGAGCACTAGCAACAAATACATTAATATCAAGTCCCATCCTATGTATCCATCCTTGTATTGCTCTACCTCTTCGAATTGAACCTGTTAACCCACAAGCCGGAAGCAGTCCCGTGACAGTTACAATATTAGGTTTGACCCCAGCAACTATCATTTCCCGAAACAACTTGAAAGCTTCATCAGCTCGCTGGCTTTGAGCGAAACCCGATATCACTGCATTCCAAGTGACCAAATCAGGAACCAGACCTTCAGCAGTCATTCTAGAGAAAATCTCAAATGTTCCATTTGTATCACCTCTCCTAGCATAGCCAGCTATCATCGCGTTCCACGTGAAATCATTAGGTTCTAAACCTTCCAACCTCATCCTTTCAAACAAAACAATCGCTTGCTCAATCTTTCCTGTGTTACAATACCCACAAATCATTGAAGTCCAAGAAGCTACATCTCTATCAACCATTTTATCAAACACTATACGACCATAACTTACATGTCCGCATTTGCAATACATATCTATCAAAGCATTACCAACTGACACATCACTCTCAAAACCCATTTTGTTCACCATTGAATGAACTTCTTTTCCTTTCTTCAAATCAAGCAAACCAACGCAAGCTTTTAACACGATCGAAAACGTAAACTTGTTGCATGAATTCAACGAGTCTCGCATCAGCGAAAAGTACCCAATTGCCTTTTCGAAGTCCCCATTATATGCGGAGGCCAAAACCATCCAATTCACAGCGAAAACATTTGGGTTTGGAATCTCATCAAACACCAAGCGCGCAGACTTCACATCCCCACAACTCGCGTACATACCAACAAGCTTGGAGTTCAAAGAAAAGATGTTCAAATGAGTACTGATCAACAACAAAGCGTGGAGTTGCTTGCCTGGTCTCAAGGCCTTGCATTTCATGCATTTTTGAAGCAAGAAGCCCAGGTGGTCTGGAGACAAGTTCATTGTTGGGGAAACAAATCTTTTCATGACTCCATAGAATGCTCCAAATTAATTCCCACCTTTTGCATGTGAATTATTTATCTCCCAAGTAACCGAATTAACGATCTTCGTGATTTATATAATTATATTTATTTGACATCACCGCATCAGAAATTTATTAAAATTTTCTTACAATATATATATATGTATGTATATGTTTATCTATTTGACATTTTTTAAGCTAATACCAGATTTTGAAACTTGATGCGAATAACTTAACTTCTTTTGTTAAGCTATTATGAGGATCAAAATTCTAATAGTACTAATTGTTTTTTAAACTAACACCAGGTTAAACACTTTACCGAGACCTGTCTTTAAAAATTACTGAAATTTACTGTTAATAAGGCATTAGCTGTGTTTCGTATGAGTGTCAATGTACAAAGGCTTCCGAGTCACGTCCCAAAACATCATAGAATAATAATGGATCCAAACAGGTACTGCTAAAATGACAATTTACTGTTAATTCTGATGATGAAGATAAATTGAACAATTTTTTTTGTATTTTATTACATTTTAGTTCAATGGATTGAGTTAAAGTGCCAACTTTTTCTTGTAATATATTGGCATATACATAAATTCATCAAATTCCCGTCAAGTTACTTGTAAAAAACTTCTACAGAGACTGACTTGGTCTTGGTTACACATGTTTGACAATGACAGTGACATGAAAGTTTTATCTTGAACAGGAAAGGCAGTTGCTATCAGGTTAGAAACCAATCTGGATTTCTTGGAGACGCCCTTTTTGTATCATCATACACATTTGACTTTCCGGTAATTAAATATCAGTGATTGTGATCATCTTTTAAGGAATCAATTTGCAGCAAAAACAATTCATATGGGGACTTGTTTGGCAAAATTTATACATGATTACTAGATATATACAATCATGAGAACACCATTTGTTGCCTTATATGGATGACCAGGCAAGCGTTATTGATAATCAAACATATGTGTATAGTGTCTAAACAACATGTGCATGAACTCCAAAAAAGGACTTATACTATTGAACTGATAAATGAGGTTGGATTAGGAGGAGCAGAGACTTCAACTGCTCCTTCCATCATCTGGGTGACTTTCTTCATGGTAGGTCTCAGTGAAGGGTCTTCCTGAATGCACCAAATTGCTATCATCACAAACTTTTTTAGTCTCTTCATCGCCTCCTCGTTGTTCCCCACTAACAAATCCAAATTCCCATCTCTCAAACAATCATATGCATAATCTGAAAGTATCATTTGCTCTTCCTTTGCGTCCGCCTTAAAGTTCTTTCGACAGCATACGAGTTCAAACAACAATATTCCGAAGCTGTAGACATCAACTTTTGCAGTGATGGGCAGGTTTTTGAACCATTCAGGAGCCACATACCCTTTGGTTCCCCTTATTGCAGTTGTTGTTTGTGTCTGGTCTGCCTTCAAAAGCTTTGCCAATCCGAAATCTGAAATTCGTGCTATGAGAGAGTCATCGAGAAGGATGTTCTGAGGCTTGATATCACAATGTATGATCTGATTGTTGCATTCTTCGTGCAAGTAAAACAACCCTCTTGCGGTTCCAAAAGCACTCTGAATCCTGCTTTCCCAATTAAGCCTTGAGTTCCCAAATAGGAAGTTTGCTAAAGAGCCATTGCTCATGTATTCATACACCAGAAGGCGGTTCTGTCCTTCATTGCAGAATCCTAGGAGCCTGACTAAATTCTTGTGATTTGTTCGGCCTATTGAATTCACTTCTGATCTAAACTCTTGCTCACCGTCACTAGTTGCCTTATCTAGCCTCTTGATTGCTACGAATTCGTTGTTGTCAAATGCTAAGACTCCTTTATAAACTGTTCCGAAAGCACCACTGCCCAGCTCTTCCTTGAATCCCTCCGTGATATGCTCTAGCTCTTTGTAAGTGAAACTTTGCAGGTTCACGGATGGCATGGCTGTTACTGGCTGTACAGTTTCCCGTTTTGTTCGATTCCAGCGGTAAAAGAAAACGAAGGTTCCTAGCAGTAAGAGGAAGTTCACAAAGATGGAGCTACCTAACAGTGCTGATAAAATGGTGACCAATGTTGAATTTTTCTCCTTGTTTGAACCTGAACATGCAGATCAGAGCTTTTCCTCCAACACTCGGGCCATTCCTCCCATTTGAGAGAGGAACTTGCTTCTTCCAACATTCTCCATTTTTGAAAAAGGCAGCAGAACAAAAACAATCACTCAAGCAAACCTGTCTACACCACTCTTCACTCACAGATTTATAAGACTCGTAATGAGAACGTGTCCAGTCTGTATTGATCATGTCTCTGAATTCGAAAAGATGCATTTCTTCTGATGCTTTATCACAACTCTGTGGGACAAAGTTCTGTTTGCATCCTTGCATCACATCTTCAGGATCGAAGAAGGTATAACCAGGAGGGCAATGGCACGTTTTTCTATTGTCTACCAAACTGCAGTAGCTATTGACCCCGCAAGCGCCACTGCCTGTTTCTCCCTCAATTTCCACACAGATGTTTGATGGTATAAAGGACAAAGTGGACCAAGCCATACGCCAATTTCCAGCACTTAAATTCGAGCTCTTCGGGTAGATGTAATGTCTGAATACTCCATCAGAGTCAACAATTGCTCTTTGGTAAAAATTCTGTGTTGATACTGTATTAGAAAATACTGGATTAAGTATGCTTCCATTACTTGCTATAAGATACATGTAGCCAGATTGGTTGAAGATCACTTGAAAACCATCAGGAATAGAAGACGGAGTCGACCGATAAGCAGCATTAGCTTCTTCAGTTGGATACTTTGTGGTGTATAGGAGGAGATTCCCATCAGATTGCAGTGCAAACATGAATCTACCACTCGAATAATTTGATACAGAGATACGAGCAATGAGTCTGCTGCCTTGCCTCATCGTCTGTGTGGGCAGCATTGTGTCTGTTGGCATATCAAAACTCTCCCACAAATTGACAGAATCTCTTCCAGACAGGACAAAGTTCCCGGTGTCAAGCATAGCTCCATACGCAACTCCATCGCCAGATCCAACGGTCCATATCTGCCTGCCTGTTGCATCTCTGAGAAGCAAAGGTCCATCCACGGTAAGTTCAGCTTTTGATCCTCTTTGCACCAGCTCATTTCTGTTGGCTGACCAGACAATGGTCTTTTCAGGTATTTTATCAAGCCAGATGGCCAACAAAAAGCCCTCGTCCCCAATTTGCCGGAATCCGAAAGCAAATTCACCAGATGGTGACACCCAGGAAGAGCCTGAGTTATCATTTGATGCAGTAAGTGATGACCCCAAAGTTATGTTAGTGGGAGTTTGAGCAACTGTAAAAAATGGCATCAACAGAAGTATCAAGAAATAGATAGAAAACTGAGGTACAAAAGCCATATTTTGAGTGTGTTTTTTTGAAAAAAAAAAAAAAAACTGAAACTTGTATGAAGATTGAAGATGAAAAACTTTTCTCTACTTGTGATAATATAATGTTGAAGATTTCTTTGCAGATATTATCAGTAGAAGGTCACTCCATCAATGTCACAAGACTTTGAATTTGCTTTATTGACCATAACCTTGACTTCATTAATGCAATTAATAAAGAGAGTGACTTATACGTAAGTCTTGGTCTCCTCTAACTATGAAGACGCGTTTTGAATATAATAAATTAGAGAAATTCCATGTTTGAAATTAATGTTTTCTCCAAATTTGACATCAGAAATGTATAAATTAGTTGGAGAAAAAAAAAATTCCATGTTTGAAATTAGTGTTTTCTCCAAATTATATATTTGAAATGTATAAATGAATATGAATTTGGTAACTTGGAAAAATCCCATATATATTAGTTGACGGTAAGTTTCTTCGAGCTTCTAGACCGATTATTTGAATAATTCTGAAAATAGCTGACGAGTAAACTTCATTTTAGTCTCATCAATGTCACAAGACTTTGAATTTGCTTTATTGACCATAACCTTGACTTCATTAATGCAATTAATAAAGAGAGTGACTTATACGTAAGTCTTGGTCTCCTCTAACTATGAAGACGCGTTTTGAATATAATAAATTAGAGAAATTCCATGTTTGAAATTAATGTTTTCTCCAAATTTGACATCAGAAATGTATAAATTAGTTGGAGAAAAAAAAAATTCCATGTTTGAAATTAGTGTTTTCTCCAAATTATATATTTGAAATGTATAAATGAATATGAATTTGGTAACTTGGAAAAATCCCATATATATTAGTTGACGGTAAGTTTCTTCGAGCTTCTAGACCGATTATTTGAATAATTCTGAAAATAGCTGACGAGTAAACTTCATTTTAGTCTCTAACTTTTAAAACAACACTTCCCATTTTGAATAACTGTAAAACCTGACAGCAAGAGAATTATCAAAGAAGAATAGAGAAAAGTTAAATATAACAGCCATATTTGAGTGTGTTTTCATATTAAAAAAAAAAAAAACCTGAAACTCGTATAATGGCTGAAGATAAAAAAACTTTTCTGATGATATAATGTTGAAAGTTGCTTTGCAGATAGGGTTGGGCTACTATGCTGGGACAAAAAGTGGTGGGTATCATACCCACCACTTTTTGTATGCAACTACCGGTTGATGCAACCTTTTTTAATTTTTTTTTTTGAAAAAATATAGTAATTTAATAATAAATAATAAAAATACAAATACTAAAATACATAAAAAAATAAAGTAATTTAAGGGAAATATTTTTAATAATAAAGTTCGCGATGCTATATTAGTTCGTGAGAAGAAGTTTAACTTTCGAGAATAACTTTGACGTTTGACGTAACGTTAAAGTTTCTTCTGGGAATAAGTTAATGTGGCAAGAACTTTGATGTTGGTGGAAAGAACTTCAACGTTCCCACCAACATTAAAGTTCCTTTGAGAAGAAGTTTGACTTTCGAGAACAACTTTGACTTTTGGCGTAACGTTAAAGTTCCTCCTAGGAAGAAATTAACGTGGCAAGAACTATGACATTGGTGGGAATAACTTCGACGTTCCCACCAACGTCAGAGTTCATTCGGGAAGAACTTAACGTTAACGTTGGAAGAAATTTGACTTTCGGGAACAACTGTGATATTTGGCATAACGTTAAAGTTCTTCTCGGTAAGAAGATAACGTCGCAAGAACTTAGGCCATGGTGGGAACAACTTCAACATTCCCACCAACGTCAAAGTTGTTTCGGGAACAACTTAACGTTATAAACTTAATTTGTTTCTTCTCAAAATAGCACTTAACGTCGCGAACTAATGAGTTCGCGAGAGGTGTGATCGGTCATTTATTGTTATATATTTTCGACCTTTGGATCGTTTCTATTGTATTTTTGAGTATTTTTGGTACGTGTGATGTATTTTGTGAGTATGTGCAGCTATTAGGTGAGCCCCGTGAATTAATGTGAATACACGATGAGTCGAGGCAAAATCGGACAATTCGGGACATGTATTCTTGGTATGAGGTGCAGGAGCTTACCGAGGAAGCCTTGGTGGATTAAATTGAAGATGTGGACGTACACATGAATAGTACCATACATGTGAACAGTGGCGCCGCCTGTGAACAATAAAATGGTGGCATGAACAATGGTGAACAATACTATGATTATTTTTGAATATGTGACAATTAATTTTGTGATTGGAGGGGTGTAAATGTAATTAAAAGTATGTTTATTTTTATGATTTTCAGGTGGACCAGATGGAACGGTCCAGAAATGATGCATGAAGATTGAAAGAAGGGAAGTGTAAATGTAATTAAAAGTATGTTTATTTTTATGATTTTCAGGTGGACCAGATGGAACGGTCCAGAAATGATGCATGAAGATTGAAAGAAGGGAAATAAGAAAGAAGAAAGAAAAGAAAGAAGAAGAAAGAAGAAGAGAAGAGGAAGGAAAGTGAAGGAGAAAGAGAAAGGGAAGTAAAAAGAAAACGTAGAAACGCGATTTGTCTAAAGGAAACGGTATCCAGGTTGGTGTACACCCGTTTTCGAAATCTTTACAAAAAGTATTAAGTATTTTTAGTTTGAGTCTGCGATTTCTTTGAAAGACTTTCATTTTTATGTGTTTATTTTATTTCCGTGGAATGATTTTATTGTTGATCGTATTTCTATTATTATGATTTCGTTGGAATTACTTGTTTTCGATTATCGTATGAACGTTGTTTATTTTCCATGAAAATCTATGTTTGTTTAAAATCGTATATTTATTGAGTTGACCGTTGATTTGTAAATACAGTGAATATTTGAAAAATAGTTTATCGAAACGGCCCTAGGATACTTAGACATAGTAATGGATATAGGAGGTTGGTATACTAGCTGGGTTCTGTTAGCAGTACTGCACAGATGTTGAGATTGATATTGATGATATATCATGTACCTCATCATGGATTCGTCCAGGGGCAGGGAGACACGTACCTCCTCCCGGATTCGTCCTGGGGTAGGGAGACACGTACCTTCCTAAGGATTCGTTCCTGAGATAGGGAGATATGTACCTCTCTAGGGTCCGAACCCTCGGTCCTAGAGTAGGGAGATACGTACCACTCTTAGGATTCGTCTTAGGGTGAGAGTTATGTTCGACAGACAGTCACTGTGGTCGAACGACCCATATTCCAGTCCTGGCTTATGTTGAGTATTCTAGCGGGCCAGAATTGAAGGGAATTGAGTGACTTATTAACCGATTTTACATGTTTATCTCATTCTTGAAGTTAAAATGATTATAACTGATTTATGGTTTGATTTTGTAAGGATTGGAAGTTGAAATGAATTGTTTCTTAAATAAATGTCACCCGTTCTATTTCTGTAAATGATTTGAATTGAAATATATATATTGTGATATGTTTCTTACTAACAGTTATTTATGATTTTAATATTTGAGTTTAGTGTACACCCACTAAGCTATATGCTTAGCGCGTTAGTTGTTTTATAACGCATAGGTACCAGGGATACTGAAGAGGCCAAAGACCGAAGAGAGAGAGAGTTGCTGACAGAGTCCCAGAGTCACTACAGTTGGGTAGTTATGTTTTTGTATATATATTCTGTAAGCATGCATATACAGAGAGTTTGTAAATATGTTTTGTAATTATGTACTGTAATTAATTATTTTATGTTTTCTGTTTTACATGTTTTTATAAACTGTTTGAAAGTCGCACTAAACGGCAGAGTGCGCATTTGATTGAAAATGATATTTGAAGTGTTGTTGTGATTTTTGTTTGATTTGAGTTGTAGAAAAACAGGTTTTGGAAAATCAGAAAAACAAAAGGAATTCTGCCGAAATTTTTGTAAAAAGTGTATTTTGATGGGCTCACAATGGTTTGAAAAGTTTTGAAGTGAATTGAGAAAGTTTTGAAAACCCGATAACGCTCCATTGGGTTGATCCAGTCGGGTCTGGTCAGGGGGTGTTCCAAACACATCTCTAGTTGTGATTACATCTTGCGGTTTAGGCATTTCTGGACCAAAGAGTCTGTATATGCATGCATTGTATAAAGCTACCCATAGGAATGTGTGACTCTAATATGCAGACCTCTATTCTGTCTTATATAGGATAAAAGAAATGGAAGGAAGCGGTGATAGACCTGAGAGTCCCGCCAGCGTGGCTAGGGGAGCATCTAGGGAATCAGTAAGTCCGAGAGTGGCGGACCCTGTACAGCCAGCATTTATGCAGCAGATGGCTGAGTTCTTTCATAATGTGGCTAGAGCAGCGCCACGAAGATCAGCCATAGAGTGACTGGCTAAATATAGACCCACTGATTTCCACGGCAGAAAGGATGAGGATGCATCTGCCGCAGAGTACTGGTTTGAACGGACTGACAGAATATTAGAGCAGATGCACTGCACACCTGAAGAGCGACTGGAGTGTGCAGTATCTTTATTACAGGAGGATGCCTATCAATGGTGGACCTCCATTATACAGAAAGTGCGACCAGAGGATAAAACGTGGGATTTCTTTCAGAAGGAGTTCCGGAGAAAATATATTGGTCGCATCTATTTGGATAATCTGAAGAGGGAGTTTACCAACTTGAAGCAAAGGCAGATGACAGTGACCGAATATGAGAGAGAATTTGCCAGGTTGAGTAAATATGCCCGAGATATGGTGGCGACAGAGGCGGATAAATGTAGGAGGTTTGAAAATGGACTGAATGACTATATCCGCTTGCAGGTTGTGTAACATTCTTAATTTTTAAGTAATTAATTTTGAATATATAATTAGAATGTGGATTGATTGAGGAATGTTATAGGTTGATGCCTTTGAATTCGAAGATTTTACCAGACTCGTCTCGGCAGCTCTGAATGTAGAAAGGATTAAGAAGGAAGAGCAGGCCAGGAGAGATAGAGGGCAGCAAAGAAGAGGGGCAAGGCCATCCAGTTCATATCAGCCCTATAGTAAGAAATTTAAGGGACCGCAGCCTAGTGGTCCAGTGCAGTCACAGAAGCCTATACCTACAGCTAGGCCTGGTCAGTCTGCAACTTCCGTGGCCAGTACCCCTAGGAGTGCAGTTAGGGGACCAGCCCCTCCATTGTGTGACCATTGTGGAAGAAGACATCCTGGGGAATGCTGGAAACTTACAGTAGTCTGCCTGAGATGTGGATCTCAGGACCATTTCCTGAGGATTGCCACAGATTAGATCCCAGTAGCCAGAGAGATCAGCCCCTACTACTTCCAGAGGTAGGAGGCCTAGTCAGGCAGTACTTGAAGGTGGTAGCCATAGAGGAGTGTCAGAGTCAGTGGCAAGACTCGAGAGTCGAGCTCCTGCACAAGTTTATGGTGTTAGAGCTCAGGAAGACAAGGATGCACCTGACGTGATAGCTGGTATTATTTCTATTTTTGATACTACAGCTATTGCATTGATAGATCCAGGTTCCACTCATTCATATATATGTGATGCTATGTTGAAAACACCGAAATCTGGAAACTGAACCTACTGAATATGATGTGTTAGTCAGTAATCCGATAGGTCAAAGTGTAGTTGTGAACCGTGTGTACAGAAATTGTCCGATTCGGATACAGGAGTGTGAATTTCCAGGAGATTTGATGGAGTTACCATTCCATGAGTTTGACGTGATCCTAGGCATGGATTGGTTAACTCGGCATAAAGTGGTGATTGACTGTGAATTGAAACGAGTGACCCTCAGAACAGCAGATGGTGCAGAAATCACAATGGTGGGTGAAAGGAGGGATTTTCTCTCCAATGTCATTTAAGCCACTGCAGCCTGTAAACTGATCAGAAAAGGGTGTGAAGCATATTTGGCACAGGTGGTTGATTCTAGAAAGGTTAATGCTGAAATCCAGAATATACCCACTGTGTGTGATGTTACAGATGTGTTTCCAGAGGAGCTTCCTGGTTTGACACCTCAGAGAGAAGTGGAGTTTGTGATAGATGTGGTACCAGGTACGTCTCCAGTATCAATAGCTCCCTACAGAATGGCACCAGCAGAACTGAAAGAACTGAAGATACAATTATAGGAATTGCTGGATAAGGGCTTCATCAGACCCAGTGTATCCCCCTAGGGAGCTCCAGTCCTGTTTGTGAAAAATAAGGATGGGTCATTGAGATTGTGCATTGATTACAGGCAGCTGAATAAACTTACTGTCAAGAATAAGTACCCGTTGCCGAGAATCGATGATTTATTTGATCAGCTAAGAGGAGCCTGTGTCTTCTCAAAGATAGATTTGAGATCAGGTTATCATCAGTTGAGAATGAAAGAGTCAGATATTCCGAAAACTGCATTCAGAACCAGGTATGGACACTATGAATTTGTAGTGATGCCATTTGGGCTGACTAATGCACTTGCAGCCTTTATGGACCTGATGAACAGAATATTCCGACCATACTTGGATCAGTTTGTGGTGGTATTTATCGATGATATCCTGGTATACTCACAGATGGCAGAGGACCATGACAGGCACCTCAGAGTAGTACTACAGATTTTGAGAGAGAAGCAATTGTATGGCAAACTGAGCAAATGTGAATTCTGGTTGCCTAAAATTGCATTTCTGGGTCACATTGTATCAGCAGAGGGTATTAAGGCAGATCCAAAAAAAAATGAAGCAATAGTGGGATGGAAGTCTCCCAGAAATGTCACAGAAGTCAGAAGTTTTCTAGACTTGGCAGGTTATTATCGACGGTTTGTGAAGGGATTTTCCTCCATAGCAAGTCCGTTGACCAAGCTACTGCATAAAAATGTCAGATTTGAGTGGACTGACAGATGTCAGGCAGCTTTTGACAGATTGAAGGCGATGCTAGTTGAGGCTCCAGTCCTGATTCAGCCTGTTTCAAGTAAGGACTTTGTGATTTATAGTGATGCCTCACACCAGGGTTTAGGTTGTGTATTGATGCAAGAAGGCAAGGTGGTTGCATATGCGTCCAGACAACTGAAAAATCATGAGCTGAACTATCCTATACATGATCTGGAACTTGCAGCTATCGTATTTGCTTTGAAAATCTGGAGGCATTATTTGTATGGTGAGAAATGTTATATATACACAGATCACAAGAGTCTGAAATATCTGCCTACCCAGAGAGAGCTCAATCTGAGACAGAGACGGTGGATAGAGTTGATTAAAGATTATGACTGTATAATCGACTACCATCCAGGAAAGGCGAATGTAGTCGCAGATGCTCTGAGCAGAAAAGCACTGTTTGCTCTGAAAGCTATAAATGTGCAATTGCAGCTGAATCCAGATAATGCCCTGGTAGCTGAGTTGCTATGCAGACCTAGTTTGATTCAGCAGATTGCAGAGAAACAGAAGCAGGATGCTAGAATTCAGATGGTATGTGAACAAATCCCAGAAGGGAAGCATCCGGATTTCTCAATCAGAGCTGATAGTATTATGTGTTTCAGAGACAGGATTTGTATTCCAGAAGATGAAGAATTGAGAAAGATGATTCTGACAGAGGCACACAGTAGTTCGTATGCGATGCATCCAGGTAGCACAAAAATGTACAAAGACTTGAAAACTCAGTACTGGTGGTCTGGTATGAAGAGAGATGTGGTGAATTTGTGAATAGATGCATGACTTGTCAACAGGTGAAAGCTGAACACCAGGTTCCATCAGGATTGTTACAGCCAATAGCCATACTTGAATGGAAATGGGACCGTATCACAATGGACTTTGTCACAGGATTGCCACTCACCCGGAGTAAACACGATGCAGTATGGGTTATAGTGGATCGATTGACGAAGTCATCACATTTTCTACCTGTCAGAACTGACTATTTCCTAGATCGACTAGTAGAATTGTATATCAGAGAGATAGTCAGATTGCATGGAGTGCCTGCATCTATAATATCAGATAGAGATCCGAGGTTTACATCCAGATTCTGGAAGAAGTTTCAAGAAGCCTTGGGTACTCGACTGAGTTTCAGTACAGCCTTCCATTTGCAGACAGACGGACAATCAGAAAGGGTAATTCAGGTGCTTGAAGATATGCTTAGGAGTTGTATAATTGACTTTGAAGGGAGTTGGGCGGATCATCTTCCATTAATTGAATTCGCCTACAACAACAGTTATCAGTCGAGCATAGCTATGGCACCGTATGAGGCATTGTATGGAAGGAAATGCAGGACTCCAGTATGCTGGATAAAGTTAGGAGAGGACAGGTTAGTAGGCCCAGATTTGATTCGACAGACTGAGGAGAAGGTGAAGATTATCAAGGACAGATTGAATGTTGCTTCTGATCGACAGAAATCATATGCAGATTTGAAAAGAAAAGAGATAGAATATGACGTCGGTGAGAAAGTGTTTATGAAAGTATCTCCGTGGAAGAAAGTGCTCAGATTTGGCAGAAAAGGTAAGTTGAGTCCTAGGTTTATTGGGCCATACGAAATCATTGAACGCGTGGGACCAGTAGCCTACAGACTAGCTTTACCTCCAGAATTAGAAAAGATTCATAATGTTTTCCATGTTTCTATGCTGAGGAGATACAAATCTGATCCTTCCCACAGAGTTCAGGCTGAAAGTATTGAAATCTGACCAGACCTAACATATAAAGAGGAACCAGTGCAAATTCTTGATCGGGAAATCAAAGAACTAAGAAATAAAAGAGTTCTACTGGTGAAAGTTCTCTGGAGGAATCACAATATAGAAGAAGCTACCTGGGAAAGCGAGGAAACTATGCGACAATAGTATCCGCAACTGTTTCATTGAGGTAAATTTCGAGGATGAAATTTCTTAAGAGGGGAAGAATTGTAACATCCCGGATTTCAGATAATTAATTTTGAATATGTGAAAATAAATTTTGTGATTGGAGGGGTGTAAATGTAATTAAAAGTATGTTTATTTTTATGATTTTCAGGTGGACCAGAAGGAACGGTCCAGAAATGATGCATGAAGATTGAAACTAAGATAGTGAGTATCGCGACCTGGTCACCGCGACCACAGATCGCGATGACCTGCTCGCGATGAAAAATGGTGATTCTTGGCAGTGAGCACCACGACCAGTTACCGCGACCACAGATCGCGATGAAAAAAAATGAAATTTGGGCAGTGAGCATGGCGATCACCAGCGCGACTAAAGCACCGCGAGGTGTGCTCGCGATGAAGGCGGTGAAGTTGCTCCAGTGAGCAACGCGACCTGGTGGCGCGACTACAGGTTGCGACGACTGAAATAATATATAAAAAAAATTGGCTTCTGCGAGAAGCCACAAAAACAGAACAGAGAAGAGAAAAGAGAGGGAGAGACCGAGAAAAAGAAGAGAAAGAAGAAGAAAGAAAGAAGGGAAAGAAGAAAGAAGAAAGAAAAGAAAAAAGAAGAAAGAAAAAGAGAAGAGGAAGGAAAGTGAAGGAGAAAGAGAAAGGGAAGTAAAAAGAAAACGTAGAAACGCGATTTGTCGAAAGGAAACGGTATCCAGGTTGGTGTACACCTGTTTTCAAAATCTTTACAAAAAGTATTAAGTATTTTTAGTTTGAATCTGCGATTTCTTTGAAAGACTTTCATTTTTATGTGTTTATTTTATTTCCGTGGAATGATTTTATTGTTGATCGTATTTCTATTATTATGATTTCGTTGGAATTACTTGTTTTCGATTATCGTATGAACGTTGTTTATTTTCCATGAAAATCTATGTTTGTTTAAAATCGTATATTTATTGAGTTGACTGTTGATTTGTAAATACAGTGAATATTTGAAAAATAGTTTATCGAAATGGCCCTAGGATACTTAGATATAGTAATGGATATAGGAGGTTGGTATACCAGCTGGGTTCTGTTAGCAGTACTGCACCGATGTTGAGATTGATATTGATGATATATCATGTACCTCCTCATGGATTCGTCCAGGGGCAGGGAGACACGTACCTCCTCACGGATTCGTCCTGGGGTAGGGAGACACGTACCTTCCTAAGGATTCGTTCCTGGGATATGGAGATATGTACCTCTCTAGGGTCCGAACCCTCGGTCCTAGAGTAGGGAGATACGTACCACTCTTAGGATTCGTCCTAGGGTGGGAGTTATGTTCGACAGACAGTCACTGTGGTCGAACGACCCATATTCCAGTCCTGACTTATGTTGAGTATTCTAGCGGGTCAGAATTGAAGGGAATTGAGTGACTTATTAACCGATTTTACATGTTTATCTCATTCTTGAAGTTAAAATGATTATAACTGATTTATGGTTTGATTTTGTAAGGATTGGAAGTTGAAATGAATTGTTTCTTAAATAAATGTCACCCGTTCTATTTCTATAAATGATTTGAATTGAAATATGTATATTGTGATATGTTTCTTATTAACAGTTATTTATGATTTTAATATTTGAGTTTAGTGTACACCCACTAAGCTATATGCTTAGCACGTTAGTTGTTTTATAACGCGTAGGTACCAGGGATACTGAAGAGGCCAAAGACCCAAGAGAGAGAGTTGCTGACAGAGTCTCAGAGTCACTACAGTTGGGTAGTTATGTTTTTGTATATATATTCTGTAAGCATGCATATACAGAGAGTTTGTAAATATGTTTTGTAATTATGTACTGTAATTAATTATTTTATGTTTTCTGTTTTACATGTTTTTATAAACTGTTTGAAAGTCGCACTAAACGGCAGAGTGCACATTTGATTGAAAATGATATTTGAAGTGTTGTTGTGATTTTTGTTTGATTTGAATTGTGGAAAAACAGGTTTTGGGAAATCAGAAAAACAAAGGGAACTTTGCCGAAATTTTTGTAAAAAGTGTATTTTAATGGGCTCACAATGGTTTGAAAAGTTTTGAAGTGAATTGAGAAAGTTTTGAAAACCCGGTAATGCTCCTTTGGGTCGATCCAGTCGGGTCGGGTCAAGGGGTGTTTCAAACACATCTCTAGTTGCGATTACATCGATTTTCCATCGAGAGAAGACGAAGAACGAAGGAGGAGAAATCTAAGTGGGAAACAAGCAGGTTTCGATTCTCGACTTCATCGAATGGGTTTTATTACTTCTCTTTTTCCTATCTTTATGTTTAATTAATTGTATGATTGCTTAGATTTGTTGTTAGGTGGTTCCGGAAACTATGACCGGATTTGGAAATTTGACTATGTAATATTTTTCATATATTTCATGATATGTTGTTAGACAATTTAATTCCATTAATTGATAATTCTTATTTGTTTGCATTACGAAAATGTTTGTATGAATTTTGAATTATTATTAATAAGGAAATTATATTCATTATGAGACATCAATTGATTGTAATTGAGTTTAGTAAGAGTCTAGCAATGAATTATAGGTTGATTAAGGCATGAAAGTGTTTAATTGACCAAAGAATTATTACTACATTGGGTGTTTGATCGCTTTACTCTGGGACCAATAGGTGAAGTGGATTGAATTCAAATCATCAATGCATGAACTATAATTTGATGAGCCAATATTAGGAAATAGTTCATCTTGAGTATATTTTGCTTCATCATAGTCAATGTTTTCTTATCCGGGATTGGAATCGTGTGACCACCTAGTGTTATCCTCCATATATTCCGTCTCGCTTTACTTTTATTATTTTAGTAGTTAATTGTAGTTTAACTAAAAACCCAAAAACATTATTGATTTATTTTACTGCTTTAATATAATCTCTAGTTTTATAATTAGTACCACTACTTCCTTGTGGATTCGACTTCGTACTCACGAAAATTTTATTACTTCGACACATTCTACACTTGAGATTTATTCCCACGCGTTTGCACTTGTCAAAGTGGTCTCTCATAAACTAACGGCATAAACTTATTTTGTTACTTCTCACAATAGCACTTAATGTCGCGAATTAATCAGTTTGCGGGAGATGGTCTCTCGCGAACTAATCAGTTCACGACATTAAGTGCTCTATCGCGAACTAATAAGAACACTAGCAACAAATACATTAATATCAAGCCCCATCCTATGTATCCATCCTTGAATTTCTGTACCTCTTCGAATTGAACCTGTTAACCCACAAGCCGAAAGCAGTCCCGTGACAATTACAAGATTAGGTTTGACCCCAGAAACTATCATCAGCTCGCTGGCTTTGAGCGAAACCTAATATTACTGCATTCCAAGTGACCAAATCAGGAACCAGACCTTCGGTAGTCATTCTAGAGAAAAGATATTCAAATGAGTATTGATCAACAACAAAGCGTGGAGTTGCTTGCCTGGTCTCAAGGCCTTGCATTTCATGCATTTTTGAAGCAAGAAGCCCAGGTGGTCTGGAGACAAGTTCTTTGTTGGGGAAACAAATCTTTTCGTGACTCCATAGAATGCTCCAAATTAATTCCCACCTTTTGCATGTGAATTATTTATCTCCCAAGTAACCGAATTAACGATCTTCGTGATTTATATAATTATATTTATTTGACATCATCGCATCAGAAATTTATTAAAATTTTCTTACAATATATATATATGTATGTATATGTTTATCTATTTGACATTTTTTAAGCTAATACCAGATTTTGAAACTTTATGTGAATAACTTAACCTCTGTTGGTGTGTCAAAATTATGAGGATCAAAATTCTGTCGGAACCTATTTATAATATTACTAATTGTTAAGCTATTATTGATCATTTCTTTAAAATGTTTGAATTTGTTGCTATTTAATGAAAAATTTATAACTAAAAAAGTTAAAAATTATAATTTTTTTATTTTTTATCGTTTTCAAAATAATTTTTAAAGACAAACAATTTTACTGCAAATAACTATTTTAACCATTTTAAGAAATAATACCAAATACATTTATATGGTTTTCAGTTTTTGGAAACTACTTTTAATAAATACTACCAAACACGTTTGCATTTTTAAAAACACCATTTTAAAAATATAATTTCTATTTTTAATAAGTAGCTTTAAAAATATCACTTTAAAAAAAGATTCTAAAAGTGCTAAAGTGACTTTGAATTATTTTTTTTACTGATCGGATAAGGGGTTTGACGAGAACTGTTGAGATCAAACACTGTATGCACGGTCCGAATGTCTACTCTTATAATTGGAGAAAAATCTACTCACACGTGCATTATGATAAATATTGTAACATCCCGGATTTCGGATAATTAATTATATATATATGAAAATAAATTTTATGATTGGAGGGGGTGTAAATGTAATTAAAAGTATGTTTATTTTTATGATTTCCAGGTGGACCAGATTGAACGGTCGAAAATGATGCTTGAAGATTGAAAAATGGAGACAGGGAGTATCGCGACCTGGTCATCGCGACCACAGGTCGTGATAGCCCGCTCGCGGTGGAAAATATGATTTTTGGCAGTGAGCATCGCGACCAGTCACCGCGACCACAGATCGCGATGAACTGCTCGCGATGAAAATGTCAACTTCTGGCAGTGAGCAACGCGACCACCAGCGCGACCAAGGTACCGCGAGGTGTGCTCGTGATGGAGGCGGTGCAAACGCTCCAGTGAGTACCGCGACCAAAGGTCGCGACAACCGAAAAATATAAAAAAAAAAATTTGGCTTCCGCGAGAAGCCACAAACAGACAGGGGAGAGAAAAGAGAGTGAGAGACAGTGAGAAAGAAGAAAGAAAGAAGAAGAAAGAAGAAGAGAAAGAAAAGAAGAGAAAGAAGAAAGAAGAAGAAAGAGGAAGAAGAGGAAGAAGAAGAAGAAGAAAAGAGGAAGAAAAGAGAAAAGGAAGTGTAGAAGGAAGGGAAAAGGGAAGGAAAAGGAAAAGAAAATCGTGAAAACGCGATTTGTCGAAAGGAAACGGTATCCAGGTTGGTGTACCTTCGTTTTCGAAATTTTTACGAAAAGCATTAAGTGTTTTTAGTTTGAATCTGAGATTTATTCGAAGATTTTTCATTCTTATGTGTTGATTTTATTTTCATTGAATACTTTTATTGTTGATCATATTTTCATTACTGCGATTTCGTGGAAATTATTTGTTTTCGGTTATTGTATAAATAAAGTTGATTTTCCTATGAAAAATTAATGTTATTGAACTCGAATGTTTCCGTTGATTGTAAATATAGTGAATATTTGAAAATAGTTTATCGTAACGGCCCTAGGATACTTAGACATAGAAATGGATATAGGAGGTTGGTATACTAACTGGGTTCAGTGAGCAGTACTGCGCCGATATTGATATGCTATTGATGCTTATTATGTACCTCCTCATGGATTCGTCCAGGGGCAGGGAGACACGTACCTCCTCACGGATTCGTCCTGAGGTTGGGAGACACGTACCTTCCTAAGGATTCGTTCCTAGGATAGGGAGTTATGTACCTCTCTAGGTTCCGTACCCTCGGTCCTAGAGTAGGGAGATACGTACCACTCTTAGGATTCGTCCTAGGGTGGGAGTTTGACCCATATTCCAGTCCTAGTATGTTGAGTATTCTAGCGGACCAGATTTGAAGTGAATTGAGAAGTGAATTGAATAACTTTATTGATCTATTTTATATGTTAATCTTCTTGTTAAAATTAAAGTGATTAAAATTGTTTTATGCTTTGATTTTGAAATTAAATTGATTTGTAAATGATTAGCATCGAAAAGATATATATTGTAATTTGTTTCTTAATAAAAGTTATTTATGATTTTCATATTTGAGTTTAGTATACACCCACTAAGCTATATGCTTAGCGCGTTAGTTTTGTTTCTAACGCGTAGGTACCAGGGATCCTGAAGAGGTAAAAGACTGAAGAGGAGTTTTCTCCAGCTTGAAGTTTGGAGTCGCTACATTGACTTGGGGTAGAGATATTTTTGTATATATATATTCCGCAGCATGCATGTACAGAAGTCTGTAATTTCGAAGAGTTTATATTTATATGTTTTGTAAATCATTTATTGATTTCTGTTTTTCGTTTTCAGAATGTTTGTAAATTTTTTAATTCTGAATCGTTTTATTTTATAAACTGTGTTGGAAAGTCGCACTAAACGGCAGAGTGCGCAATTGTTTGAAAATGATATTGAAGTGTTGTTGAAAATTGTATTTGATTTGAGTTGTGGAAAAACAGGTTTTGAAAAATCCGAAAAACAAACGGAACTCTGCCGAATTTTTGTAAAAAGTTTATTGCGATGGGCTCACTTGAAAAGACTTTTAAATTATAAATTATATGGATTTCAGTTATAAAAAGAATTTAGAAAGTTTTGAAAACCGGTAGCGCTCCCTGGGTCGATCCAGCCGGGTCGGGTCAGGGGGTGTTACAAATATGTATGACTACATTTACATCCATCGCTGCAAATGTAGAAGAGAAAATATACACCACTTACTCAACTCTTCTGTGAAAATGAATCGATGAATATCCTTATAATTAAATTTATGAAATATTAATGAAATACTTAAAAGGTTGATGTATTAAAGTAATAAAATGGATACCACTAGGGATTTTCTATATATTTTTTCTTTCTATTCAGAAAAAAAGGGGCTTTATTTTATTTCATTCAATTTAATTAGGTCATTGAAAACAAGATACATATGATTATATGAAGCTTGAGTAATAATTTGATACCTTATGTCAAAGCTTGAGTAGCAAGTCAAGTAGGTTTGAATTTTATTAAATTAGTGGTGATATTGCCACCCAACAAAAAATTGTTAAGGCTCTCCACTTTTTAATTTTTTAAATAAAAAAAATTCAATTTTTTATTATAAATTATTAGTTTATTCAAATTTTCTTTTGTTGAGGAACATTAAAACTGGGGTATCTTAAACAAAATTAGTGGGTGCAAATATTGCAACTCTTAGATTGTTTTTTGGACTCTGGAGATTAGACTGAGCCCAACCCAATTAGCACAAAATGCAACCTCTAGTTTTTTTTTTTTTAATTTTTAATTTTTATTTTTTAAAAACAACCAACCACTCTAAGGAAAAAAAAAAAAAAATACCAAAAGCTTTCTTGACAAAAAAGAGAAAAAAACAAAAGGAAAAGATTCTTTCTCTGTATTAGTCACAAACACGCGGTTTAACTGAATAGTTAATTGGACTAGAATTATCTGTTGATCTAATTAAAAAAAGAAAAAATTTTGATTATATATTAATAATAATAGTTACGTGTCACAAGATTAACAAAATAAAGACACATCATTTGTCAAATAAATTTGTTTAAGCCTTGTTTGACATGGCTTATAGAAGTGGCTTTTGGACTTTTGGGATCCAAAAGCCACTTCTACATTTGTTTGGATGGTTAAAAAAAATGGCTTTGAACTTTTGAAAGCTCTTCTAACCCAAGCTGATTTTTTGGGCTTTTACCAAAAGCTCTTTCAGATGAAAGACCGGGAAGCCAAATGCATTTAATGAAATTTTTATAATTTCAATTTTGCCCTCTTCCTCTTCCCTGTCGACTCCCCGATCACCCGAATCACTGCCTCCACCGTCTCCGTCTCACAAAACTCCACCCATTTTCTGCTTCCCCACCGTCAAATCCCCCACCACATGATATATCAACACCGATGCCATTCCTGCACCGATCCCGCACGAAAATTGTCCACACAACACACTTAAATTAACAAGAAAACAAAATAATAACACCAGAAAAAATTGATTCAAGACAAGAATCAATTTCTCTCTCTACTGATTCTTCTGGGAGAAAAAATGTGAAATTTGATGAGAGAGAGAGATGGGTGGTATTAGAAAACAGAAAACAGTTCTTAATGAGAAGGTTAAAAAGGGTCGTAAAATGGAGTGGAGGAAGATGAGGAGAGGAGGACAGCAGTGATGAGGCATCAATGAAGATTTAGAAAAGGACGAAGAAGAAGGGAGGAGGAGGAGAAATTGGTGAAAAGTAGGCATTGGGTTTAGGAACGGTAAATGGATAACAATTGTAGACCATTCTTTTTTCATTTCTAAGTGGATAATAATTAATTACTTTATTACTTTAATTATTTAATTTTTTTAATAAAATATAAATTTAAAAATATTAGAACTAAATATTTATATAAAAAATTATATATATTTTTTATTATAAAGTTAAAATTATATTAAGTAAAGACTATAGTAAAATATTATAGCCAAAACTGTTTTAAAAGCTGTTATTAAAGGGTAAAATGGTCCTATTATAATTTATAGACTTTTTAAAATATTTCGCCCAAACAGTCTTAAAAGCTCTTCTGGTTATAAAAGCTCTTTTGAAATATATTATCCAAACAGAAACTAAAAAGTTCAGGCTTTTACTTCTCTTCTTCTACTGTCAAAAGTCAAAAGTAAAAGTTTTCCCAAACAAGCCCTTAACCTCTTTCTCTCCCTCTCTTAATTTGTATTTGTCAAATAAACTTGTTTATTCTCTGGCCTAAATTGATATGTTAATCACAAAATGTCATGTATAAATACCTCTTTGTTTGTCATAAACACGCCATTTAACTAAATAGTTAATTGGACCACGATTATATATTCATCTACTTGAAAAAAGAAGAATTTTTATCATAGATTAGTAATAATGGTCACATATAAAAAGATCACTTAAAATTTAACAGAACAAAGCTTAAAATTCAACATAACAAAGCGGCATATGAATAAATTGTGAGTAGTAAAAGCTGGGAAAAGTGGCAAAAGAATTCTCACACAAAGAGCAAAGCCTTTGTGGACTTTTTGCTAGTTTGTCCCCTTGAAGCCAGAAAGAAAGAAGATCAAAAGCAGCTAATGATTAGATCTATTAGCTTTGGAGTGACTAAAATATACAATGTATTCATATTAGACATTCAAATTACATCTCATTAGCTTCACATGTCACGAAACAAAATACCTTTGAGCACATATGTATAATACTTCTGTATAGTATTGTCATACGAAAATTATTTCACGTCCTACGAAACAATTACAATGGCTGAAGATGCTCAAACCCATAAATCACAGAGTGGGAAATGGAATGATAGAACCAACTAGGCAGATGATAAAGGAGGATATAATTCAAAATTCTATAGAAAGAAAATGAAGGCATTGGCGAAAAAATAAAAAACCAGAACATATTCATGTGTCAGTATGCTGTATAATTTCACAAGAAGCACAGCACAGCATAGTCATATGTGTTTGGATTTCTATTTTTTCTTTTTTCCTTCCAGAAGCATATATGATAACCAATAATGATAATATTTCTCAAGTAGTTTTTTACACAATGGGTACAAGCAATCAATAGGTTTCTGGGGTGATCATTCAAATCTTAATCTTAAAGAAACATGTGAATATGGTAGCCAACAGAATCATAAAAAGTATCAATATCATAATCTCTTTTACAAATCCTTTTGCTTTTTTTGCCTTCGGAGAAAAGTAATACATTTATAAGATGAAAATCTAGTATGCACTGGTGGCTCCTAATACAAATAAAAGAGTAAACAAAATTATCAATGTTGAAAGGAAAAATTTCATGCCCCCCATTGAAAAGCCTAATGCATTATATATGGCCCAGTTCCTTCTACAAAATTCATGACACAGAAGAATAAAGTATATCTATTGTGGGAAAAGTTTGTTTCGATGAAAAAAGTAAGGGAGTTCAGTGTACAAATGGAATACCCTCATAAGAAGTTAGGAATCACCATTCTATTATCTTAGCTCTCGTCTCCAACACGTCGTACATCTTTAGATCCTTCATGTTCTTCCACTTTACTCTCATCTGCAGATATGGAAGATGAAAGTTGAAATGGGGATAAAGAACACTCAGGCAAAAAAAAGATGTTCTTCCACTTTTCTTTTTCCCATCTGTCACCTTCATAGATCACGGACTTTTTTTAAATGATATTTGGGAAAAGAATTTAGTCCTTGTATCCTCTTTATTTGTTAAGTACATATATATCTCAGGTTCAGGTACATATACATAACCCAAGCACATATATACATGCATTTGGTATGTAGTTAACTACCAATGAATACAATTTCAAAGCTATGTAATTAATCTTAAAACTAAAAGATTTTTTTTTTTTTTTGGGAGAACCTGGAAGGAACGAAAATTCATTTTAAGACTTTATGTCCTTTTAATATAAACAGAGTTCAACTATGTCGGAATCATATAGAAAGCTTGTAATCCTATTCCGGATGATTTTCAAATTTATATCAGATTTAATTGGGGAAATATCCAATTCTATACAAAATTAAAAAAGAAATTATATTACATGATAGCACATACCTTCTCCATTTCTCTCATTTGATTTCTTGTTCTACTTCTTCTCCAAAAAAATTATCATTCTTTTCAACCCAACTAAAGCCTGGCTTCTTATGGATCTTCTTCTCCTTCATAATATTTCTAAGCTTTTCAACCTGATGCCATTCCCCATTGGCAGCATAAATATTTGACAGTGTAACAAAAGCTCCTGGCTTTTTCAAGTCCATTCTCAAAATTTTCTCAGCCATCAAGTTAGCCAAATCTCTTCTTCCATGAATTTTACATCCGTTGAAGAAAGCACCGGTGATTGAATTAGTTACTTCTATTGGCATCCCTATTAACAATTCATAAGCCTCCATCATCCTCCCGGAACGACACAACATATCAACAACACAAGCGTAATGCTCTTTACTAATCTCAATTCCACGTGTTTCTTTCATGGACCTAAATATCTTCAAACCTTTCTCAACTAAATCACCATGGCTGCAAGCAGAAAGAACAGCTATGAATGTGACTTCATTCGGTTGCATCCCTTCTTCCTGCATTTTCTCAAACAACTCCATTGATGCATCAAATATACCATGCTTCCCATAGCATCCAATCATGGAATTCCACGATGCGATATTCTTGACCTGAATCATGTCAAACACATTCTTAGCATCTTTCACACTGCCACATTTTGAATACATGTCAATAAGAGCACTAGCAAGAAATACATTAATATCAAGTCCCATCCTATGTATCCATCCTTGTATTTCTCTACCTCTTCGAATTGAACCTGTTAACCCACAAGCCGGAAGCAGTCCCGTGACAGTTACAAGATTAGGTTTGACCCCAGAAACTATCATTTCCCGAAACAACTTGAAAGCTTCATCAGCTCGCTGGCTTTGAGCGAAACCCGATATCACTGCATTCCAAGTGACCAAATCAGGAACCAGACCTTCAGCAGTCATTCTAGAGAAAATCTCAAATGTTCCATTGGTATCACCTCTCCTAGCATAGCCAGCTATCATCGCGTTCCACGTGAAATCATTAGGTTCTAAACCTTCCAACCTCATCCTTTCAAACAAAACAACCGCTTGCTCAATCTTTCCTGTGTTACAATACCCGCAAATCATTGAAGTCCAAGAAGCAACATCTCTGTCAACCATTTTATCAAACACTATACGACCATAACTTACATGTTCGCATTTGCAATACATATCTATCAAAGCATTACCAACTGACACATCACTCTCGAAACCCATTTTGTTCACCATTGAATGAACTTCTTTTCCTTTCTTCAAATCAAGCAAACCAACGCAAGCTTTTAACACGATCGAAAACGTAAACTTGTTGCATGAATTCAATGAGTCTCGCATCAGCGAAAAGTACCCAATTGCCTTTTCGAAGTCCCCATTATATGCGGAGGCCAAAACCATCCAATTCACAGCGAAAACATTTGGGTTTGGAATCTCATCAAACACCAAGCGCGCAGACTTCACATCCCCACAACTCGCGTACATACCAACAAGCTTGGACTTCAAAGAAAAGATGTTCAAATGAGTGCTGCTCAACAACAAAGCGTGGAGTTGCTTGCCTGGTCTCAAGGCCTTGCATTTCATGCATTTTTGAAGCAAGAAGCCCAGGTGGTCTGGAGACAAGTTCTTTGTTGGGGATACAAATCTTTTCATGACTCCATAGAATGCTCTATTAATTCCCACCTTTTGCATGTGAATTATTTATCTCTAACCGAATTAACAATCTTCGTGATTTATATTTATTTGACATTGGTAAGCTATCATCACATCAGAAATCTATTAAAATTTTCTTACGATATATATATATATATATATATATATATATATATGTATATGTTTATCTATTTGACATTTTTTATAGTGACCTGTCTTAAAAATCTACAGTTAATAAGCTGGATAATGTAAGACAGTAACGGTGTTTCGTATGAGTATCAATGTACAAAGGCTTCCGGGTCACATTTTAATTAATTAGGAGTAAGGACTGAGTTTTATTTTCAAATATTTAATCCCTAATAATGGATCCAAACAGATACTGCTAAAATGACATGAATTATTAATTCTGATGATGAAGATAAATTCAACAATTTTTTTTGCATTTTATTACATGTTAGTTCAATGGATTGAGTTAAAGTGCCAACTTTTTCTTGTAATATATTGGCATATAAATAAATTCATCAAGTTCCTGTCAAGTTACTTGTAAAAAACTTCTACAGAGACTGACTTGGTCTTGGTTACACATGTTTGACAATGACAGTGACAGGAAAGTTTTATCTTGAACAGGAAAGGTAGTTGCTATCAGGGTTAGAAACCAAAACCAATCTGGATTTCTTGGAGATACACTTTTTGTATCATCATACACATTTGAGTTTCCAGTAATTAAATATCAGTGATTGTGATCATCTTTCAAGGAATCAATTTGCAGCAAAAACAGTTTATATGGGGACTTGTTTGGCAAAATTTATACATGATTACTAGATATACAATCATGAGTTCACACCATTTGTTGCCCTTATATGGATGACCAGGAAAGTGGTATTGAAAATCAAACATGTATGCGTGTAGTGTCTAAACAACATGTGAATGAATTACAAAAAAAGGACTTATACTATTGAACTGATGAATGAGGTTGGATCAGGAGGAGCGGAGACTTCAACTGCTCCTTCCATCATCTGGGTGACTTTCTTCATGGTAGGTCTCAGTGAAGGGTCTTCCTGAATGCACCAAATTGCTATCCTCACAAACTTCTTTACTCTCTTCATATCATTCATCGCCTCCTCGTCGTTCTCCACTAACAAATCCAAATTCCCGTCTCTCAAACAATCATATGCATAGTCTGAAAGTATCATTTGTTCTTCCTTTGCATTCGCCTCAAAGTTCTTTCGACAGCTAACGAGTTCAAGCAACAATACTCCAAAGCTGTAGACATCAACTTTTACAGTGATGGGCAGGTTTTTGAACCATTCAGGAGCCACATACCCTTTGGTTCCCCTTATTGCAGTTGTTGTTTGTGTCTGGTCTGCCTTCAAAAGCTTTGCCAATCCGAAATCTGAAATTCGTGCTGTGAGACAGTCATCGAGAAGGATGTTCTGAGGCTTGATATCACAATGTATGATCTGATTGTTGCATTCTTCGTGCAAGTAAAACAGCCCTCTTGCGGTTCCAAAAGCACTCTGAATCCTGCTTTCCCAATTAGGCCTTGAGTTCCCAAACAAGAAGTTTGCTAAAGAGCCATTGCTCATGTATTCATACACCAGAAGGCGGTTCTGTCCTTCATTGCAGAATCCTAAGAGCCTGACTAAATTCTTGTGATTTGTTCGGCCTATTGAATTCACTTCTGATCTAAACTCCTGCTCACCGTCACTAGTTGCCTTATCTAGCCTCTTGATTGCTACGAATTCGTTGTTGTCAAATGCTAAGACTCCTTTATAAACTGTTCCGAAAGCGCCACTGCCCAGCTCTTCCTTGAATCCCTCTGTGATATGCTCTAGCTCTTTGTAAGTGAAACTTTGCAGGTTCATGGATGGCATGGCTGTTACTGGCTGTACAGTTCCCTGTTTTGTTCGATTCCAGCAGTAAAAGAAAATGAAGGTTCCTAGCAGTAAGAGGATGTTCACAAAGATGGAGCTACCTAACAGTGCTGATAAAATGGTGACCAATGTTGAATTTTGCTCCTTGTTTGAACCTGAACCTGCAGATCCAGTGGAGTTATCTTTCCTTATCTTGATCAGAGCTTTTCCACCAACACTCGGGCCATTCCTCCCATTTCCGAGAGGAACTTGCTTCTTCCAACATTCTCCATTTTTGAAAAAGGCAGCAGAACAAAAACAATCACTCAAGCAAACCTGTCTACACCAATCTTCACTCACAGATTTATAAGACTCGTAATGAAAATTTGGCCAGTCTGTATTGATCATATCTCTGAATTCGAAAAGATGCATTTCTTCCGATGTTTTATCACAACTCTGTGGGACAAAGTTCTGTTTGCATCCTTTCATCACATCTTCAGGATCGAAGAACGTATAACCAGGAGGGCACTGGCACTTCTTTCTATCATCTACCAAACTGCAATAGCTATTGAACCCGCAAGCGCCACTGCCTTTGTCTCCCGCAATTCTCACACAGATGTCTGATGGTATAAAGGACAAAGTGGACCAAGCCATAGGCCAATTTCCATCACTTGAATTTGAGCTCTTCGGGTAGATGTAATGTCTGAATACTCCATCAGAGTCAACAATTGCTCTTTGGTAAAAATTCTGTGTTGATGCTGTATTTGAAAATACTGGATTAAGTATGCTTCCATTTTTTGCTATAAGATACATGTAGCCAGATTGGTTGAAGATCACTTGAAAACCATCAGGAATAGAAGACTGAGTCGACCAATAAGCAGCATTAGCATCTTCTTTTGGATACGTTGTGGTGTATAGGAGGAGATTCCCATCAGATTGCAGTTCAAACATGAATCTGCCACTCGAATAATTCGAATCAGAGAAACGAGCAACGAGTCTGCTGCCTTGACTCATCGTCTGTGTGGGCAGCATTGTGTCTGTTGGCATATCAAAACTCTCCCACAAATTGACAGAATCACTGCCAGCCAAGACAAAGTTCCCGGTGTCAAGCATAGCTCCATAGACAACTCCATCGCCAGGTCCAACACTCCATATCTGCCTGCCTGTAGCATCTCTGAGAACCAAAGGTCCATCCGCTGTAAGTTCAGCTTTTGATCCTCTTTGCACCAGCTCATTTCTGTTGGCTGACCAGACAATGGTCTTTTCAGGTATTTTATCAAACCAGATGGCCAACAAAAAGCCCTGGTCCCCAATTTGCCGGAATCCGAAAGCAAATTCACCAGATGGTGACACCCAGGAAGAGCCTGAGTTATCATTTGATGCAGTAAGTGATGACCCCAAAGTTTTGTTACTGGGAGTTTGAGCAACTGTAAAAAATGGCATCAACAGAAGTATCAAGAAATAGAGAGAAAACTGAGGTACAAAAGCCATATTTTGAGTGTGTTTTCCAGGGAAAAGATAAAAAAACCTGAAACTTGTATGAAGATTGAAGATGAAAAACTTTTCTCCACTTGTGATAATATAGTGTTGAAGATTTCTTTGCAGATATTATTAGTATAAAAAGTCTCCATCAATTTCACAAAAAATAATAAATAAAACCAAGACTTTGACTTTGCTTCATTGAACATAACCTTGACGAAAACTTTAAAACTCCATTAATGTAATTAATAAAGAGAATGACTTGTATATAAGACTTGGTCACCTTTAACTAAAAAGATGCCTTCTGAAACCTAGACGAATGATGCTTATGTGAAGCCAAATCTGCGAGGATGAAGGAAACAAAATCCATATTTGAAACTACAGGACCTTCAACCGCGAAAGGGTGTTTCTTTTGAATGCTCTGGACAGCCACCAAAGAATCAGATTCCAACCAGTGAAGGTGTTTTCATGAGCCATATTTGAGTGTGCTTTCATGGAAAAAAAAAAAAAAAAAAACTAACTGAAACTTGTACGATGATTGTATATAAAATAAACTATTCTTTACTTTTCTGATGATATAATGTTGAAAGCTGCTTTGCAGATATTATAAGTATTAAGTCTCCATCAAATCAAATGCCACAAAAATTAATAAACAAAACCAAGACATTTGACTATTGCTTCGCTGAAGTTTTTTACTTGAGGACTCCATTAACATTGTTTTTTTTTCTGTTGCCGGCCTAATAAATAAAAAAAATGTATAAAGAGAGATGTTTTATGAACATAAATTCCATGATTTAATATAAATAAATTAGTGAGAGAAGAAAAACAGGTAATCGTCCATGGACTCTGACAGCTGACACGGGAAACATTAATATAGTAATTTTCATGAGTTGTCTTCAGGATTTTTTGGTCACTTGGAAGAGAATCCAACATCATCCTATAATTCCAATCACTGAAGATATTCGAATAAATAAAATTGTAAAATTTTTGGATTTCATACCGTTCACCAGGAATCTGAATGCGGAAGTGACGAGTTGATTTACGCGGGTTGTATCACCGAAACGGAAAGTCCCCTCATTCATAATGTAAGTAGCCATCCTCTGATTACTGTTTGTTTGTGCTTGATTGATTGAAGAATAAAAATCAGAAAATTCACTCTAGAATTTTCACTGTTTTTCTCCTCTGTCTTTCTTGCTTTTGTCTCACTCCTCTGTTCTACTTTCTTTGTTTCATGCAGGTCTTTTTCTGGTGCCAACTACAGGGTTTGAGACCATATTTTTGGCTTTTTAGAAAATAATAATAATAATTAAACGATTATGTAACATTATATTATCGTAAAGCTTTTTTTATCCTTTAAATTTGAGAGTTTGTACTACTATATTTTTTTTATACTATGTAACGCCATGTGTCCTTAAAGTACCCATTACGTGAACCTTTTTTTTTAATTTTCTCATTCAAATATTTGGATCGGTGACTCACAAAATTTGGCTGAGAAGTTTTTGTGATCTTCAGGCTTTGTTTGAAATTCTGAAAAACGACATACAAAACAAGTCAACCGAAGCTCTGTTTAATTAATAGTTAAACATGTCTGAACTAACAAAGTAGATAGGGAAAATTTCAAATAACCTCCAAAACATTTAGTTAAATGACGAATCAAATTTTTTGAAAAGTTAAAAAAAAAAAAATCATGTAATTAAATCTAATGTAATAATATTATTTAGGTCGTTTGCTATATAAATTACAAATAAAACGTAATTAAATTAAGTTATGAATGCATACAATGAATTTGATTTGGAGGGTTGGTGATGGACAGACTATTAATTTTTGGCTTGATAACTGGGTGCCTATGGTGGGTGTTCTATATCAGCATGCTTTAAATATGCTAGATGATATTCAATTGGAAGCCAAGGTCTGCAGTTTTTTTGATAAGGAATGGTGGAATTTTCAGCTGCTTTGTAATGTTTTACCTATTAATATAGTTCACAGTATTGTTAGTATTCATATTGGTAGGTATTTTACTAATAAAGACAGGTGCATTTGGGGTCCTACTGCCAATGGTGACTTCAATGTGTGGTCTGCCTATTCTTTGACAGTTGGGGACAATACAAATTGCTCGAAATGGAGAGACAATTGGAAGTTGAAAATTCCTCCTAAACTGCAAATGTTTCTTTGGATTCTTGTGCAAGGGAAAACCCTTTCCAATGCTTAAAGAGTCATAAGAGGTTTTGGAGATAATGCTGATTGTCCTAGGTGTTCCGAGAGCTATGAAGACTGTCAGCATATCTTCAGGAGCTGTAGAGGTTCTTTGAAAATTTGGGAAGCTTGCTGGCCTGGTTGCACAAGCACAAACAGCTTCACAGGGGATTGGGATAATTGGCTGCTGGACAATCTTTCTAATAAAAGGGAGATAAATAATTTAGGGCAGACTGATTTGTATTTTATATTTATTTTGTAGTTCATTTGGAAGTGGAGGTGCCTTTGTATTTTTGATAAGGATTTTGTTACCCCTACTAACTCACAGTATGTTATTTCTAAGTATCTTATAGAATGAAAAATAGCTACTCTGGAGGTTATTTATAATGTTACCAGGTCTAGCAAGGAAATCTCTTGGATTCTTCTTAGTGAAGGGTGGGTCAAATTGAATGTTGATGGCAACAGGGAAAGGAAGCTGTGAGGTATTTCTACAGGAGGGGTCTTCAGAAACGTAGAAAAGGAGTGGCTGTTGGGGTTTGTAGTGAACAAAGGTATTGGTAGTATGCTGGAAGCAGAACTCTGTGGTATATTTGAAGGGTTGAAGTTGGCTTGGGAGGCTGGTTTAAGAAGAATATGTGTGGAGTGTGACTTTACAAGTGCTCTTAACTTGCTGTCTTTAACAATCAGCAACAACCACCCTCTTTCCAGCGTAATTTTCATCTGCAAAGAGCATATCAACCAGGACTGGTGCTGCAATATTGGGCAAGTTTTTAGGGAAGGAAATAAAGTGGCTGATGGGCTGGCAAGACTTGGCCAATCTTTTAATTTGGGGGTTGTTGTTTTTGAGGCTGCCCCCTCAAGTGTTTTGTGTTTTGTTTATGAGGATTGTAGAGGTATTACTACCTCAAGACTCTCTGTTTGTAATGCCTACTGTTAGTAGTCATGGCCTCGGTTCGGTTCGAACCGGGCGGTTCGAACAGAATCGACAGTTTTGAACCGGAATATAAGGTTCCAGTTCAAAACCGGTTTCGAAATCGAGACAGCCGGTTCAGGCAGTTCTGGTTCAAACCGTTTATTTTTTTTTTTTATATTTTGAATTTTTTTTAAAACATTTATGCATGCTGTAGGTTGCAGCAAACTGCTGCAGCCTGCAGCTGCGCACTGCCAGTGCACTGCCCCCACGCATGGGGTAGTGAAAAATTTTCAATTACCTCTTGGAAGTGGAGCATTCTGTTGGAATTCCAAGAAACAAGAAGTAGTGGCTCAATCAACAGCTGAGGCAGAATATATTGCAGCTGCAACAGCCACAAACCAAGCAATTTGGATCAGAAAAATCCTCACTAACTTGGATAATGTTCAAGCTAATCCATGTGTACTTTTGTGTGATAATATTTCTGCAATTTCTATGGCAAAAAACCCTGTCCAACATGGGAGAACTAAGCATATAAATGTGAAGTTTCATGAAATCTGAGAGGCTCAAAGAAATGGTGAAGTGAAGATGATTCACTGCAGGTTTGAGTAGTGGCCTACATTTTAACTAAAGCTCTTGCTTCTGGGCAATTTAATGTGTTAAGGGCAAAGCTTGGAGTCTGTAAGAAAAATTTTAATGAGTAGTGTTGAAGTTTAAAACTTTTCTTGAAGACTCTAAAGTTGTTGCATGATGTTGTTTATGGTTTGTTTTTGTTGTAATGGGATGATCCATGTTTAGTTATCATTTGTTAAGTGTTTAGTTAGTATTTGATGTATCCAATTATGTTTAGTTGTTTAGTTTTAGTTTACTAGTAATGTTTAACAATGTTAGTGGGGTTAGGTAATATTTTGTGATAGCTTAGCATGCCAACCAGTACGACTGATTGTACCGATGGACAGCTTTGTATAGCTGTACCTCTCTTGCTATTTTCGTATGTATATCTCTAATGATAGTGCTCTGTGAGACAGATTCATTCACACACAAAAGAGAGTGCATTGTTTTGTTTTTTTTTTTTGCTCTCAATCGAGAGCTTCAAGTTGAAGCTTTGAATTTTAATGTATGGCTGTTGATGTATCAATGGTCGATGTTGTTAATGGTTAATGTTTATGGTATGGCAACATTGATTTTCTAACAGATGGGTTCAAAACTAATCTTCTGGTATTTCTGTTGGATGTATGTTTTCTTTACTAATTTTTTTTTTGTGTTCATTGGATACTGTCATGTGCTATCTTCTTTATTTTTGTTGGGAAATTTGAAACCTCTTAACTATTTAAATCGTTTTTCTGTTTGGGGCAAACATGGACTTGTGTTCTTACTGGGGGCATGACTGCAATTGAGATCGGCCGGCTGGCGATCTCGGCCATAGCTTGATAACATGATATTAGAGGGCTTAAATACTATTGTTAGACCATTTTCTGATAGTTTTAAGTTTTCGGATTGAGTGGTTACTAACATGGTATTAGAACTAAGTTTTTTACAGAGGTTTCTGGTAGTTGATATCAGAACCCGACCAATATCTTGGAACCCAAATTTGATTTACATAGATTATTGATTCCCTTAAAGAGTGGTTGTTAGGTGTCGTAAAGACAGAGAACCTAAGGGTGTGGTGCTGTGAGCTACAGATATTATACATGGTGGAAAAATATGATCAGAACTCACAAGTTCTTTAAATTTCCTTGAATGATTTGATTACTAAAGATAGTATTATACTTTGAGATTATTTGAAAAACACATGAATGTTCATTGAAACATTCAATAGTTTCTTTGTCTACGTTGAGAAGATAGTGTTATGAATCTCATTAAACACCAAGCGCGCAGACTTCACATCCCCACAACTCGCGTACATACCAACAACCTTGGAGTTCAAAGAAAAGATGTTCAAATGAGTATTGCTCAACAACAAAGCGTGGAGTTGCTTGCCTGGTCTCAAGGCCTTGCATTTCATGCATTTTTGAAGCAAGAAGCCCAGGTGGTCTGGAGACAAGTTCTTTGTTGGGGAAACAAATCTTTTCATGACTCCATAGAATGCTCCATTAATTCCCACCTTTTGCATGTGAATTATTTATCTCCCAAGTAACCGAATTAACGATCTTCGTGATTTATATTTATTTGACATTGGTAAGCTATCATCACATCAGAAATCTATTAAAATTTTCTTACAATATATATATGTATGTATATGTTTATCTATTTGACATTTTTTAAGCTAATACGAGATTTTGAAACTTGATGCGAATAACTTAACTTCTGTTGGTGGGTACATTTGTTTGATTTTGTTAAGCTATTATGAGGATCAAATTCTGTCGGAACATATTTATAATATTACTAATTGTTTTTTAAACTAACACCAGGATAAATATTTTATCAAGACCTGTTTTTAAAATTTACTGTTAATAAGTTGGATAATGTAAGACATTAACTGTGTTTCGTATAAGTATCAATGTACAAAGGCTTCCAGGTCACGTCTCAGAACATTATAGAATAATAATGGATCTAAACAGATACTGCTAAAATGACATAAACTATTAATTCTGATCATGAAGATAAATTGAACAATTTTTTTTGTATTTTATTACATTTTAGTTCAATGGATTGAGTTAAAGTGCCAACTTTTTCTTGTAATATATTGGCATATAAATAAATTCATCAAGTTCCTGTCAAGTTGCTTGTAAAAAACTTCTACAGAGACTAACTTGGTCTTGGTTTCACATGTTTGACAATGACAGTGACAGGAAAGTTTTATCTTGAACAGGAAAGGTAGTTGCTATCAGGGTTAGAAACCAATCTGGATTTCTTGGAGATACCCTTTTTGTATCATCATACACATTTGACTTTCCAGTAATTAAATATCAGTGATTGTGATCATCTTTTAAGGAATCAATTTGCAGCAAAAACAGTTCATCTGGGGACTTGTTTGGCAAAATTTATACATGATTGCTAGAAATACAATAATGAGAACACCATTTGTTGCCTTATATGGATGACCAGGCAAGTGTTACTGAAAATCTAACATATATGTGCATAGTGTCTAAACAACATGAGCATGAACTCCGAAAAAGGACTTATACTATTGAACTGATGAATGAGGTTGGATCAGGAGGAGCAGAGACTTCAACTGCTCCTTCCATCATCTGGGTGACTTTCTTCATGATAGGTCACAGTGAAGGGTCTTCCTAAATGCACCAAATTGCTATCATCACAAACTTCTTTACTCTCTTCATATCATTCATCGCCTCCTCGTCGTTCCCCACTAACAAATCCAAATTCCCGATTCTCAAACAATCATATGCATAATCTGAAAGTATCATTCGCTCTTCCTTTGCGTTCGTCTCATAGTTCTTTCGATAGCATACGAGTTCAAGCAACAATATTCTAAAGCTGTAGACATCAACTTTTGCAGTGATAGGCAGGTTTTTGAACCATTCAGGAGCCATATACCCTTTGGTTCCCCTTATTGCAGTTGTTGTTTGTGTTTGGTCTGCCTTCAAAAGCTTTGCCAATCCGAAATCTGAAATTCGTGCTGTGAGACAATCATCGAGAAGGATGTTCTGAGGCTTGATATCACAATGTATGATCTGATTGTTGCATTCTTCGTGCAAGTAAAACAGCCCTCTTGCGGTTCCAAAAGCAATCTGAATCCTGCTTTCCCAATTAGGCCTTGACTTACCAAACAAGAAGTTTGCTAGTGAGCCATTGCTCATGTATTCATCCACCAGAAGGTGGTTCTGTCCCTCATTGCAGAATCCTAGTAGCCTGACTAAATTCTTGTGATTTGTTAGGCCAATTGAATTCACTTCTGATCTAAACTCTTGCTCACCGTCACTAGTTGCCTTGTCTAGCCTCTTGATTGCTACTAATTCGTTGTTGTCAAATGCTAAGACTCCTTTATAAACTGTTCCAAAAGCACCACTGCCCAGCTCTTCCTTGAATCCCTCTGTGATATGCTCTAGCTCTTTGTAAGTGAAACTTTGCAGGTTCATGGACGGCATGGGTGTTACTGGCTGTACAGTTTCCTGTTTTGTTCGATTCCAGCGGTAAAAGAAAATGAAGGTTCATAGCAGTAAGAGGAAGTTCACAAAGATGGAGCTACCTAATAGTGCTGATAAAATGGTGACCAATGTTGAATTTTGCTCCTTGTTTGAACCTGAACTTGCAGATCCAGTGGAGTTATCTTTCCTTATCTTGATCAGAGCTTTTCCTCCAACATTGGGGCCAATCCTCCCATTTGAGAGCGTAACTCTCTTCTTCCAACATTCTCCATCTCTGAACATGGCAACATCACAAAAACAATCACTCAAGCAAATCTGTCTACACCAATCTTCACTCTCAGCTTCATAATACTCATAATCAGACAGTGGCCAGTCTGTATTGATCATGTCTCTGAATTCGAAAAGATGCATTTCTTTTAATGCTTTATCACAACTCTGTGGGATAAAATAATTAATTTGCTCGTCCTATAGTATCATAACAGAGTGTCACAATTATCCATGTGACGCGGTCATATCAGAGTGTTATATATACCCGTGTAACGCGGGCATATCAGAGTGTCACAATTACTCGTGTCACGCGGTCATATCAGAGTGCTACATATACCCGTGTAAACGCGGTCATATCAGAGTGTCACAATTATCCGTGTGATGCGATCATATCAGAGTGTCACATATACCCGTGTGACGCGGTCATATCACAGTGTCACATATACCCGTGTGACGCGGTCATATCACAGTGTCACATATACCCGTGTGACGAGGTCATATCACAGTGTCACATATACCCGTGTGACGCGGTCATATCAGAGTTAGAAACTACGGACAATGAGCTAAAGCCATTTTTACAAATTCAAATAAAATCAAATGAGTAACGTTTCAATATCACAATAACGTTATACAGATATCGGTTCATCGATATTAGAAAATAGGTTTTATAAAAATAAACTATTAAGCAATTACGATTTGTACATAGAGATATATACATAACTTTCAATATCAAAAGACTTTCACATTACAAACTTATCAAAATTTACATTCAAAATTCTTTTAGGATTACCGTTATCTAGGTACTATTAGTAGGACTTTCACTAATACTTATCGGAGCCACTTATTACTCCACGTCTACTTAAGTGCCTACTAAAAGTAATTAACTTAGGTTTTTCAAAACAAAATTTCACACTCATTGAGCATGTTTGAAATTCGTACATTATTTATAAACTTGTACATTTAAATATCAAAGTTATAAAAAAAAAATTGCCATCATATATAAAATAATATAATATTGATTTAACTACAAAAAAACTATTTAGATAACACATTAATAATTATATACATATACTTATTGTGATTTAACTAAAAAGTCTAGTTTACCCGTCTTTGTGACCACAAACTATACACAATCTTTTTCAATAACTAACAAACTTTTCCTCATAAAATTAAAAGAATGAACTCATTGCACATCAAAATACATCATTCCTCAATGCTACAAATTTAATTCATCGGTTTTTAGAAATATTTTCAAATCAAAAAGTTATAAAATTTCACACTTCTAGTAGACATATAGATTATATCCCAGTAAAAATTTGAGAACTTTTATTATCAACTACTATTCTTATGTTCAAATCTTTCGGGTAGACTTCAACAGAGACCTTGCACTTCACAAATACAAAACAACAGAGTATAACTCCTACAATCATTAAGAAGTTTAGAATTAACCTAGACACATAAATCTATCTCCATACTAAATTTCATAAATTTTCGGTAATCTTAGCATTGTCAAAATAAGTTTGTATTTGCCTTAATCCGCTTAAACAAAGAATTTCCAATAACTCAGAATCAACTTCGAAAAAGATCATCATAAATTGCACACTTATATTTTTGTGCGAAACAAACTTTCCATTAATCCTTAAGATGTTAATAAAACTCTTTAATAATTTTTTTTTCCGTTATTACAATTCGCTCCTCATAAATGAATTCCGTCTTCGAAATTCGTCATAACTTATACTTAAAAGTTAAAATCATGGTACTGGGCTTATGTCATTTCTATTTGTTCCTAAATTGTCTTTTCCAATGAATTATATCTCACTGCAGTCTTAAGTAAAAGTATCTACTAGTTGTTCAAGCTTGCCTTTGCAAAATCTAATGTATTTCCACATAAATCAAAATTATCTCCAAGTTGTAATGACTCATAACTTATAACACAAATTTTTTCTAGAAGAATAAATCTCTAATCTCAAAATATAAAATCTTGATATAAAAACCCTATTTTCAATCAAATTATCTAACACCAATAAATATACAGATCTTATCCAAAATATCTAAATCATATTTTCTTTATATAACTAATATCAAGTGTCACTAAAATATATATATAAAAAATTCCTGAAACCTCATCTAAGGAATTTTAAATATCAAAACATTTCAAACTTACTGTGATGCCCTACAAAGACACTAACATAATTCCAATCAATAACCAATAAAAGTGACATAATTTATTTTTGTATAATCCATGAAATTCAAATATTTTCTCCAACTTCTAAAGTCATTAGTAAATCAAATCTCTCATCTTAGCTCTTTCAATTTTCACTAATTGCTAAAGTTCACAACGATACGTATAACATATATACACAGAAGAATTACATAAACAATTAGTCCTAAGAATTTGGCATTTAACTTGGTTCCAATAACTAATTCTAACTAAGAGTATTCAGGACCTTAAACCAGACTCTGATACCAAACTGTAATACCCCAAATTCAATATACAACGAACTAGGATGATACTCAGTCTAAACCCTTCAACTTACATATAAATAGATTAAAACCTTGTAACATCCCTAATTTCAAATAATTGATTTTGAATATGTAGATATAATATTTATGATTTCAGGGGTGGAAATGTAATTAAATGTATGTATATTTTTATGGTTTCCAGATTGACCAGATGGAGTGGTCCAGAAATAACGCATGAAAGAGAAGAAAAAGTTGGCAGTGAGTACCGCGACCACTCACCGCGACCAGAGATTGCGATGAGTCGCTCGCAGTGAAAAATGGTGATTTTTGGCAGTGAGCACAGCGACCAGGGATCGTGCTGATTAGCTCGCAATGAAAATGTGAATTTTGGACAGTGAGCAATGCGACTAACGATGCGCCCAGGTACCGCGATGGTTGATCGTGATGAAAGCGGTGAAATTCCTCCAGTGAGCAACGCGACCAAGTGCCGCGACCACCACAGGTCGCGATAAGCGGTCGCGATGACCAAATTTGTATAAAAAAAAAATAAGCTGGCGGTAAAGCTTCTGGAGGAAGTAACCAGAAAAGAAAGAGAGAACGTGAGAGAAGGGAAAAGAAAGAAAAAGAAAAAGAAGAAAGAGAGAGAGGGAGAAAGAAGAAGAAGAAGAGAAGAGGAAGAAAGAAAAGGAAAGAAAGAAAAGAGAAGGAGAAAGGAAAAGATGAGGAAAGAGAGAAAAGGAAAAAAAGGAAAAAAGGAAATCCAGAAAAAAAAAATAGTCGGAAAGAAAACGGTATCCAGGTTGGTGTACACACATTTATGAGATCTTTATGAAAATTATTATGTGTTTTCGGTTTGAATTTGAGATTTTTGGATAATTTAGTAACTATATGTTCATATTGTTTTTTCATTTGAACGATTTCGCTTTAATCGTATTTCAATTATTATGCTTTAATCCTATTTTGATTTGTTTGAATATGTTGAAATAAATTGTTTCAGAATATCGAATGAACAAATCGTTGAATTTTCATGAAATTATATATATATATATATATATATATATATATATGTTTTACTAATATAGATTAAATTGTTATATTAGTTGAGTTTAAATTCGATTTATGAATTATAGTAGTTATGTGAAAATGTTGTATTGAAACGACCCTAGAATACTTTGACATATATAAGGATATAGGAGGTTGGTATACCAGCTGAGTTCATTTAGCAGTACTGCACCATTATTGATATTGATGTGATATTATGTACCTCCCCAAGGATTCGTCCTGGGGTAGGGAGACACGTACCTCCTCAAGGATTCGTCCTGGGGTAGGGAGACACGTATATTCCTAAGAATTCGTCCTAGGATAGGGAGATATGTACCTCTCTAGGTTACCGAACACTCGGTCCTAGAGTAGGGAGTTATACGTACCATCTTTGGATGGAACAGGCCCTAAGTGCCGGTCCTAGGGTGGGAGTTATGTTCGACAGACAGCCACTGTGGTCGAACGACCTATATTCCAGTCATGAAGTATGTTAAGTATATCAAAGGGCCGGAATTGAGAATGAATTGAGTAAAATGATTAGAAAAGAATTGAGAACTGAAAGTCAGAAAATGATGTGGAAAAATAAAGAAATGTTTTTACGATTGACACCCAGAAACTTTTGAAATACTTTATTTTATATAGTTTCAGTAATTGAAATGTGATGGTTGTTTTATATATATATATATATATATATATATATATATATATATATATATATATTTCTGAATTTCTGAAGTTAAGATTTATTGTTTTATATTACATTGCAATTTATTTAAGTGTACACCCACTAAGCATTATTGCTTAGCGTGTTGATATTTATCGCGCGTAGGTAATAGAGATACCGAGGAAGGAAAAGATTGAAGAGAGAGTTGCAGACAGAGATCCAGAGTCACCACATTTTGGGTAGTCATATATTTTTGTATATTTTGCATGCATATACAAGAATATGTAAATGTATTATATATTTATGTTTTGTAATTAATTGTTTTATGATTTCTGTTTTTCATATTCAAAGGATTGTAAATAATGAATTATGAACTGTTTTATTTTAAAACTGTTTGGAAAGTCCCACTAAACGGCAGAGTGCGCATTTGATTGATCAAGAAATTTGAAGTGTTGAAATTATATTATTTGAGTTTTTATTTAAAATAGGTTTTTGGGAAATCAGAAAAAAAGAGAAAACTCTACCGAAATTTTTAAAACTGATTTTGATGGGCTCACTAGAGAGGTTTTAAATTATAAATTATTTGATTTTCAAATTATAAACAGAATTAAGAAAAGTTTTGAAAACCCGGTAACGCTCCCTGGGTCGGGTCAGGGGGTGTTACAAACCTTCTATGAAATAAATTACAAAACAAAATCAGGATAAACTCCAAATAACATTTCCAAGAGTTTAGCAATAAAATGAAACGATCTAAACAAAGCTCGATCCTTACAAATGTATATCCACCAAATGAAACCTAAAAGAAATATCTTTCAATAAAACAAGTATGGAAACTAAAGCTCTAATGATGGATCTTCTACTGAAGCAATCTCCCAAATACTAATCACTCCTCCATATACCTGGTTCTACTCTACAAAAATGGTGATAACGAGGGGTGAGCTTTCAACTCGGTAAGTAAGTTCATGCATAGTTTTTATATCGAACGACTTATAATAAATGATACTTAACATAACAATTCAAAATATATAACAGTAGTTTATAGGGCTGAGTTTAGAACTATACATCAACCTTAATAATAGATAAATCAGTTCATAAACATTTTAAAAGTTATAAAAACATTAAATACAAAATTAAAATAATTAATTTGCTCATGTCCTATAGTATTATAACAGAGTGTCACAATTATCCGTGTGACGCGGTCATATTAGAGTGTTACATATACCCGTGTAACGCGGTCATATCAGAGTGTCACAATTATCTATGTGACGCGGTCATATCAGAGTGTTATATATACCCGTGTAACGCGGTCATATCAGAGTGTTACATATACTCGTGTAACGCGGTCATATCAGAGTGTCACAATTACCTGTGTGACGCGGTCATATCAGAGTGTTACATATACCTGTGTAACATGGTCATATCAGAGTGTCACATATACCCGTGTGACGCGGTCATATTAGAGTGTCACATATACCCGTGTGACGCGCTTTTATCAAAGTGTCACATATACCCGTGTGACGCGATTATATCAGAGTCAGAAACTACGGACAATGAGCCAAAACCATTTTTATAAATTCAAATAAAATAAAATAAGTAACGTTTTCATATCACAATAATGTTATACAGATATGGTCCATCGATCTTCAAAAATAGGTTTTATAAAAATAAACTATTAATTACCAAAATAGTTTTACAAATTTTTATATTTTTCATAAATCTCGAACGTTTTACAAATAAATATTTATTTATATAATACTAAAACTAGCTAGTTCAAAAACATTTTAAATAGTCTCCTTACTAATATAATTTTATTAAAAATTTAATACGTATTATAAGGTACAAATTAGTAACTTTTCAAAATACTATAATTTCATAGTACAAAATGTAAGCATTCTCATGGATGAATTTACTTACCTCGAACAAGAAAGAATCAACACAATTGCATAAGCTCAAGAGTCACCCAAACCTATAGAAGGTATAAATCGCAATATCGTCAAAATCTCATCACCCCAATAATTTCAATTGGACTAAATAACTTCACTAGGATTAAACTTAAAACTTATCTAACTTTCAGTACTGACCATACTCTATTTCCCTATTTTTAATTAATTCTATATATCTCCAAACTTTGTATAAATTTACAGAGACAATCTAGACATATAAAACATGGTCCAATAAAATTTTAAGAGCATTCCATGATCAGTAACCAACAAAAACATTCGTTCCTTTCCGATTTTACGAAACTGTCCAGTAAAGCCTACAATTGACCCCTAACTACTCCAAAATTAAATATATTTTTACTCGCCAAAATGTCACGATATTTTACATGGTAACATTAGACATATGAACCTTTCTATAGAAAAATTTACAAAAGTTTCCGAATTGAATAACTATTCCAAAACATTTTTGGAAACCTACTGTTTTTCACAAAAACGAAAATTCCAGCATCTCCCATCTTACTTAAAAAATATATAAAAATTCCACTAACCAATCATAATCAATGGAACGAACATTAAATCGATACTAAGGGTTTTTACTATCATTAATAAATTGTTTTATATCAAAATACAACTTAATAAACCATCAAAATAAAACTTATGTAAATAAATCAATAGAAAACAAAAACTACCATTACTAGGAACTCCTCAAACTAACCTTGATTTCTTGCCGCTCTATAATTACACTTCGGATGGACGGATTGAATAAGAAGAGAAATGATCGTCTATTTAGTTATTTTATTTTTACTTTTTCATAGCAGGCACAACTATTATAAAGTGCTCTTATATATTAACTCCCTAAACCCTAGTTCCCATCTAGCAAACCAACACTAATGAGAATTCTTATAATAATATTTCCCTTCTTATTTATTCTCAATAAATATTTAATTTATACATTTATTTAATACCAAATAAAATTATAATATTACTTACAATTCTTTTTATTATTTTCTAGTGAAGTTAATTTTCGTTAAACTATCACGATTCCTATTTAATTTTTTCTTCTCCAAAAATTTGGATGTTACATTTACCCTCGAAGATAGCAGGTTTGCTTAAATGTATTTGTTAATGTATAGCTTAGACTAGTCCATTGGGCTTAGCCCATTACTTATACTGCACACATACATAGTCTACATAAGGCTCTCTATTGTACATTGTTCGATATAGATGAATATACAGACTCTTCAGTCTCTCTCTCACTTTATATTATTAACATGATATCAGAGCCATTTCTCTGACTTTCTGGTTCCTATGGACATCTCCAGCGTTCTTTCGCTGCCCTCGTCTTTATCTAGTAATCACTGTCAGAAGCGACTTACCGCCATCACCCACAGTCTCTGCCTCTCTACCGCTGCTGGTTCTGTTGACGTTGGTGCCTCCCTACCGCTGGTTCTGCTGGTCGCTTCACCGCCCTGGTACCGCTGCTCTCTTTCTCAGCCTGCGTCTTCTCCTTCTTCTTCGGCGAGCCATCTTTCGATTGTACGCCGCTCCCCGAGCTTGAAGTCGAAGCCGCCATCAAACCTGCGCTGCACGCCCGAGCCGAGTAGCATATTCTTCTTCTTCTTCGGCGAACTGTGGCTCTATATTGCCGTCGATTGTGCACCGCTCCCCTGGTTTGAAGTCGAAGCCTCAGTTTATGTTTTATTGAGCTGCAAATTACAGTTTCATCCTTTGGTTGGCGAATTACAGTTTCATACCTCGGTTGGTAAATTACAGTTTCAACCCTGACACGTCAGCCCTAGAGTGATATCACAGGCCACGTCAGCCCTACTGCTACGTTATCCCGTTGACCGTTGACCGTAGTCAAAATTTTTCAACCAGGTTTATCTTGCTCAATTTTTCACGTAGATTACGATTTTGGGCTCCATTTCTTCATTTGAGGTCTCTAAATTCCTTATGTCTCAACAAAACGAATGGGTTATCATTCATCCTATCACCATTATGTTAGATGATCCTACTAGCTATCATGCATGGTCTCAGAGTATGACTGTCTTTCTCAAAGGTCGTAAATTGTGGAGATATATGACTGGTTCAATTCCTAAGCCAGTGCCCAGCCCTAAATCCAGCGTCACAACTGCTGACAGTGGATGATTATGAAGCACGTCTAGAGGAATGAGAGAGTATTAAGAGTAAGATCTTGTCTTGGTTTATCAATACCTCTATTCCCTTCATTCATAATCTCCTTCCTTGTCTTCAGACTGCTGCGGCTGCTTGGAAATTTTTGGCCGATTACTATAATTGCACTAACGATTCAAGCTTGGAGTTCCACATTGAATCAAAGTTTTATCAAATACGCCAAGAAACAGGTCATTCTATTTCTGATTTTTATTCTCAACTTCTACTATGTGGGAACAACTCTCCGCTGCAGATCCTCTACTAGTGTGATCTAAGGACATTGAGCTCTTTGTTAAATATTGGGATCGCCGTCAATTTATGCACTTTATGATGGGTTTACGTGAGGACTTTGAGCCTACTGGAGCCTCCCTGCTTAGCCGGTCTCCTACTCCTTCTCTTGATACTACAGTCAAGGAGCTCATTTCTAAAGAGAACCGTCGGCCTACTCATCACATGTCATCCTCTGATAATGTATTGGCTACAGCATCTCTACAGCCTCCTATTGCTGCACTCTTTGTTCCTCCATGAATAAACTCTGGGCGTCCCACCTCTCAGTCTTCCAAAGGTACTCGCTTCGAGTTTTATCGTGCTAAAGGTCATGTCATCTCAGTTTGTCACAAACTACAGAAATTTATGCAAGAGCAGAATAAAGCTTCTCTTCCTCAGGCAGCTGTTGTATGTCCTTCAGCTCCATCGGTTCTTACAGGTCCATCTTTGGCTTCGTCACTTACTACGGCTGATATTGAGACAGTAATTCAACAGGTTTTATCTCAAACTTCCACTACCCTTTCTGTCACCTCAGGTAAACAACCTTGGTTTTTTGATACTGCATGTTGTAACCATATGACTCCTGATGAATCCCAATTTTCTAATAAGGCACCCTTAGAACACCCTATCACTATTTACACTGATGATGGAACTCATATGCCTGTTAATCATAAAGGAAAAATCTCTTCTCTGGTTTATATCTTAGTGACACTTTTCATATTCCAAAGTTATCTCTCAATTTGCTTTCTGTTGGTCAAATTTGTGAATTAGGCATAGATTTTCTATTTACTAATCACGGTGTAGATATGCAGGATCCTCGGACGGGTCAAGTGCTTGGGACAGGCCGTAAGGTTGGTCGTATGTTTGAGGTTCATGACTTGAAGATTCCTTCACAAGTTGCTTTGGTAGCTGCTACCACTGCCACCCCTTCACCTAATCTATAGCATGCTCGCCTTGGTCATCCATCCTTATCTCGTCTCCAATTGTTAGCCTCTCAAGGTCATTTAGGTTCAATTCAGTTTCAAAAATTTGATTGTACTTCCTGTCATTTTGGTAAACAAACAAATTGCCCTTTAATAATAGTGCCTCATTTTCTTCAGCACCTTTTGATCTTATACATTCTGATATTTGGGGTCCTGTACCTATTCCTAATTAAGGGGGATCTAGATATTTTGTTATATTTGTGGATGATTTTTCTCGATATACTTGGATTTATCTACTTCATCATAGGTCTAAACTTGTGTCTATTTACCAACATTTCATAAAATGATTCAAACACAGTTCAATCGCACCGTTAAAGTCTTTCGATCAGATAATGCTCAAGAATATAACGATAAATCTTTCATATCTTTTTTAGACAGTCATGGGACCCTTATTCAGCGATCTTGTCCTTACACTTCTCAACAAAATGGTCGTGTAAAATGAAAACATCGTCACATTCTTGATGTTGTCCGCACCCTTCTCATTTCTGCCTCTTTTCATGAGCGCTTTTAAGGTGAGGCCGCACTCACTACTGTGTATACCATTAATCGTATTCCTTCACCAACTACATACAACAAATCACCATTTGAGCTTCTCTATGGTCAATCCTCTGACTACTCATCTCTCCGGGTTTTTGGTTGTGCTTGTTTTGTCTCTCTTCATTCTCATGAACGCACCAAGCTCTAGCTTCGTGCTCGTCTCTGTTGTTTCCTTATTTATGGTATATTTGAAAAGGGCTTTCGCTGCTATGATCCCATTTCTCATCGTCTTCGTGTCTCCCATCATGTTGAGTTTTGGGAACATTGTCCTTTCACGAGTCTCCAGCAGTTTCCTGCGTCCTCTTCCTCCGAGTCTCCCATTTTTACTAATCTTGTTCTCCCTCTCTATTCTGAACTTGTAGAGGATCTTCGACATTGGCTGCCTCTCCAGAGGACTCATCTCCGGTTCTCTCCCCGCCATTTGACCCCACCTGTCTTGGATCCTGTGGCACCACCCTCTCCTGAGTCTCCTGTTGGTTCTGAACTTCGTCATTCCACTCGGGTAAGCATTCCTCCTTCTTATCTCACTGAATCTCACTGCTCTTTTTGCTCTCTGCCACCCTATATGAACCTTACACCTATTGTAAGGCTCATACTGACCCTCTTTGGCAGCAAGCTATGAATGAAGAACTAGATGCCCCTTCATAAGATCACACTTGGGATATGGTTGATTTACCTTCTGGTCAGTCTGTCGTAGGTTGTCGGTGGATTTACAAGATCAAGACCAAGGTTGATGGATCTGTTGAACGATACACGCTACGCCTAGTTGTTAGAGGCTTTACTCAGAGTATGGCATTGACATGAGGAAACTTTTCTCCTGTTGCTCACCTTACATTTGTCAGATGTCTCATTGATGTGGCTGCTGTTAGCCGTTGGCCTCTTTATCAAATGGATGTAAAAAAATGCTTTCCTAAATGGAGATCTCCAAGAAGAAGTGTACATGCAACCACCCCCTAGCTATCCACACTCCGGCAGTCAAGTTTGTCGTTTTTGCCGTGCTCTTTATGGCCTCAAGCAGGCTCCTCGAGCTTGGTTTGAAAAGTTTAGCTCAGTTGTTGCTCAGCAGGGTTTCACTTCGAGTCCTCATGACACTGCTCTTTTCATCCGACGATCTTCTGCTAGTATCACTCTTATTCTTCTTTATGTTCATGATATGATTATTACTGGAGATGATTTTGCAGGTATCTGCTCTCTTCAGCACTTCCTTAGTCAGCATTTTGAGATGAAAGATTTGGGCACTCTCAGTTATTTTCTTGGGCTTGAAGTTGCCTCATCCTCCGATGGATACTATCTTTCTCAAGCTAAATATGCTTCTGATCTTCTCATTAAGGCCGGTATCACCGATAATAAGACTGTTTCCACTCCCTTAGAATACAATGCAAAGCTCACACCCTTGGATGGTGAACCTATATCAAATGTTACTCGCTATCGTCAGTTGGTTGATAGTTTGATCTATCTCACAGTTACTTGTCCGGATATTTCACATGCCGTGGGTATGGTTAGTAAGTTCATGGATGCCCCTCGTTCTGTCCACTATGCTGTTCTTCAAATTCTCCGATATGTCAAGGGCACACTTTATCATGGTCTACACTACTCCTCTCGATCTTCACTTGAGCTTTATGCTTATTCAGATGCGGATTGGCGGTGATCCGACTAATCGA